>BLKR01001228.1:0-319893 GCA_011170035.1 Teleogryllus occipitalis | reverse complement strand
AGGATCGATTTTAGGCCCTATTCTGTTCTTTCTTTACGTAAATGATATGCCCTCGACGATTCGAAACGGAAGAACGGTTCTCTTTGCGGATGATACGAATATCCTTTGCAATAAAGAAACCGTAAATAGTACAATATCAGATGTTTCAAATTGGTTCCGAAATAACAAATTAATAGTAAACGAAAAGAAAACGGTTTTAATGCAGTTTCCATTTCAAATAAACAATTCTGTGCTCCATTGAAAATGAACAGTGTACCATTGACTGTTGTTAAGGCAACAAAATTTTTAGGTCTCTCAATTCAGTCAAACCTTAAATGGAATGTCCATTTAAATGAATTGAACACAAAATTAAGTTCATTATGCTACGCGTTCAAAATTCTTGCAAATTCAGTCAGCCTTCATACTGCTCGTTGTGTATACTTCGCGAATGTTCATTCCCGCCTGAGATATGGCATAATATTCTGGGGAAATACATCTTATAGCTCCCAGACTTTTAGATTACAAAAACGAATTATACGAATAATAACCAAATCCCACCCACGTGATTCTTGTAAGCCTATCTTCATTAATCTGGGAATTCTACCATTACCGTGTCTTTTTATTTACGAATCAGTGGTTTTTGTAAAAAATGACTTGCTTAAGGGCGGGAATATATTTTCAGAAAATGCCGAAGTCTATTACTATAACACTCGACGTAGAAATCATATTCATCAGGTGACAGTATCAACGGCTCATTACAAAAAATTCACATACAATACATGTACATTATTTTACAACACTTTGCCAGATGACATTAAACGATTACATTCAATAGAAAAGTTTAAATCCCAAGTGAAATCGTTTCTGCTGCATAACTGTTTCTATACAATTAGAGACTATACTGAGCATCACAAGAAAAGTAACATTAATTTTAACAATGATACATAATGCATTATTTACCATTTGGACTGTATAAATAAGTATAAACAACCTGTAACAACTATTGTACTACAGCTTCCGGGTCAATGACCCCCCATCTCGATCAGGTTTTTCGTCCAGTTTCCCTGATCCATTGAGCAAATGCTGAGATGGCCCCTTGTTTTGCTTCTGGACATAAATGTAACTTCATTTCTGTGCACGTCTTCTAGAATTCAGTGGGAAATACAATTATTCAAATTATCGTTTCCATGTTGTCGCGGCAGGAAGTAATAAGAGCCAAAATTTATTGCTTATTTATCTTTGGAAATAGATTTTATTACATGGGAGTTTTTTTTTGTTGTTTTTTTCTCCCTTTCAAAATTCAAAATTTATTGCTTATTTACCCTTGAAAATAGATTTTTTTACATGGGAGTTTTTTTGTTTTTTTCTCCCTTACAAAATTCAAAATTTATTGCTTGTTTATCCTTGAAAATAGATTTATTACATGGGAGTTTTTTTTCTCCCTTTCAAAAATTCAAAATTTAAGTAGTATATGACTTAGTGTATGGATCACAGAATTTTGAAAATGTGCACACAATTCACTTTTCCCCATAGCACGTCATACGCAGTTTTTAACTGTTTTTTGACGTAAAATAAATAAATAAATAAAATAAATAAATTTAACAGTTTCCAATATCCATTATTTTGAGATGTGTAAAATATTTTGAAACATTTGCAGAAAATAATATCTTTCGTCTTCCGTAAATCGTGATATACGTGCGCGATAAGCGTTGCGGACTGGCGTTCCCAGTTATTAAATTCGTGCTGAATGAAAAATAATAATTATTTCTGTCTGTAATGAAAATGTACTTTTTTCATTAAAGGTTTGGCATTTGAAAAAACATTGTCATTCAGGTTTGTATTAAAATATTTTTCAAGGCAATATTACTTCTATAAAAGCGTCTACTTGATAGCAAAGAATATGTTTACAGTAAGACATTTATTATACACATGCTATAGCAACTATAGATGTGCCGTAGCAACCAAATCTTATCTCAATTTTGTAATACAAAACACTGAAATTTGCTGTGAATTGAAATACGAATTATTCTCAGAATATTATGAACAAGGAATTTTAATTTTTACCCTCGTTTTGGTGCATTTATTTCTTAAAGCATTCATTCTTAAATTTATAGTTTTTACAAACTTTTTTCAAATTCTCGCAAATCCTCTTACATTCATAAACGAAAATTGATTTATAAATATGTCAAATGATTAAACGCTCTGAATTTGTTTCATTCCCCAAAATCCGAAGTACCGCAAAATTGCTTCATACTGAAACCCAACTTAAAGTGGGTCTTACTATCCGTCCGGTGATAGAGTGACGGTACTCGAAATAGCAAAATCCCCGAAAATGGAATAGAATGGTACATTATAATAATGTAATAGAAAGGTAAGTATTTCACAGTGCTCTTGTTTTGTGGATAACGACAAAAATTACGTTATGACCTCCCACGAAAAGGAAATACGTGTAAATAAGTAAACTGACGGCAAGTGGATCGGAGAATGAGTTACTATGGACACCAAAGGTTGTTGACAAGAGTTGGTCTGTAAAATGCAGACAAACAGATACATCTGCGTGAAAAAATTCATAAATAATTTTTAAAACTTGTGCTGTAGCAACCTCAATCTGTTACAAAGATGGTCGATAGAACAAGGAAGGTTTTGATAGGTAAAATTAGCATGCAACTAAGTTGCAAAATCGTAAAATGTGAAAAACATAGAAATAGACTCTTGCCGATAGATAGAGTGATTGTATTTTGTCTTGGTTAAAATTATGCGATTCATAAATTCGAACTTGAGAGTTTCCATTTATTAATTTGAAGAATCTTTAACAAATGGAGAATCGGTATTCAAGGACGTCCTTGTTTCAGATACTTCTAAGCGGCCGTTGAGAAATTTGAAGACAAAACGCGTTGCTAGGTTCTCTCAGACCTGGTGCCCGACACGGGATATCAGCGTCTTTCTGTAACAAAAAGAAGAGAGAGAAAACAAACCGATTTCGGACAATCAAAAAAAAAAAAAAAAAAAAAAAAAATGGCGTTTCCCACCAGTATTCAGAAACGTGTCAAATGATATCTCGTTTACCCCTAATAAACCGCGAGAGGTCTGAAGGTTTAAAAATTCTTGCATATAACGGACGATATCTAAGTAAGAAACCCATCTCGATAGGTTTTGGTCCAGTTTCCCTTATACATTGAGCAAATGCTCAGATCGCCCCTTGTTTTGCTTCTGGACATAAATGTAGCGCACGTTTGGTGGCCCTTTTGTTTTTTTTATGCTTGTAGTGGTAGGAGTAGAACTGAGGGTGAGTTGCTGTATTTTTAGCAATGCAGAAAAACCAAATCTGCGGTTCATTTACCGTTGCAAATAGTTTTTCTGTAACTCGGAAACGAAAAATGTCTAGTTTTTCATAACTGGATTATATCGCGGTTTTTTAAATATAATTTTATTATTATTATTATTATTATTATTATTATTATTATTATTATTATTATTATTATTGTTGTTGTTGTTGTTGTTTTAACTTTCATTTTTCAACCATTCATCGTTAAAATGTTGGGATTGGGATTCTGGTACTCAAAACGTGCGCAGATAATCTTTTTCCCTATATACAATTTTTACGGTTTTTTACCAAAGCAAACTAGGGCAACAATGGACTGTGGTGCATGGTAGTGAGCGGTTTCCAGGGTTGCATTCCAGAACTTTTCAGGACAGCGAGAAGCATGGAGTGGTACGGCGTGATAGTGCACGGGGTGCCCAGCGAACTCTCGTGAGTACATCTAAAAACAAAAAAAAAAAGCTGCATCTCTCGTCGGTTAAATGCAAGGCCAAACGACGATTTCAGTAATCTGTAACGTAATTTCCTGCGTCTCGGGATTAAATATCGTTTGGTTTGAACATTTCGGACAAGATAAAATCGTGAGGGTTTGGCATATTATTATTATTTATGATTGAAGTAATTGCTACCAAAGATGATTTGTTTAAACAAGACATCCTCATAGGTAATAAAAAAATTAAATTTGTCGTGGTCGTTGTACACAGGCAGAATTAAGTGCTTATGAAACTTCATCTGGCAGTACAATTCGCTAGTTTTTGCGGCGCCTAATTTGCTGGTAAGAGTGAGTTTTGGGCTAAAGGATGGGTGATTTAAGTGTACCTGGGGATTTGCAAAATAAAGCAATACCAGGCAGACTCCTCTACATTTATTTCAATTGGCGGGTCTCTTGATTTTATGTGTTGGTGGCCAATCTTTCTGCAACTGGTGACGGTGACGCTAGCCGAATACCTTAACTGTTACGGAAGTTAAGCAATTCGAGTCTTCGCGAGTTCCTGGTCGGGTAACCATCTAGGAACCTCGGGCTCTAACGGTGCTGATCCCCTAACCGAAGGGATAAAAGGAACGAAGGATGACTGACTAGTTTAGAGGAGGATTACTCCATATGTCCAGGGCCCCAGAAGGGCATAGTGGCGCGTTGCAAAGATGCAACATTTTTTTAAAAAAATGCGTGCGTTTTAAAAGAACGCTTTGTCCATTGTCAACTTAGAGTAGCCTTCTTCAGATTAAGAAAAGTGTTCATGAAAGTGTTTTTCAGAGCAATATCACATATAATAAATTTACAATATAACGTATACTGAATGCAATGTATAATAATGGAAATCTTAAAATGAAAGAAAAACAACCTCACTGCATTTTGTAAATATTCTGTTTTCATTCATTATTAATGCGATAGTTTAGGTTGGTCCGCTCATTTCTGACGCGCTACCCCTACTATATGTACGCCTCCGGTTAGCAGACACCGGAGGGCACCAGTTATGCACTTGGCTTCGTCGTGTTTTGCGATTCCTGAATATCGAAACTGGTTTGTAAAAACGTTCGTGTCAGTCAGTCAGTGAACAACATTGGCGACTAAATTATTAAGATGTTTTTTCCACGTGGCCATCTATAAATCTGAATAATGAACCTCAAGCACAGAAAATGTTCAAAATATTTATGCCTCAACAATGGAATATATTTTAATACAAACATGTAGAACATGTTTGTGATGTATTGCTAAATATGTGCTCAATTATTTTCCAAAATCTATAAAATTTTCCTTCTATTATGTAGCAATGTATAGTGGGGTTCACCGTTGATATTCCCATTGACCTCTCCGTGTACGAGACTGGCACTGCGATTGTTACTTGAAATGCGCCGCCCTCGATGCCCCGCCGCCCCCGCCGCCCCCGCCGCCCCCGCCGCCCCCGCGCCCCCGGCGCCTCCACCGCCCCCGCCGCCACCGCCCCCTCGCCGCCCCCGCCGCCCCCGCCGCCCCCGCCGCCCCCGCAGCCCCGCCGCCACCGCCGCTCTGCCGCCCCCGCCTCTCCGCCGCCCCCTGCCGCTCCTGCTGCCCCGCCACTCCCCGCCGCCCTCGCAGCCCCGCCCGCCACCAGCCGGCCCCCGCTGCTCTGCCGCCCCCGCCGCTCCGCCGCCCCTGCCGCCCTGCCGCCACGCCACTCCTGCCGCCCCCAGCAGCCCCGCCGCCACCGCCGCCCCCGCCGCACCGCCGTCCCCGCCGGCTCGCCGCCTCCGCCGCCCCGCCCCCCGCGCACTCTCCGAGTCAAGGTCTCGTATTAAAAATTGCATTTATTTTTGTAACAAGTATATCGATGGGAAACCAGTGAAGGAGACTACACTTCCAGCATATTATGATTGCGATGAGTGTGGTATTTACGTTTTCTTTTGTTTCATGCTTCAGCTCGTGCTACCAACACAGTTTTTGTTGCAAGCACTTTGACCAGCAAGATGCGACCGCGGAGAGACTGTGCTGGAGTGCTGTGTGTGTGTGAGCAGGTTCGCTCGCCGAGAAGGCTACCAGGAGCCGCGTTTTCCGGCGCCGCGCATCCCGTGCTGCCCCCTGCGCCAGCTGGCGCCCGACATCCCGCGCCCCGACGGCCTCCCCGCCTCCTCGTACCGCCGCCTGCGCGCGCACAAGAAGGCCGGCTTCCTCTACCCCGCAGGTTCCTCCCACATCCCGCGCTCCACAGCACACACACAGCCAAGGCACACTGCCAGCCAAGGCACACTGCCAGCCAAGGCACACCCTCTTCCAAGGCACACTCCCATCCAAGGCACACTCCCATCCAAGGCACACTCCCATCCAAGGCATACTCCCTTCCAAGGCACACTGCCATCCAAGGCACACATTCATCCAAGGCACACACTCATCCAAGGCACACACTCATCCAAGGCACACACTCATCCAAGGCACACACTCATCCAAGGCACACACTCATCCAAGGCACACACACATTCAAGACACACACACATTCAAGGCACACACACATTCAAGGCATACTCCCATCCAAGACACACTCCCATCCAAGGCACACTCCCTTCCAAGGCACACTCCCTTCCAAGGCACACTCCCTTCCAAGGCACACTCCCATCCAAGGCACACAAACATCCAAGGCACACAAACATCCAAGGCACACACATCCAAGGCACACACACATCCAAGGCACACTCCCATCCAAGGCACACTCTCATCCAAAGCACACTGCCATCCAAGGCACACTGCCATCCAAGACACACTCCCTTCCAAGGCACACTCTCTTCCAAGGCACACTCCCATCCAAGGCACACTCATATCCAAGGCACACTCCCATCCAAGGCACACTCCCTTCCAAGGCACACTCCCATCCAAGGCACACTCCCGTCCAAGGCACACTCCCTTCCAAGGCACACTCCCATCCAAGGCACACTCCCATCCAAGGCACACTCCCTTCCAAGGCACACTCCCTTCCAAGGCACACTCCCATCCAAGGCACACTCTCTTCCAAGGCACACTCCCATCCTAGGCACACACCCTTCCGAAGCAGACATCACTCCAAGACACGCACCCACTCCAAAGCACACACCACTCCAAGGCATTCATCTACCCAGCCACTGCACATATCACTCCAAAGCATCCACCCACGTCTTGAGGATTTGGCGGCGTTGTGGTGGTGCATACAGGTCCCCGTGAGCGCTTCCGTTTTCCGGTGGCCACCAGCATGGACTACGGCTTCCAGTTGGACGACCTGTGCGAGCAGCGCTTCATGTGCCCATACAGCTGCCACACGCTGCCGCGCTGCGACGTCACCCGGTGAGCATCACCCTCCCCTCCACGCGCCCCTCACACTTTCCTTCACATCACCTCACTCCACCTCCGTCCATGTCCTTGCCGGGAGCGGGAGCTCAGTGCATCAACTGATGTCACTGCAGCGCCTCAGGTTCCCACTCCCCACGGCGGCAGGATTTTTGACACTAGCTTTCAGCTAGGTCGAATTCAGTCGCTGTCTGGAGGAGAATTCTAGCGGCCGGCTGCTCTGATCGGTAGTTTTCCGTGGTCTCTCCGATCAACACCAGGCGAATGCCGGAGCAGTACCCTAACAAACGGGCCACGAACCGCGCGCGATCTGTCCTTCCTCTTCCTTGTCATATCCTCTCCCCTTACACACACACTTACACTAACATGTACTACACTACCACATATTCCGGGAGACCGGTTGGGAGCATAGAGCTTGTCCCGGCTGGGGCGGTGCCCCGCTGGTGGGAGAGTCCCGGTTAGGGGGAAACCCCACTAGCTGACGGTAGGTCGGCGCCGGCTCTCGCCATCCAGCGGGGGAAGATCTCCGCCATCTCCCGACAAAAACATGCACTAGACTAACGAGACTAATGACCAAAGCAGTTGACACGCCCGGAAACACGAAAAAATCAATCAATCAATCCATGTCATTCAATATCAGTCAAATCCGCAGAGGAGAAGCCGCTGCTTGCTCTCTGCTCTTCTCCATCGGCAGACGGAGCAGATTACGTCATTTTTATCGATTGGTGACAAGCCGCATAGTGCGTCGCGTCTTGCTTCTTTGGGGTATTTTCCATTACGCTGAAATCGTCTCACTGCTGTGGGAAAGGATATCACGATAGAAACATAGTAAAATATAAAAAACTTAATTCAATTAGTTACAAACAACATTTTAGGTGGTTTCAAATGAAAAGACATCATTTCAATGTAGCACAGAAAGAAAGGTTTATTTTTGAGTATTGCACCAGCTATGCCAAATATTTAGTTGAAAAAGTAACCCAATCACATTAAGAAATTTAATTCAGCGACACCGTACAGTTTGTCATGCTACTGATTATAAAATCTATTTTAAAAATTACTAAAAAATGTATAACTCAAAAAATTACTAAATAAACTTACATCCGAAATACTGACAGTAAAGGAATTTAAATTTTAAACAATTAAGCTAATTCCAAAATCAATTCTTTTTCTTAATACATTTTAATTTATCTGTAATGATACTTTTAAAAAATTCAAAGACAAAACCGCTCACAATTTTACGTTGATCAAAAGATACTTAACAGTAGAGCAGCATTCCAATGCAGTTTCGAAAAACTTTTTTGAGGGACTTCTCATAAAATTCTAATAAATGTTTCATTGTTTGAAATGTTTCCCTTAATTCAATGTCACATTGCAAATCAATCATTTCTAATGGAAAATCTCAAGGAACAAAATCATCATCAACAGAAAAATGTGTGTCATGTGTATTAAATTCTAATCGCAAATCAAACAAATCCTTAAATCGGGATTCAAATTCCGAAGGCGGTGTTCTGAATACATCTACATACTCCCGAAAATTCGAAGTTTCGTGAGTGTGTGACATTGTAGCTAATTTTTATAATAATGAGAGGATCTTCTTTCCCAAAGAGACAGTTTTAAAAGAAATGAAATTAACATCTTTTATATTGTGTTATTTTACCGTTAAAACAATAAAAGGACATCAAATTATGTTCCAAACGTACTTCTCGAAACGCATTGTTTCTCATAGCACTCCAAACATCCTTAAGTTTTTCTTTAGATTACTTGTCATATTCAGCAGCGTGATCAACCATTAAATGTGTTTCCAAATTAAACTTCATGTGATTAAGCATGTGTTTGCAAACTAAACATTTGGCATAGCTGCCGCCATCTGCGAATTCTTCTCGTACTCCATAGAGAAATAAGGAGGCTTTTGTGTGCTACGTACCCGCGTCGACTTCCATGTTTCCGCGACTGGAGTTATCGGGACGCTGTGACAGAGGTTATCGCCGCCGCCCAACGCTCAGGCTCCGGTGCCGCGCTCTGTGTAGCCAACATGACTCCGCGCTCTCGATTCGCTCTGCTTGAGCAGCTCCATTCTCCATTAGCACTGCGCGTCACCTCACACCACACCACCCAAGTCCAAATCACGCCAGTTGACAAGACGCCACTCCACACCACAATACTCTTCATCTCACTAAACACGTCCTCACTCCACACCACTTCACTCCCCACCACTTCACTCAATGCCCTCATTCCACGCCACCGTACTCCACACCACCTCACTCCACACCACCACCTCACTCCACGCCACTTCGCTCCACACCTCCACACTTCACGCCACCTCACTCGACATCTCTTCACTCCACGCACCTCACTCCTCACCACTTCACTCCACACCACCTCGCTCCACACCACTTCACTCCACTCCACCTCACTTCACACCACTTCACTCCACACCACCTCACTCCACACCACGTCACTCCACACCACCTCGCTCTACTCTACTTCACTCCACACCACTTCACTCCACACCACCTCGCTCCACACCACTTCACTCCACTCCACTCCACCTCACTTCACACCACTTCACTCCACACCACCTCGCTCCACACCACTTCACTCCACACCACTCCATACCACCTTACTCCACACCACTTCATTCCACACCACTTCACTCCACACCACCTCACTCCACACCACTTCACTCCACACCACTTCACTCCACACCACTTCACTCCACACCAATCCACACCACCTTACTCCACACCACTTCAATCCACCCCTCCTCACTCCACACCACTTCACTACACACCACTTCACTCCACGCCACCTCACTCCACATCTCTTCATTCCATACACCTCACTCCATGCCACCTCACACCACACAGCAGACCACCTCCTTCCGCATCATTTCCTTCCACACCTCCTGACTGCACCCCATCTCCCTCCACGGCCCCTGAGCGCGCATGTGGCGCGTGTGTCGCAGGCTGATGGACGAGCAGCGGCGCGAGGTGAAGTGGGTGGGCGAGCTGCGCGAGCCGCTGACGTCATGGCGGCTGACGGACCCCTACTTCGAGCTGCCCCCCTGCGAGGCGGTCGCCACGGCGCCCGCCCACGCCCACTAGACACCCCCATGCTCCTCTTTTTCTTTTTACGGGCCTTTTTGAATCCATTTTCTACTCCATGATGGCACTTGACCGTCAAACGAACGTTTAAGACTTTTCTATGTAACATTTTATATTTTTATTTTCTACGAACGTGGATTTTACTGTTTGGATTTTTTACCTTTACAATTGTTGCTTTTATGTCTTGATATATTACTTTTACATATTTCATGACGGTAATTTTTATGTTGCTTCTCTTGCAATAAAGATATTTACTTGAGTAGATGTGGACAAATATTTATGGAAAATCAAGTGAGACTAATTAGTTATTCTACGTGTTTGTTATTTCGCATTGGGAATGGGCCATCACTTTCTCTTTGCAATATTGTAAAGACTACGATTCGTTTCCTTGGCGGGGATTCGGCATAACTCATTGTCACTTCGTCGAATTATCCAGCGCAACGTAGAAAGTGAACCTACGTTCTTTTGTACGGCCTCACTGAAGAGGAATTGGTCTGGTTTATTTTCAATTCTTTTCGTGTACTTAGAATAGAAATAATTGTTCGTAATTCAAAAATATCGTTCTCGAATGTTTTGCGGAAATACATTCTACCCGTTTAGGGGTTTCCGACTCCGAAAAAATGTGTTCGTAAAAAAAAACGTCTTCCGGTCGTAAATAGTTTGAGGTTCCTTGAATTTGAAAGGACGTATAAAGACTAACAACACTACGTTTGAAGTACAGTGCGCCAGGAAAGTTTCACCTCAGTGATGCCATGGTGATGAGTAGAGTCCGGATTTTTATGTAATTACATATTTTTTGTCTTTCCACTTGCCGTCCCGAAAATTATAATCTTGGCAAATCGTCGCCGTACTAACACAGTATCCATTTTTTTTTTCGTTACAAATTTTTACATATTTGGCACTATATTACATATTTTACATATTTTTGTATTTTCACAAAATACTTTTACATTCTGTCAATTTTCTTTCCTTTTATTTCATTTTTTAAATGAATAGAAGTGTTGTAAAATAATCAACATTTTCTACATTGTTCCTGTGTGCTGTCTACTCGAGGTACGCTACTTGAAGGCGCGGCCACAGTCCGATGTGCCCGCTTCAGATATCTCACTGGCGCGAAGTGCGTGTCAGCGACTGAGATCACTTTTACCTTTAGGTCTGAAAAGTATCACTGACACCGCGTTTCGTGGCCTTTAACCTTAATTTTCGAGAAATTTCGGCGATCGCTGACCGGCCGACGTAGAACACTTGTTAGATGAGAATGCTGTACGCTGCAGTACATTTTCCTGATCGAAGATATCGTCAGTTTGTACAATGGCTTCTCTTGCGTGTAGTCTGGCTAGTAAACTACGGTCCTGAATAGAAATAGAAGTTTTTACTACTGATTGATTCACTGACTGATTGATATTTAAAACGTTCGTATTATTTTTAAAATTTGTTAAGGGAAATTTTTATAAATCTAATTTCGTGTTATGTAAATGTGTTATATAATTAGTGTATTTTAATACTACATATTATATCCGATTTTACATTTTGACTACATATTCTTACTGTTATGATTACATATTTAAGTACATATTTTGAAATTTCATACTACATATTTTTCCGGTCTGTAGTGATGAGAGAGATACCAACACAAATTTTGTTGGTATCGCGTGCACCAGGCAGTGCTTGTGGTGGAAAGATATTGGTGGGCTCCTCCGGCGCACCGATTTTTGCTCCTTCTGCGCAGCACCAGTTTGCGACACGAACCACGTGACCACAGCACGCGCAATTCGTGTGAAAAGTCAGACCAGACCTGGTCGCCATGTTGCATGGAGAGCGAGAAGTGTTGAGGAACATTTTGAAAGTGGCATAAAGTGACAATTTTCTCCGTTGACCAACCAAAAATAACACGATGAATGTGTAATTGAAATTCAAACGGGGTATGTGCCTGGTACCTTTTCATTTGTTTATTATGCTTAAAATTCCATTTGATCTTTTACCCAACAGTAGCCCGAAGGGTGTGCCAAAGCTGCCCCGTTATGATAAAATTTATTAGTGGGTCTGATAGGCCGTTTATGTAGAGATTCGGTAATGACAAATTTAGTATGTTAATTCTCACGTGGGATTGGGAAATCTTTTTGATATTGCCCATGAATAATAATACTTACTTCAAGTTAACAATTCCAACTACATAAGTAAATAAGTACATCAATTTCAGAAAACATATCATGAAACACTCGTTATTATTGTGAACTGTTTTGTTTCTAAATCCCTCCCCTTGCATGCATGGCCATTATCATTCTTAAATCCTATCCAGAAATTCTTAATTTATTACAAAACTTGATCTTTCTATAAAAAAATTAATTTACTGTGTCCCCTGTTAATCACTTTCCTTTCGTGTATTCTCTGTCTGCTTGAACGGCGTCCATTCCAAGTTTCATTTTATTGTATCTCGTCCCGGCCAATGGTATCTGCTTCCTCCACACAACGAGATTATATTTCTATGTCCACTACTAATTTCATCAGCATCATCACGTCAACAGCTCGTCTGCCCCCTTTCTTTATCTTACACGCTCCTCATCTGTCTTCCTTTCGTGAGATCGTACCCAAAATACGTGTGAGGACCTCACAACATGGATTCTGGGTATATCACGTGTTAGAGGATTTTTTTCTATCTTTAGCACTTTTTCGTTACTTGGACCCGGCAATCAGTTTTTCTGCCGCAAATTTGCGCTTTTCCGGTGCACGATTACATAATTTTCTCTTCTTACGAAATACCTTCGTAGGGATAAGAAAATAAAAAGTAGACGAGAGTGCAACAACCAAAGTTTTGGTCCGTATTTTGCTAATGAAAGTATCCAAAAAAGACACTTAATATCATCTCAACCCCCAAGTATTGTTCAAAAGCATGGCGTACAAATTGCCTTATGAACTGTTAGAAGACTGACTGAAGGTGGCTTAAGAGCACAACGATCCCCCAATAGACAAAAATCGACTGCTCTCATGATCAAGAAACGACTTCAATGGGCTAAGTTGTACCAAAGATGGACAACACAGCATTGCGAGAAGGTATGTAGCTCATTTTAAATAATTCATAAATAAAAGCTCATTCTTCCCGGTTTTAGAACATTTGTGACAATAACAAGGACTGCTGTTTTAATGTGTGTATAAATAAAATATTGTTTACTAAATTAGCTTTAGGTTTTATTCAGATTTGAAACCATCAACTGTTCTAAGGTTTATAGCCCTCCATATGTTAGAAAACAAGCAGGGAAATCCTTTACGAAAGAAAGTGTGGGGCAACTAGTGAAATTTCCCACTAAAGTGATAATTTGTGGGATTATTTAAGTACACGGTCGGGCAAAATTAACTTAGTAAAAGCCGATATGAATAGCGAACAAAATAAAGAGGTCATCAGAAACTGCCTTGTTCCAGCACCGAATGAGTGGTTTCCAACTGGGGATGGAATATTCAAGCACAATGGTGCTCCTGCCACCAATCAAAAACTGTGAAGAGTGAATTGAATTCCAGTGATATTTGTGTGCTGAACTGGTCAGAAAATAGAACGGATATGAATCCCATAGATCACTATGGAGTGTTCTTAAAACAAAAGTGAAAGTAAAGCATCCTACAACAAAGGAACAACTCGTGGATCCGTACATCTATTTTAGATGTACATCTCATTTAGAATGAAGATGACGAAATAGCCGAATTAAGCAAAAAAATACCATTCAAGGCATGTTCGGATGAATTAATGCTTTAATTCACGCTTAAGATGCACCAAGTATTATGTTAGCAGGCTCTTCAATTCTATAGTTTAATTCTGTTTTCAAAGAATTAAGAGCTCTTTCTTTCAAATATCATTTTGCTAATTTGACCACGTCTGTACGTACTTACGAGAAATTTCTTAGAATTTTCTGGATTGATCCACAAAGATCCGAGATGCCTCGAATGACATCTCATTTGTCTCGATTGCTAGGCTATTTTTATGATCCGAAGGTGCATTTTATGGATTTAAATGGAGGCACAGGCGGGCAGATGGACAAATTACTCGAATAACACACAAGGAGCATGTCTAGTAGGAATGACTAACAGTAATTGACATTAGATTACAAACTTTTAAGTTGTTCCACAAAATTCGCAATGTCACATACCAAAACTCGACAGTGTGGTCAATCTTTTTTTGTGAATTGGAGAATTTATTAAAGATAAATCTAATAATTTGACAAGATATGCACAGGCAACTGCCCAAAAATTAACTTTATGCGATAAAATGGCCCCGTGTAACCTGAATGTCTATTGTTAAGAATATGATACCCTCCGTTACCAGGAGGCGTTTTTAAGCCATTGTAGTTTAGAAGGGCGGCGCAGCAGCATGGAATATTTTGGGGTGCCCTACCATGGGGTGTGCAATGAACTTGGGTGAGTGAATTTGTTATATTTCGGGAAATTATTGTAATTCTGCATTCCAATGGTATTGTAATTAAATTGTAACCACACGCTGGTTGATCCCTAGTTTAGGGTGGCACGGTTCCTTTGGTTCCTTTTATGATTCATTATTTCTCGCGATTCCTATGTTTATAGTTGCGCGGTTCACTATAAAACTGAATTGTTTATGTTCAATGTTAAATGAGAAGAAGTCACCTGATAATTTATTGGCGTGGAATTGTGGGTATTTTCGCATTTCAAGTCTTCTTCAAATAGGTTTGTGTGTCTACTGAGATGAAAGGTATGAATTTTCTTAAAAGTGAGTGTTACCTTTAAAATAAATTCTCTTAAAAGTGAGAGAGGTATATAATACAGCGTGAGCGCCGAAGCGACAGCGGAGGCGCGAACCAGGTCTCGAGAGCGAGGGCCGGAAGGCCCTCGCGAACGTAGCACGTTGGATCCGTCGGGTAGCGACGTGCGATAGCACGTCGCGGACCACTTGGTGAAAAAAATGCGTTGGTTAAAGAATTGTGTAGGTTATAAAATTAAATTTGTAGCGTGAAAAATACGAATAATCAGTTCACTTAATGAGAGTACGTTGCTACGTGGATTTACACGTACAGGGGGCTTTAGAGCAGTGGGGTAGTTATTCTCCCGATCAACCTTTAATTTAAATAATTATATTTATTGCTGTAACATCATGAACTTAACTACACGCGACTACTACGTATAAACAAGGATTCAGTTCATGGAGTCGATTCTCTTCTAATGAACCGAATCAGTGAATCAAAGGAACCGTGCCACCCTATACTTCGGATTTACCCCAAACGCTAATACATCGATAATACATTTCATTCTTCATTAGTTGAGTACAGATGAAAAGATAGGAAGATCTTATTTCTGCAAACAATATTGAAATATCTCTCATTCCATCAAGTATCCCATCTGAATCAGGCTTTTAGTCCAGTTTCCCATTATCTATTGAGCAAATGCTGAGATGGCCCCTTGTTTTATTTCTGGTCATAAATGTAGCTTCACTTTGCGCACTATTTGCTGAGCTCTCCTTTTGCTAGTTATAATAGAAGAACAGCCAGAAATGTGAGACACCATCCGGTCTTGAACGTGTCTGATTGTTGCCTGTTCGAGGCCAATAATAAAACCTAGAGGATTTCACGAACTTCAACGATCAGCAAACCTATGTCTTTTATTTTTTATTTATTTTTCGTCAAAAACAGTTAAAAACTATATGTGACGTGCTTACGGGGAGAAGTGAGTTCTGTTCACGTGTTCGTAATTCTGTGATCCCTACCCTAATCCATATACTACTTGAATATTGAATACAGAACGAAAATGAGCGTTTTTTGTGTGAATTGTTAACAATATATTCGATCCGATGTAATAAAATCTATTTTCAAGGGTAAATAAGCTATAAATTTGGGCTGTTATTCTTCATCATGACCTTCGTGAAGGAATAATACTTCTTGCCGCGCCAACATGGACAACGATAATTTGAATAACTATAATTCCCACTGAATTCCAGAAAACGTGCATAGACAATGAAATTATATTTACCTCTAGAAGCAAAACAAGGGGCCGTCTCATCATTTGCTCAAAGGATCACGGAAAAGTGACGAAAAATCTGATCGAGATGAGGATCATTGACCCAGAAACTGCGCTACATGTCCATGCACGGGTGTGAAGAAAATGATCCCAAGAGCGTCTACCAAGATTGCAGAACCTGTGGGGAAAATGCACACGTTTCGTGGGGGAGATTGTGGATAAAGTTGACCTATTATAGGCTTATAAATTATTTCCGTTTGCGAAGAAAAATGCATATAACAATATAACCGGCCTTTGTATTACGTATTGAAATGAAATTACGATAACGCGTACAGTTTTACTTTTGTGTTGATGCAAGAGTCGATAAATCTGCGAATTGTTTACGCATAATATTATCAGAATTAACTGAGGAAGATGATTCTGAAGTAGCAACAAGTGAATTAAAATATTTATTTCAAAACAAAATTCTACTCTTGAACCTGAGTGTTCACCTTCTTGTTAGATGCGCATTTAAACCGAAACAAAAGATCCGCTCTTCTTCTCTGTTATGGCACGCCTATAATTTATAATATCAATTTATAATTTAATATGTATTTTTACATGCACTACGCTACCACCCGGGAGACATGCCGGCCATTAATAATAATAGTATAATAATAATAATAATAATAATAATAGAATAATAATAATATAATAAATGTAATAATAATAAATATAATAATAGTATAAATTATTACTATTATGCATTATTAACTGCAAATAGGCATACGCTTGGTGGCAGTTAATCAGTAATTTATTCATTAACGGTAAGCAAATACATCACACTTTGCCCGCAATTTTGTTGGCCTTCAACACGCATAACCGTACTCTACACTTGCATTTTTAAGAAATCTCGAACTCACATGCTTTTGGGAAGGGCCACTAGCATGTCTGCAGGTAAATTGTTCCAGTCAACAATGGACCTATTCACAAAGCTTAACTTTCCTGCATCTGTTCTTTCTTTTCTGCATTTCATTATGTGCGAATGATCGCCCCATACTTAAGTAGCATGGCACTTCAGGACTTTCACTAATAGCTTTCCATGCCGGTTGCTTTGTATGCGCCTTGAAGAGGGCACATGGTCGAGCTGCCTTTCTATGTTTAACTAATGATTCCTAGTTCACATTTTCCCAGTTGTTTCTGTTCGCAAATTTAGCCGCTTTTTTCTGCACTCGGTTTAACATTTTAATCTGACCTTTCTTATGAGGATTCCAACAAACTACCGCGTATTGCATTATGGGACGAAACAAAGATTTGTAAGCCTGCATTTTCGTAATATACGCATAACAAAGTGTAGAGCTTTTCAAACCTTCTTTATGTGTTCGAGCCTTCGTAAAAGTAGTTATGCTTTTATCTGGATTAATTTCCATTCCCTTTACCGGAGACCATTTTATCAATTCCTCAATATATTTTTGCAACTGATCATTGGGGCTAATTACGTGAGAATACGCGATCAGAATAGTCTCTCGCTCATTACCGTGAATAAACTATTTAATAAATTTCGTGACATCCTGACATGAAGCCCAGCAGCCTTAAACATGAATAACTAGAAGCTAAAGTAACTGCCCAAAAGACATGACCAAGCGTAGTACTGAAGCGGATTGTCCATCTCTTCGCTTCGCCACCCACGAGTCACTGCATAGTCATTCCACGTCAAATCGCAAAAGAGTTGGCACAACTTTTTTTTAAATGTACGATTTTTTTTCTCACATGTGGACATCAAAAAATACACACGTGTTTTTTTATTTGCCTCAAAATTGATTATTTATGTAGTTATGCCTATATTAAATTTTGGAATTTACACGTACTAAGCTAATTATAGTTGATTGATGCTCCGAAAATACTTTATATAAACATTCCTGGTTTGCTTCATTTAATACTCTGATATGTGTATTTTAATCCTCTGTAAATTGCATTCTCAAAAAATAAATATTTCATGAAAAAGTTGTAATTATTTAAAAAATGAAAATTTCTATTTGAACTCCCTCAGATAAAAAATTTGAAAAAAATATAGCGGTATTTATTGCTGAAATTTTTACAAAACACAACAAGAAAAAAGTGGGCACTGAACACATACAGATCTAAATATATATTATAAGTATGTGGGTGCCCGCTTCCTACGCACTAACGAATTGTGTTCGATCAGACTTTGATACAAGTGCGGAAGAACAATAAAAAGAATGATAGGTCTGGCTACATGGTACTATTCACTTGAAAACCTGCTCCTCGTAAACATTGTAATATACTATGAGCGTATTTTATATTTCGAATAAAAGTCATGTGTGTCTAGTGTACAATTACTTGTGTAGAGGTAGAACCTATTTTCAGCCACTTCAAATCCTTGTTAAGATCTGATCGGCGAACTTATACGCTCAGAAAATGCTTATAGAGAACGATTATAAACACAATAATGAATTTTTATTTTACGTATTTTCTATTTTTTCTTACATGTTTTGGAAAAAAATAGGTACATAAATATGTACATATTTTGCATTTTTTATCACAATAAATTCCGTTCGCTAGTCATTCGATTGGCGAATTTGTGGTTCATGACGGGAAAAAGGGAGTCGGCTTCCAATAAGGCTTTTTGTTAGTGAAGAGGGCGTCAAGATCTGTGGTTCCCGTGGCATTAACGAAAGTAGTGGAACGTGCTACTGAACTGTAGTGAAAGCAGTGAAAATCAAGGAAATGACAATTTGGACCCTTCCAATAGTTGTGTCTGCGAAATGTATCTGCGAAATGAATGTAGAGAAGACAAACAAGAGTTTATTTGCAATAGGAGAAACTCCCGTCAAGAAAAGAAAACGGTATCCCCATGAGAAATTTCAGGAAGAACGAAATGCTATCACATAATTTTTTTCACACTGAAGATCCTTCGACGTCCTCTGAAAAATCAGACAATAAAGATATTATAAAAAAACTTAACGATGCCTTTCACACAACAGAATAGAAGACATAGATAATTCAAATTTTGACAATTTTTGAAAGTTTGGCATACATTAAAATTAAATGACCCTTCACAGCAACCAAACAAATGATAAAATTGGCTAAAAAGTTTGTTGAAGACAATGGAATATTCTTCAGATGAGAGAAAAGAATGAGTAAGGCATCAGAACTGTGCATATTGATGAAAGTTCGGGAATTCTAAGGTAAGCGAGTATATATATTTGGAAAGGGTTATAAGGGACCAGAAAATTTCAAAATTTCAGTCAAAAGGTGAGTCAAGAATCCGTCTTTTAATAACCAAATACATCGTGAAGTTCCGCGACCTCAAGAAGTAACTTAAATTACTGCATCATCCAAAGAAACCAACTGCCAGTTACTCAAGAAATGCGTCTGATGCAGCAATCTACTACACACTGTTTCGTAAAAAAATAATATTTTTTAAAGTTACTGAGATCCCACTTTGTTTTTTTCCTGGAGATGTCAACAATACTTAAGTGCGCGTATAAATATTATTTTTTTTTAAATTAGCTCATCGAGTTTCCAAAAATATTTAATTTTCAAAAACATTTTTCAATTGAAAATTCAAAAAATCAAAACGTTTGCAAAATCTTAAAAATTAAACATGTGTTTAAGTTTCGAATGGAATTTGAACGGAGTTTGCGTGTCATTTCTAACAAATTTCATTACACAATATTTACGAAAATAATAAAGTTAGAACAAAAATAAAAATACACGTGTTAACTTATTTGATCCATATAATAAATAGAAAATAATTAAAAATATGAAGGTCAAATTTGGGTCTGCTGCTTTCTTCTTTACGCTTTCGTGCTTTATCTCTGAAATACACCTTTTATGGTGTTAATAAATGGTTAAAACCGTGTTAAAACACTCGTTTAAAAAAATCGTTTTTTTCACTTCATTTATTGACACTTTAGAAGCATTTTTTGCGTACCAGTAGTATAAATAACCCTTTTTGCACTCATAAGAAAATATTACCGAGCTCGCTCCAAATGTCGTTCGTTTGGTAATATTTTCTTATTAGTTCAAAAAAGGAGATAATATACTAGCTCCATAAAATACTATTGAGGTATTATTTCCCAATTCCCTAGTTTGCGAGTTTTCTTCAGCAGTTCTTGTGTACGTGTGGTCCTAATAACTTCAACTTGTTGTAAACATCCGTGGTAGGCCTATTTAATACTAATACTACTACTACTACTACTACTACTACTACTACTACTACTACTAATAATAATATAATAATAATAATAATAATAATAATAATAATAATAATAATAATAAAATTGTCTTTATTAGGCCATTAGGCCTGCTCTTCCGCCTAACCACATGAAATATTTACATTATTTCTTATACTATGAAGAAGATCGAGGAGGGCATATTTTACATTTATATCTGGGATGCAAAACTAGGGACCATCCCGGCATACGCCTTAAGCGATTGAGTAAACCCAGAAAACCTCAATCAGGATGGCGGCTGAAGGCCGAGGGAATTACAATAATTGAAAAAATATAAGAATATATACATTAATTAGAAAAAACAATGGTAATACAAAGATAGTGAAATTAAATAACAAACCTATACAATAAGAATAAAAATTGCGTAATGATAAGAAGTGACACAGAGGCTGCAACAGTGCGGTAACATAATCAGAGATTGAAAAACAAAGATTACAATATTTTCAGTTTCCATATCAGTTTCAATTGCATAAACATTATAATATAAACTGTCAAGCGGAATAAAATTTGAAGTTTACAGATATCACACAAAAGAAATGCAATTAACACGACAATAAGTAAATACCAGATAAGCATTACACCAGGCGCGGATCCAGAAAGTATATGGGGGGGGGGCGAATTTTCTCTCACTCTTTTTCTCTAGTATATAATATATCCTAAACATGACAAATAATTTATTATATAATATAATATTCTAGCAAAATATTAAAATGATTATTTAGTGAATTACTGTATGTTGTAAAAATATTAATGTAAAAATATTTATGTTTCAAATGCCTGTGACAAATTAAAATGTACATTGACTGACAAATTTGGGGGGGGGGATTTCCCTTATCCCCCCCAGTGGATCCGCGTCTAATTACACAATTTATAATAATTAAAGACAACCGTTGATTTCTTGGTAATGAGAGTTCAAGTGACCGAGTCAAAACCCTTAAATAGAAATTAAATTAAAAATATAATTTTTGTAAAAGGCCTTCAAAGTTAATGATTTCTCTCAAATGAATATAGGTGTTTGTTTAGATGCCAAATAATTACTTCACATGTATGTACGTGTTCAAATATTGTTAGTATTTAATATTATTTTGATTATCATTTAATTTAGCTCATTATCCAATAAAAGCGGAATTGAGCCCCCTTTTACTAAGAAAACAACAAAAATATAAAAGTGACAGTAAAAGAAAAATTAATTACTAATACATATATATAAAGTAACTTTAATCAATTATTTGAAATATCACATTAGAATCAGATCAGAGTAAGTTTGAGTTTTGTGAAGAGTAAGGACAAAATTTTACAAGTGAAACTTATACGCCCATTTCTCATATTATATTCTAAAATATTTTAAACTTTTTAAAATTATTCTAATGTTTCAATAAAAATTGGACCTGTGTCATTTTTATACAATACTTCACTTTATTCGAATAAAAACTTTAAAGAAAACAATTGGAACAATTTTTAAGAAACTTTTGGAAATATCCTACGAGCTTCATGCACAGCACCCATAGAAGTTAATTCCGTTTCAAATTCGCAGACTCTTGAGTTTGGCTAGATCGATTAGGGAATATCCATTATGAGGATAATTATGTGTACGGTTGAGGCGGAGGTGCAGTTGAGGTGGTTCACAGGCAAGAGGATTGGCGAACGGACGTTTTTAAAATAATACACTTTCGGAATCAGGAATCGCCGAGACATGTATCTCCGTCTAAATGTGGATGGCGAGTTTTGCAACTCGTAACTTACCAGCATCTATACCACATATACACTTCAAATATATTTCCGATTGTACTCTTTATTGTACTCTTTATTCCGTGCTATAATATGATAAAGCAACAGGTGTGTCGAATTAACTCATTTGGGCAAAAAAGAATGGACATTATCTCCGAGGAATCCAAATAAAATAACTTTGATTTCATGATCCACTACGATTGATCCAACCGAATGTCACGACATCCCGACCAATCACAATTATTTCACCAAAGTTACAATTTGCATACAAATATTTTCCAAACATTTATTTTATTTTTATTATAATTATTTATATTATATATTTAACATAATTGTTAAAATTTGAATACTGCAATATTAAGATTAAAGCAATTTTTCTCCTAATAATTTGTAGAGCATAATTATCAAAATCGGACGTAATTGTGTCCAAGTTACGTATCAACAGAAAATCAGTAGTAATCTATAATATACTTCCTCATATAAGCAATTCATTAAAATATGACACGTGAAATTTTTTCACCGTAAGAGAAATGAAATATCAATAAAAATGGCTGTGTGTCAGTTGACTGGAAGGAATTTACTCTCATGGATAATCAGAAGTCTAACATGTGCTTTAGTCTTACATCATTCGCACAGCCCAGCTACTTCCGATGTTACTTCATTACAAATACAGTTGTCGACTGCGGAGGAACCCTATAGTACTAGTTCTGCAGTGGAAAAATCCCAGATCATACCGAGATTCGAACCTTCCACCACACGAATCGTGAGCAATCAGTGCCTCTACCAACTGAGCTACTGAAGCACGCGCCGAAGAGGAGCTCCAACTGGCACTTACTTGTTCGTGCAGGAGAAAATCCTCATAACATTGAAAAATAATGATGATAAAATCATCAACGGAGTTCAGTTATGAACATTATTTCTGTAACAACGGTTACTATCAACAATGTATGCATTGCGTTTAACAAATTACGCAATACTTTCTCTCAATGAATAGGCCTACTTTGTTAATTTATATGTTGTGGGCGTATCATTTTACTTGCAACCTTGTAACGAAATATTTATATTTATTTTTATATAATACTTTAGTTAAAATATTTGCGACCATTTCATTAGTAGCAATATAATTTATACATATTACATTCGCTTCTACAAACTTCTCTCTCTTACAAAATAATCTCATCAATATGTTTTGTTTGGGATACTGGACATCTTCCGAGTTTATCAGCTTCTTGGTTCACGCAACAAACATTTATAGTTCATTGTGGTTTTTCAAAATCTTCTAATTTGTGGCTTCCTGTGCAGTAACATTTACAGTGACTGTTGTATTCGGCTTCTGTACTTGAAAGTGCAACAGTTAGTTCTCTCATTGCTTTCCACCTAATTACTCTCTTTTTTTAAAATTTATTTATTTAATGTCACTGTTCAACAACTGGGTCATTACTCCCTTAACATAAAAACAACGAATGTTTGAACTTCAATCCTTCATATAATTCACCCTATCTGCATCTGAATGACCTGCAAGCTGTCCCTTTATTATAATATACATAAGGCCATGTCTTCAGTTTGTTTTATATATCAAAGTGCTCTTTTTGCCATTTTCCAATGAATTATATAATATCCAATACAAAGTTGATATAAATAATTGACCGCGTAACTAATATCTGGCCTTGTATCCATTTCAATATTATAACAAATTTCCAATTAGTTCACAATATATCATTTACACTGATAAATATCTGTAGTTTATATTTTTCTTCTTCAGTTGGTATTTGAAATTTCAATTTGTTATAATTTTTTTTAAAACAAAAGAATACAGCAAATTGGCATTTATGATATTTGATTCAGTGCATTCTCTACTATTTGTAGAAAACGTTTGAAATAACAAAATTGGGGCTGTTTTTGAGAAATTCTAGTTATTAATATTTTTTAATATTGTCCATGGATAGAAGCAATGAAAGAAGAAATTGCATCATTAATTAAACATGATACTTGGAGAGTAACAAAGACATCCAAATATAAATATTAGGTATTCAAAGGTAGTATTGACAAAGAAATTAAACCCCAATGGATCACTAAATAGACGTAAACCAAAAATTGTAGCTAAAGAATATAGTTAAGTAAAGATATTAATTACTATAATGAAACGTATTCACCTGTAGCTAAATTATCACTTTTAAAGATTGCTGAATGCAATAGATGTTAATAATGATATGAATACTAGACAGATAGATATTAAAACTATTTATTTGAATAGAATGTTAGAAGGAATTTTTTTTATAGAATTACCAGAAAATATCATAAGAGCTTTGGAAGAAATATCTTAAGAAAAAATAAATAAATAAAAAGAAAGACAATTTCAATGCTAAAAGATATAAAATCTTGTAAAAATGTACGCAAACTTGAAAAAGCGTTTTATAGTTTGAAAGAATGGAAGAATATGGAATAAATCATTCCATTCAAAGTTATTAGATTTAGTTTAATACAGAACAAATGAAAAGTGATCATATTACTTCCTAGGAAATGATTTAACTTGTGTTCTATGTAAGTGATATTTTTAACTCTCAAAGACAACTTGAGCAATAAATAATATTAAGAATCATCTAAAATCTTATTTTGAGATAAAAGATATGAGGGAACATTCATTATTTTCTCATAATACTTTTTTTTTAAGATGATTATTCTAAACTGTCACAGGAAAAATATAAAAGAATTGTTCGAAAAGGCAGGTATGGGAAAAAATATAATCCAGCATCAACTTCAATGGAGGCAAATTTAGAATTTCAAATTCAATTACCTATGAGATTGTCATTAAGTTATTATTTATACGGTTTTTGTCCAGAAGTTTTTTTAAGTAATTCATTTCCATCTTTTGAGAATTTGTTTTCCTCTTCTTTAGGAGTTGCCCTCAGAATAATTTTTACTTTCGCGTATGCGTACGAATACGAATGTAGTATAGAGAAAATTATGTAATGCTGCTAGAAAAAACGGCGATTTTTCGACAAAAAATTCATTGTTGTTCAAAAACACGAAAATGGATAAATCCAGTTGCTAAATTAAGAGACAAAAATCATCTAACACGTGGTGTAGCCAGAATCCCAATTTTGTGGGTCCTTGATGCCGGAAAACCAATTGAAAGCAAAAAGTTCCGTCCGTCGTCGGTCGGTCCGGCCCGTCGAAATTTTGAAAATTGCAAAAGTTAAATATTTTTTCGGCGTCTTCTAACAACTCTACAATTCAAGATAGAAATTTTCCTTCAAATGAAATTTGTTCATAAATAGTTCTTTCCTAAAGGTCATATACATTTTTTGAAAATTTTAGTAGTTTTCGTGCAATAGTGCGTGCAGTATTTGCAATTTTAAAAAATTACAAAAACAAGATTTTCTCAAAAACGGCTCCAAATTTTTTCTTTAAATTTTTGGTAGGGTTAGAGCCAAACGAACCCTGTACGATGACATAAACGCCATATTACTCTATTTTTTGTTTTTTTCAAAAATTACAAAAATGTAATTTTTTTGATTTGCCTCTCAGGTCGATAATTTTTACATCAGAGGCGATTTCTTCACATTATTAGATTTATGAGTACATGTGATTTAAATAATGTCAAATAAAGTTTCTCGAAAGCTCAACAGTTTTCTTTAAAAATGAGCTAAAAATTCCGCGTTTTCAGAAACGCTCAAACGTCATTTTCTCAAAAATGGCACAAAATTTTTTCTTCAAATGTTTTCAATGAACAGTAATTATTGCACTATTTAAAATGATGTCAAGTTCATTGTGGTGTATTCTTTTGTTTTTTCAAAACTTACACAAATGTAATATTTTTAACATATGTCTCACGCCGTTAATATGAACATTTCCATCGATTCGTATGCATTATTACATTCGTGATTGTTAGTGCTTCGGATGACTTCAAATGAAGTTTTTCGAAAATTCGATAGATTCCTGTGAAAAAGAGCTTCAAATTTCGCATTTACGTAATGCTTAATTGCCATTTCTTAAAAACGGCTTATAATTTTCAACGAAAATTTCTATTTGTGACGAGATTTTATTCTTCTTTAATATTCTTGAAGTCAAATTTCGTTTTTAATATTAAGAAACCGAAAAGCTGAGAATTAGTCAAGAAAATGTACTTTCGGTGACAATAGATGGCAGCTGGTCAGAGAATGGAGCAAGACCTTAAAGCCAGTCCACCCCAAGGAAATTAGAAAAAATTCATAAGAAAAAGTCTGTGCCATTCTGTAGCACAGTTTTCATTTTTCAAAGTACATTTCTTACTCTGTATAAGAGTAAAACAAAGAGCTAATTTGATGGAGCCTTGTCTGCATTCCATGGTGTCAAAGTTCAGAGACTTATGAAGAGTAAGAAATGAAAAATAAAAATTAAAAAAAATATTCTGGATTTAATCTGGGTTTAGTTTGTCTATTCTGGATTTAATCCCATCCTGGTTTAGTTTGTCAGTACTATCTTTGAACTCATAATATTTGTATTTGGGTGTCTTATCGTTTTCCAAGTATCGGTTTTAATTAATGATGAAATTTCTTCTTTCATTTCATCTATTCATGGACAAAATTAAAATAGTCACTATCAACTAAGTTATTGAGGTGACTATAAATAAATGTAATTATAATTAATATCAATTTACATTTCCGACTATTTGTGAGCATAAGTGATTACTGTATTTGTGAGTTTAAGTGATTCAAACGATTTCTAAAGAAGTTTCTCGAAAACTCAAAAGTTTTCTGGAAAAAAATAGGTTGAAATTGCACATATGAGAAATGTTCAAACGCGATTTTCTCAAATATGGCTCCAAATTTTTCACTTAAACTTTATGTGCGGATAGTGATAAATGTACACTATATAAAATAACATTAAAACATTTTAATTTATCTTTTGATTTTGTGAATTTTAAGACAATTGTAATTTATTTTTAAATATATCTCATGTGGTTAATATTTACATTACAGACTTTTTATACATTATTGCATTAATATATAGAAGTGCTTCACAAATGATTTTCAATGAAGTTTATCAAAAGCTCAAAATTTTTCTGTGAAAATGAGCTCAAAGTTTCCGATTTTCAGAAATGCTCAAACATTTTCTCAAAATTTCAACTCTCAACGAAAAATTGCATGTAGGTCTAGGTTAATGTCATATTTGACATCTAATTTAGGGGACTGAGAAATTGATAAAATGTGAGAAAAATTACCTTGAAGCGGCAATAGTTAGCAACTGGAGGTGGTGCCAAACCAAAAAACCGGGCTTGGACGAAACCTGGACTAAAGAGACAGGCTAATACGAGAAGGTCTGTGCCTTTTTTTATAGTTTCTAAACATCCGTCAGTCTGTAAAAGCCACTGGCGCCTAAACTATTCATAGGATTTTTGCCAAATAATACGAGTATTGTCCCATGCATCTGGCCAGACTTGATATCCTGTGATTTTGAAAAGAATTATTTAAATGTTGGGGGTACTTTCATTAAGCCTCAGAGGCATTTTTAAAAATTTCTCAAAAATGTTTCTAATTGTTTCTTTAAATTTCTTGTAAGAATAGATTGAAATACACTTATAGAGATAGCATAGGTCCTATTTCCTCTGTTAACCCTGAATGTTCAAAAATGCAAAAGTTTGGTATTTTTGGAAACGTCTGTTGCATCTCCACGATTGAAGCTCGTGATTTTGCGGTGTGCGCAGGTGGGCGAGGCGGAGCTGCGTGCCGAGCGTGCCCCCGCACCGCGCCGCGCGCTGCACCTGCCGCTGGCTGGCGCCCGACTTCCCCTGCGCGCGCGGCCTGCAGCTCAGCTCGCACTGGCGCTGGAAGGCGCAGCTGCGCGCCGGCCTCACCGGCCCCCTCGGTCGCTCCCCACTCACACCAACACCAACACACACCAACACGAACACGAACACACACGAACACGAAAAACAAACACACGAACACGGAATACGAACAAACGAACACAAACTACGAACACATGAACACGAAAGACGAACACACGAACACGAAAGACGAACACACGAACACGAAAGACGAACACGAAAGACGAACACACGAACACGAAAGACGAACACACGAACACGAAAGACGAACACACGAACACGAAAGACGAACACACGAACACGAAAGACGAACACACGAACACGAAAGACGAACACACGAACACGAAAGACGAACACACGAACACGAAAGACGAACACACATGATCACGAACTACGAACACACATGTTCACGAACTACGAACACACACGAACACGAACTACGAACACACACGAACACGAACTACGAACACACACGAACCACGAGTACACACGAACTACAAGTACACACGAACACAAAGTACGATCACACACGAACACGAACTACGAACACAAACTACGAACACACACGAACACAAACTACGAACAGACATGAACACGAACTATGTACACACAAGAACACGAACTACGAACACTCACAAACAAAGTACGAACACTCACAAAGTACGAACACTCACAAACAAAGTACGAACACTCACAAACAAAGTACGAACACTCACAAACAAAGTACGAACACTCACAAACACAAAGTACGAACACACACCCGAACACGCACGAACACAAACTACTAACACAAAGCACGAACACACTCACGCACACAGAACACGCACGAACACAAATTACGAACACTCACGAACATAAACTATGAACACCCACGCACACACGAACACGCACGAACATAAATTATGAACACACACGAACTTAAACTATGAACACACACACGAACACGCACAAACACAAAATACGAATACCCACGAACATAAATTATGAACACACACGAACACGCACGAACACAAACTGTGAGCACACACGAACACCAACAATGAACACACACCAACAGAAGTATGAACACACACGAGTATCAACTATGAACACGTACAAACACAAACTATGAACACACACGAACACCAACTATGAACACACACAATCTACAAACATGTACAAACGCGCACGAATACAACTACGATCACAAACGAACCCCAACTACAAACAAATATGAATACCTACTACAAACCCACATTACGAACAATCACTGTACACGGTCAAGTGTTTCAATAGTCAAACTTATATATTTAAAACTAATATTGGGAACGTAAATAACTTTGATGGCATTTTCATGTATTCCTTTTTGGTAATTCATCTCAATAAAGACAATTCTTAGATTTGTAAAACTTTGAATTTACAATTTCAGTAACAATATCCAATTACGTTGATTTTGAGGGCGTTAATTTACGTTGATTTTAAAAATTATCATATAAATAACTTAACTCATCTTCGACAACAAAAATTTTACTATTTTATGTGTGTTACAGACGAGAAGAGACAATTCGTTTCAAGCGTTTTATACATATTTAAAATCTAATTTTCATTATATTAGTATCATTGTTGTTGAGTTTCTACTGTGCAGACCCCGCGGAGAAGTTGAAGTTCCCAGTGACGACCAGCATGGATTATGGCTTCACTCAGGGCAACCCAGAGCTTCTGGACAAGAAATTCCTTTGCGTGGACCGAACTCACGCACGGAAGAACACCGACGTCACAGAGTGCGTCACTTCCTCCACTTCCTCCTCCTCTTCTTCTTCTTCTTCTTCTTCTTCTTCTAATAATAATAATAATAATAATAATAATAATAATAATAATAATAATAATAATAATAATTCATCTAATTCATGACTAAATATGTTATAAGTCGGTTGATTATAGTCTATTCCGGCTTGCAAGAAGGAGACTTGGAAGTTTGGTGCCTCTACCATACTTTGCCCAAAATGTGGGCTGTTGCCAATAAAACAATGTCTTCCTAGCCTTTTGAATGACCTGGGAGTTTAGCGACGTTCTTAAACAAATTTTGCGGATAAATTCCAGAGCTCCGATGACTATCGGGATGACCTGTGCTTTTACGTCCCAGGTTTGGCTGATCTCGATTTCCAAACTCTTGTATTTAAGACGTTTCTCTCTCTCCTTGGTTACGACGTTTTCATCGCATGACACAGCGACATATATAAATAGACAGGGTTTTTCTCCAAATCCCGGATAATAATATCCGATTTATCTGCTGCTATCTTGCGATCAGTTTGAATTTGTTGGTCGTACAATATTGTACATAGACCAACAGACGTCACCGATATTTGTGAGTGATTGTTCCACTTGGAGCATGTGTTTGGAACTTCGAGGGCGGCACAGATCTGCCAATAGAGGTAATTACACACCCTACCATGTCTTTTCATGTATTCGGTCTCTGCTAGAATTGGACAAGCTGAGAATATGACCAATGGTTTCTACTTGTTCCTGGCAGTTGTGGTATTTATCATCTTGGGAAATTTTGAGAACCGCTTTATCGTAATGTCATGTTCTCAACGCCTGATCTTGGGCAGCTATTGCAACTGCTTCCGATTCTGGCTTCATTCTTCCCCTTTTAAACCACATAAATGATCTTTATTGGTCTATTATTATTATTCTTTTTCGATACTGTCCAGTGAGTGGTATGTCTCTCCACGATTTCTTTAACATTTTTTGTGTCTCACATTTCGTATTAAGTAGCATCAGAAGTTTAGTGTCTGTGTTCTTCTTATGAGTAGTCTTCGCAATGTTTCTTTCTACACTTACAATGCCTCTGTTTCCCATTATTCGGTGAGATTTCATGACCTGCCTCATTAGTGAGTCATCTTGATGACTGACTACATACTTCTCCATCCCGACGATAGAATTGTGCCAGGAGGCATTAGTTTGTCTGAGGTCTCTTCCTCCTTCCTTACGTGACACACAAAGTCACAGTTTGTACATCAGCTCGAGGGTGGGCGACATGATGCATTGTTCGCAGTTTTCTGGTTTTCCGATCCATCATTCGAATTTCTTGCTCAGTCCTCCCTCTAGTCTGAAAATGTACTCGGCTAAAGACATCGCCAAACTTCCTTTTGCATATATTTCATTCCTGGAGTTCAGAGTGAACTGGAGGACAAGTCTCATTCTTCCGTAATACTCCCTGCAACTTCTCTCTTTCGTTGTGTCGTTTCAGATGTTCTCACATTCTTCAATGTCCAGATATTTGTAGGTTTTATTTGGCTCAAGATCTTGAATCTTAGTGTGCATATAAACTTCAATGTTCTCTGCCATTGTCGCAATGCCTCTCTTTAAATTAATTATTGCACGCTTGTCAAAACGGAACGATACAAATGTCATTGATAAAATCATTCATCACAGACAGCATTTGGGACAGAATTGCTTCATTCTTAGTAAATACTTTAAGATCATCCATGTAAAAAAATGCGTTACTGGTCTTTCATCACCATGGAGCTTGTGAGCAGTCAGTGTGCGACACCTGTCTGGTGCGACCAACGGACCGAAGGAACATTTTGCCATAAATTTATTTATTTATGTACGTCTAAAACAGTTAACAACTGTGTTTGACTTGCTATGGGGAGGCGTGAATTCTGTGCACGTTTTCAAAATTCTCTGATCCCTACCCTAAGCCTTATACTACTTGACTTTTGAATACAGAAACAAAATGAGCGTTTTGCAAGAATTGTTAACAAAATATTCGCTCCGATATAATAAAATATATTTTCAAGGGTAAATCAGCAATAAATTTGGGCTCTTATTCCTCATCATGTCCTTGGTCAAGGAACAAGTCAAGGATCTAGTCCTTGGTCAAGGAAGGTCAAGGAACAACTTCCTGCCGCAACAACATGGAGAACGATAATGTGAATAACTATATTTCCCACTGAATTCTAGAAGACGTGTACAGATAACGAAGTTATATTCATGTTACTTAATGTTATTTACTTATGTTACTGTTAATGAAGTTAGAATTCATTTTTCGGTATGAAAGACCCACATACGTTGGATTATGAATACACAACCTGTCAGAGGAATTAATATATTACATTCAGAATCATGATTTATGTAATTTTTCGATACCATTTTCTGTCGAAAAATCGTCTGATTCTTTTGCATTATTACCATATTTATCTTTACTACGTACTTAGGAAAGCGAGATAGTAACAACTATTTTAGAGTATATCATTACCCCCCTCATTGTGCGACAGAATTACACACACAAGAGTGTCAACTCGCCATATTACGTCATCCACCCGTGTAGACATTACTCGTATAGGCGACGTAATCACCGATTCAAGGACTTGCAGCCCTCTTGCGTCCATGAAGGACTTTTGATTAGCAAAATCACTGCACGCCTTTATTTCTTAATGACGAGTGCACGTTAATTTCGGCACAATGCAACTTTGATGAGTAGCCGTGGCAAGCAATCTGTGTTTTCGTCGTCTAGTTCCGACACACCTCAAATGCGGTCGTGTTGCATTTTTCATGCAGCTGAGGGAACCACACCGTCACGGCTCGCCTCTCCTTTGTTCGTTAATTAATGATTTCTTGGATTTCATAGAAAGGAAAGGGTGACGTTTGTGCACGTAATCGTATTGTCTTTTCTTATTTAAGAATCTAGTATATATGTACACATTGACCGAGAACCGGAAAAAGAGAAAGTCACTTGAAAAAGTCTAAACCAAATCAAATGATTTTTTTTCAAACCGGTACTTACTTTTCGGACACGCCTCGTCAGTTTTACGAAACAATATTGGACCTATAATTAAGTAGTCATATACAGGCAGTCTCATCAACTATGAGCCACCCCCATAACTTCTAAACGGTTTTCGATATCGAAATGCAGATTTCGCTCAACACTAAGGAATCGTGGGGCAAGTAATGTGCCGTAGAGATATTGTTCGAAATATTTTCGTAAAAATTGATCATCTTTCATTTTTTAAACGCCACCATGCATTTATCTCACTAGCGATAGATTGATCTTAAATAGATGACTGCAATGATGAGACATATGTTAATGCTTTGACAGTATTTTGAGAATAAAATTGTACTTTCTGACCTGTAATTTTATTATAAATTTTCGACATTTCGCGTAGCAACCCTCGTACGTGTCGTTTTGCGGGAAGGTTACCTTTGCGGCGCTGGCCCTTTGGCGGGGAGGGGGTAGAGGACGCGAAGGCCATCTTCCCAAAAGCGACAGTTGAGACAACTGCTATAAGAAAAATTGCACATTTAATTTAAAATCTCATGCCAGACAGTATAATTTTATACACAAACTATTATCAAAATATTAACATATGTACTATCATTGCATTCCTCTTTTTATGATCTATTGTTAGTAAGAAAAATATGGTTCTATTTAAAATAACAAAAATGATTAAATTTCTTGAAAAATAAAACTATTTCAAACAAAGTCTCTTCTACACCATATCACTTATCCCATATTACTGATTCCGCATAGTTGAGCGAGGACTGTACTTCGTTGTCGGGAACCATTTAGAAGTAATGGGCGTGGCCATGGTTGGTGAGACTCCTGTATAATATTGGGCATTCCCACGAGTGGCCTCCGGAAGAGACGGCTCAGGGCATCAACTGATGTCACTGCCGTCCCTCTTTCCAGAAGGTCCTAGGTTACACTCCTCACGGCGGCAGGATTTTCGACACTGGCTTTTCAGCTAGGTCGAGTTCAGTCGCTGTCTGGAGGAGAATTCCAGCGGCCGGCTGCTCTGATCGGTAGTTTTACGTGATTTCTCCGATCAACACCAGGCGAATGCCGGAACAGTACCCTACCAAACAGGCCACGGACCGCGCGCGATCTGTCCTTCCTGTTCCTTGTCCGATCCTCTCCTCTTACACACACACTTACACTAACATGCACTACACTACCACATATTCCGGGAGACCGGTCGGGAGCTTAGAGCTTGTCCCGACTGGGGCGGTGCCCCGCTGGTGGGAGAGTCCTGGTTAGGGGGAAACCCCACTAGCCGACGGTAGGTCGGCGCCGGATCTCACCATCCAGCGGGGGAAGATCACCGCCATCTCCCGAGAAAAACCATGCACTACACTAACGGGACTAATGACTTGAGCAGTTGACGCGCCCGGAAAGACAAAAAAATCAATCAACCAACCACCAACGAGTGGGCGTTTCCGCAGTGTCCGTTTCGTGGTGGTCCAATGAGGCGTGCGCGTGCGCGTGCGCAGGGTGTGGGAGGAGCAGATGCGGCACGGGCTGAGCGCGCAGGCCATCACGTCGCGCCCGCTGCTGCACCTGTGGCAGCTGTCGCACCCGCTGGAGGAGAAGTTCGCGCGCAAGTGCGTGCCCGCCGAGGACCACTGACGCCTCCCCCACGCCTCGCCGCCCCGCACCCCACTCCCTTTTCCCCTTTGGATCACTCTATACAGCGTTTTGGACGGCCTTTTTTCATGTTTTTTGATACAATAAATGTTGTTTTTTTTTGGAAGAAATGTGGATTCTGGCCTGCAGCGCCAACAATGCTGCTGTCAACGGTTCGCAAAAAGTGGTTTGGAGTAGCAAAAATGTAATGTACACCAGTAGCGTAGTGTGATCATTTTTCCTGGATAGGCTCCAAAGCAGATTAATGTATTATGGGGAGAATATTTAACACTCCCCATCTGCCTTTTTTTTTTTTTCAAGGAAGATGGCGTAGGCCTTTTAGTCTTCATTTTTTTAAAATGAAAATCTTTTTTTATTTTTCATAAAATATATGGGTAGACTCCGCCTTGCAGCGTAATAGGAAAGTACGCCACTGAAGTACACCCAAATTGTAAAGAATGTTTTTCATAATTTCAAAGCTTCAACTAGAGCCGGATGGACAGGGTTTCTTTAATTTAGAAAAACTCATACACATGGTTGAGGCGCTAGTAGTGTTCACAGACGGACGTTCGTTCTTTCGTTTTGCCATCACTGATTTTTTTCGGTATCAAGGACCAACAGAACATGGATTTTGAGTACACGACGTGTTACAGAAAGTAATTTACTACGTATAGGAACAGGATTTATACATGTTTTTGGCATCAGTGCATGCCAAAGCGAGTTTTTCTGTCAAAAGTCGCCGCGTGTTGTCGCAGCATTGCTATATTTTATGTATTTTAAGTGAGTAGTTTGCGAGAAACTGAAAAATAGACACAACGAATTTTATAACCTCCTCATTTAAAAGTCTGTTAAAATTAAATCGTGAGATGAATCGACTGTTAAATGACTTAAGCAAATATTATGAAACACCAGAAAAGAAATCCAATGCTCTTATGAAGATATATTCAATTGTTGTTTCCTTCTAGTACCTTTTTGCATTTCACTTATCCAGTATTAGCGTATTAGCATTCTTTGTAGTTCTTAAAGACGCAACCACAAGAGATATTTCTAAAAGACTCTTACAACTTTTGACACACTACATTAGCAACAAAGATCGCTCCAAATTTAGTAAGTAAACAAAAAAAAACTAGAGCTTTTCGAGGTGATTCTAAAAATAATCAGGTGTGTCCAATACAATTAGCTCTCTATTATCTTGTAGGTGTCGTACCAACTGTACTCAATCCCTCTCGTCGATCGAAAGAGGAAACCGACCCGGGAGTGGGCGGGAAATGGGACCGGAAATCGAGGAGGAAATGAGTGGTGGGGGGAACTGCGGTGGCTGTGCACCGAACGTCATTCGCCGGGAACCCTCCCGTCGAACCGTTGCGCTAGGAATCCGCCAAGGGAGGATTGGATTCAGATGTGCATTTCAATTGTGGAACACAAAAGGTTTTTTAAAAATATATTTAAGGTCGTTTTATAATATTTATGTCATCAGTGACCCTTATCATTGCACAATTGTATGGAAAAACATGATAAGAATTTTACCGAAAATAATCATGTCAATCTAAATACATTTTTATTATGTTCAATCTAAGGTATTCATAACTATATAAGGTTTTTAGTTTTGTAATTTCCAAAAGTTTTATTATTTTGATACACCCGTCTGTGGAACTGAACTGAAATTTTAGGGTTCCTTCCATTTTTAGAAATTTTCTAATATCGAAATTTATAGAAATTTCTAATATAAAATGTGAATCATTTTAATTATTAATTTTTTATAATCCCTTTTAAATGATGATTTTTCATTGTTTAAATGCCTTCTTGCGCCTCACTTTAGCTAGATTAAATGCCTTTTTCAATTAAAATAAATGCCTTTTTGCATGCCTATTTTAGGTAAAATAGAATTTCCGGTCTATAATAATTTAGTATATTGCCTAAACGACTCGTATACACGAGAATGAAAAACTGCTTGTTGATTCCAGTCTTTTGCATTAACATTAAAACAACCAAATATTATAATCTCAACAGACTCTTATTTGGGTTCTTTATTCAAACATTTTACACAATGAAGTCAAAACATGTATCTTACATTGTAACAATATTACGCACATATCGAAAATATATGCATATATTTAGGATCTCATGCCATAAAACTTGTAAAATAAATATCATGTAGTAATGAGTAAATATAATAAATGTGTTATAAAAATGCTTAAAGGTAAGAAATGGATTTAATCAAAATCGTTAAATAGTTGTAAATATTTTAAAACACAACGTAGGATCTCAATAAAATGCATTTCTGTGAAATGAGGGTCTAAATACCGTATGTTGGATACATCAAATATGATGAATGTAAAATGTATTTAGAAAACGATCATACCATGACCACTATATTGATTTTTGATTCTCTCTTATATTCAAATTCTTTCCATTTGAAATAAAAGTTTATTTACTAGGCAATACTGCAATTGTTCGAAATATTCGTAGCATGAATATGAAAAACTAACATTTTTGTTTAGTTTTCTCCCAAAATTATTCTAGCATATCCGGCAATTTAATTATATTTTAGTTGTGATTTGTCAGTGTGGCTTGTGTGATTAGTAGCATCTGCGTATGCTTTGTTAATTGGGTGACAGCTGCAGAATCTCGCGGGTTCAACAATTCCCTTTGGGCGACAGCGTCACCTGCCAGTTTCCGGGCGCCGAATCAGCAGTCAGCTGTCAATAATTCCTCCGCCGAGAGGCAATGAGTCGTCAAAACCCAGAGGCGTCACCTGAGATCTAGTCTGTGATGTCACTCATTAACCAACGACTCATATTTCTTCCCGCTCTGAAGTGTCCTACATTCAAGGAATCTAGTGGATGTTAGTGTACGAAATCTTGTTTAAACACGACGTTCTGAAAATAACTGCCTATATAGAAAATTAGTCTTCAAAGACGGTAAAGAAGGTAATAAATCTTAATTTATATACTGATGACTTTTTCTATTTTATAGCGTTTCTTTCTTCTCAACTGTTTATTTTAAAGCACAAAGGGATTTCGTTCAAAAAGTAATTTGAGCTTTCTTCTAAACAAAATTTTGTGATTTTTGCTTTAAATGAATTGCTTTTTTATTTTTCATCGATTTTAGGGTATAAACACTTAACGTGGTATCAGAATATCCTACAATAATCCACTACAATATACACGTACAGATCTAGATAAATATACATTTCATTTGCATTTTGTTGATAGAAGTTCAGCTCTGTGTTCCAAGAAAATAGTGATTGCATTGTTACAGAATTTGTAAATACTCCTTAATTAATCAATTTTGGAGAATAAGAACAACATGAAACAATATTTGATGTTTTTTTAATATCTATACAATGCACAGGTGGTACTTTTCGATTGTAACTTCCGTACACTTCTTCCTTTCATGCAAAGTAATTGCAGGAGTCCAGTTCGAGTTTAAATTCAAAATCATTCGTAATAAACTTTCAAAATTTAGTACCTAAATCTCTTTATTTCTTAACCAATTAATTTCCCGGCTTTCCTTCTCTTAAGAACGTAACTCAACAGTTGCACACACGGACGAAACGACACATTTGAGTGTATTAGCTAGGAGATTATCCTAACCAACGTTAGTTCGCTTATAAAATAAAGAGGTAGTAACGGTAATACGGATTACCGGAAAACTCCTGCCTGGACAAACTAGGCGGCTGCCTAGAGCCTACAGAAATAGCGTACATTCAAAACTCATGACATGGAAGAAATGTTCAACGTCACTGCAGTTAATTTCTTAAATAAAAGGTAGTAAAATGTTAGCGTCTTAAGTATGTAAAACGTTCGTAAAATATGTGTGAAATATACGTCAGTAAAATCAAATTTTGGAGATCAATGTACAAAAAAATATTCATAATTATTCAATGAATATGTTCAGGTAGTTTCCTTTTCATTAATTAACGATTCAGCTGCTGTCTGGAGGAGAATTCTAGCGGCCGGCTGCTCTGATCGGTAGTTTTCCGTGGTTTCTCTGATCAACACCAGGCGAATGCCGGAGCAGTACCCTACCAAACGGGCCACGGACCGCGCGCGATCTTTCCTTCCTCTCCCTTGTCCTATCCTCTCCCCTTACATACACACTTACACTAACATGCACTACACTACCACATATCCCGGGAGACCGGTCGGGAGCTTAGAGCTTGTCCTGGCTGGGGCGGTGCCCCGCTGGTGGGAGAGTCCCGGTTAGGGGGAAACCCCACTAGCCGACGGTAGGTCGGCGCCGGATCTCGCCATCCAGCGGGGGAAGATCACCGCCATCTCCCGAGAAAAAAACATGCACTACACTAACGGGACTAATGACCGAAGCAGTTGACGCGCCCGGAAACACGAAAAAATCAATCAATCAATCAATCATTAATTAACGACAACTATAAATAGTAGTCGGAAAAGTGATTCTAGGGAAGTCGAATCTGTGCCAGGACGTGAAATGCAGTGTCAATTTTGCACTTCAGGTTTCTGAGGTTTCTTGCACAAATTGTGGAGGATAAAACCTTGCCGTTGATTTGAAAATGCGCAAACGAAGCTAATCAATTCGCGAGTTTTCTAAAAAACAGCTTATTTAACGCTTAATACCGTCAATTTTTTGACTTACCGTCATCTATCCCAAGCATTCCGTTTATCCATTTGCTTTAGCTGTTGGTCGAAACTTCAGGTAGGTTGAGTCGAGAGGCGTAGTCTCAGAGAGGATCGTGAACAATCTGCTTGCATCAGAATGCGTACAGGCACTAATACACAAAAATGATGTTACCAAATACATAATCTACATTTATTCGTCTCCTGCAAACCTCACATACTAAACTAACGTTAGAGCCAAACAGGTAAAAGTATATGACGACGGTATCGTGCAACCAGTTTGTGAAAAAGGACATTCCTCCCTAATGATCGAAGTGCAAGTCGTTTCTCCTTAAACATTGACCGGGAGCGGTAGCTCAGTGCATCAACTGATGTCACTGCAGCGCCTCTGACCGTGAGGTCCTAAGTTCGAGTCCTGACGGCGGCATGATTTTCGACACTAGCTTTTCAGCTAGTTCGAATTCAGTCGCTGTCTGGAGGAGAATTCTAGCGGCCGGCTGCTCTGATCGGTAGTTTCCCGTGGTTTCTCCGATCAACACCAAGCGAATGCCGGAGTAGTACCCTACCAAACGGGCCACGGACCACGCGCAATCTGTCCTTCCTCTTCCTTGTTCCCTTCCTTGTGCACGTGTGTGGATGCCGTTAAGTGCCAGCGGTTTCTTCGGCGTTGCTGCCTCTTTAAGAGGACAAATGCGCCGACTAGCGAGCGATTTAATACACATCTCAACAGAACAGATTACATAGAATTTTGAAAAATGAAAGTCACTGAAAAAAAATGTGGCCAATAATTCTTTTTTATATAATATATCTTGTCAGATATTTTTCTTGTCGTAATTTTCTCGGGCTACCGCAGGTAGCCTCGGTAGCCCTGAGTGTACGCCACTGCGTAAGTGCAAGAAAGTAGCAATGGTTTGTTTGTCCCGGAAGGCGAAGGCGATGGCGGAGGTGCACCGCTGCTGGCGTCTGAACGCGCGCCTGCTGCGCTGGTCCGGGCTGTGGCCGCGCGAGGGCAGCACGGGCGCCGCGCGGGCGCTGGGGGCGATCCACTGGGCCGTGAGTGTGTCCCTCTTCCTCTCCTTCTACTTCTCGGGCGCCGTCATCGCCTTCTACTCGGAGGGCGTGCACGACCTGGGCCCGAACCTGAGCGTGGCGCTCACCAACACGCTCACCTTCGTCAAGCTCATGCCCTTCCTGCTGTGGCGGCGCCGCGTCACCCAGGCTATCGACCGGTGAGACCACCACCACCATAATAATGATAATAATAATAATAATAATAATAATAATAATAATAATAATAATAATAATAATAATAATAATAATAATGATCTTCCGTCTAACCACTTTAATTAATTTACAATTTTAAAAATTACAGTTGAGGCTTCGGATGTAATTAATATTAACTGCCTTTTAAATATTCGGATGTAATTAATATTAACTGACGTGTCGCAGAAGAAGAAAAAAATCAATTTGTGACTACCAACTACATTAATTTATCAGTATGAGCCAAATGAATTTATTGTCATTTTTTGTTCATTCTTGAAATTTTGCAAAATGGAAAGACATGATGTAAGGAACATTCTTAAAAAATGTATAATAAAAATAGGAATAAAACTTATTCCACTTCGAATCAATAATTCAAAATTCGCCCTAAATGTCAGTTGTCATTATCCGACTGCCTCAACTGTGAACAATAAGAAAAAACAAAAAAGTGGGGTTATTTTACATTTACGTCTGGGATGCAATACTAGGGACCATCCCGGCATACGCCTTAAGCAATTGAGTAAACCCATCACCACTCCACACGCTCTCGGGCGGATGGGAGAGAGCTTCTAAATTGATCGCCAGTACCTCGTTGGCGTTTGCCGAGATGAATATACTAATCACCGCTACTTTACCACAGGCTATCTGAGTTTGGGGAATATTACAACTTCAATCACCACCACCTCACCACATGTTAGTTGGCATTAGGGGATTGTACTGTACTCATCAACCCTACATCACCACTGTGTCTTTGGCAATGTATGATTTTACAGTACTAAACATCACAATTCAAGATAATTTGTTGTTAATCAAGTTGAAAAGTTACTTTGAATTATTTTACTTTATTCATCTCATCCTTATCACAAACTCATTGCGTTTACACCGGGTAGTTGCGTACACTACTTTATTTATTGTTTTATTCAATTCTACTCGTCAAGTCTTCCTTTACTTGCCGAGAAAGATTGTGAACTGACGGCTAGAAGAAGGGATATCCATGACAACTGCGTCTTCAGCGCGAACAAGCTGAGAAAATAACACACACATTCCTAATAACTACACATCCAAACGGCGTATTCCCATGTTGCGACTTGCCCACTTGCACTACGCAACTACGCCAGAGAGATTACGTTTGGCAAGTAAAAAGAAGGGTCCTCCTGCAATGTTTCGTTTTCGTGACCAACGCACAACACTAACTCAGTAATGGCACGTTTTGTCTCCCTCTCGGGATCAAAAAGTGCTTGTTTGCCCAGCTATTGGGGACAAAAGATGTTATTTTACCTACCTCTTGGATGTAAAAAATGTTTTTACCTACCTTTTGGAGGCAGAAAATGTTTTTTCCTCTTGGAGGCGAACAGCTGCATTTCCACTCCCTCCGTTGTGCAAAGTGAGGGTGGCGTGTGTGTGTGTGTGGAGGCTGGGGCGCGACCTGTACCCGGCGGCGGAGCAGCTGCTGAGCGGCGCGGCGGCGGAGGCGCTGGTGCGGGCGGCGGAGCGCCGCGCGCGCCGCATCTCGCTGGGCGTGCTGTGCTTCGTGGAGTTCGCGGCGCTGTCCGCCATCAGCGCGCCGCTCGCCGAGCTCGCCACCCACCGCTGCCACGCCCCCTCCGCCTCCAACGCCTCCTCCGACCAGGCGTGCGGCGACTGGCAGCCGCGCCTGCCCTTCAACGCCTGGTTCCCCTGGGACTGGACCGCCTCCGCCGCCTACCCCGCCACCTACGTCCTGCAGGTGCGACCACCCTCACTTGCACGGGTTCTTCCTCTTGGTGGGCCCAACTTTTCCATCAGTTACATCCTGCAGTTGCGACCCTCACACACTCACATGGCTTCTTCGTCTTGGTGTGCCCAACTATTCCATCAGTTACATCCTGTAGGTGCGACCCTCACACACTCACATGGCTTCTTCGTCTTGGTGTGCCCAACTATCCCATCACTTACGTCCCGCAGGTGCGACCCTCTCTCACTTGCACGGGTTCTTCCTCTTGGTGGGCCCAACTATCCCATCGCTTACGTTCTGCAGGTGCGACCCTCTCTCACTTGCACGGGTTCTTCCTCTTGGTGGGCCCAACTATTCCATCAGTTGCATCCTGCCCGTGCGACTCTCATTCACTTGCACGGGTTCTTCCTCTTGGTGTGCCCAATAGTCCCACCACTTACATCCTGCAGGTACGACCCTCAGTCATTGCACTGGTTTCTTCTCTTGGTGTGCCCAGCTATCCCATCACTTTAATTCTGCAGGTGCAACCAACACTCAATTTCACGGGTTCTTCCTCTAGTGTGGCCAACTATTAAATATCTATTTAAAGAAAAGATCGATTTTTATAACAAAAATAGCAAGTTTTTTTTTGCAATTTTGTAAGTAACCTGTGATACTGTATTGGGATGTTCCAATGCCGCAATTATTCTATTACTAATAAGCTGGAATTCCGTCAAACGAAGATTGCCAGTGTCTAGACTGGCTCCCTGGGATTTCTGCTTCTGTTTCCCAGTTGCGTGAGCGCGTGTACCGAAGTACCTCGCCGGGGCTGGGCGTTGTGTGTTTCTGTGTGCAGTACGTAAGTGTTATCTATGTGTGTGCAGGGGACGGGGAACGTGGTGACGGCGATGATGGCGGCGGCGGCCGACACCTTCTTCATCTCGCTGCTGCTCTTCATCTGCTCGCAGTTCCAGATGCTCAGCTGCGCACTGCACGACGGCCCCGTCTCCGCCCCCGCCGCCACCCCCGCCGCCCCCGCGCCGTCGCCGCTCAAGGTCTCCACCCTGCACATGCATTCATTCCATATCTAGCGGACCCGGGAAGGCTTCGCTGATTTAACCATTGTATGCCCCTCTAAAGGGAATTGGCCTTGGCGCCGTTGGGCCTCGGGGTTCCTAGTCGGTCACCCAACCAGGAATACGCGATGTCTCGAATTCGCTTGACTCTCGTGACTTCACGTAGTTGAGTTCGGCTGGCGTCGCCGGTTTCGCGGTCCTGGCCTTTCAGTAGAACCATCCTAGCATTCGTCTGGATGACCGGGAGAAATCACGAAAAATCTGATCATGATTGCCGGCACGGGGATTGAACCCGGGCCTTCCGAATGCGAAGTTAACGCTGAGCCACTTTGCTCGGTATGCTTCGCTCTTGCAGTGTATCAAATAAACACAATTAAAGTTCAAAGTCAATTTATTAAATGAATATTCATTAAGTATTAACTGCAAAATATTCTAATAATGTTGTACACTATCAGTATTTAGCTCATACTTCCGGCTTTCTAGATCGCAACTTCGATGTTATTCGATATTGTGAGTCGAAGCAAGGTGTGTAGTTCAAAAAGGTATCCAATATATCGCACTTCAAGCAAGACCCTCTAAGAACAGCGTCGAGTTCACCATCTCGCTTAACTTTGCAAAACAACGCACATGTCCGATATAATTCAAATCACTCTTTAAATAATCCCGATACTAATAAGAATAAAGTGTGCAAATTTCAGCGAAATCGGTCGAGTCGGTTTTGTGTCTATCTGTATAATTTTCGGCTAAACTTTCATTTAGTCTTTATGATTTGTTTCTGTAAGTGGCGACACTGTTCTCATCAAGGGGAAGAGTTGAAATAAACTTGCTACTGCATTCTTTGAAGATGAGTGACAACTGTAATTCAAATATCGAAATAGCAGCTAATGCTTCATTACGGTCATTAATTCCACAAAAATCAAGAAAACTATAAGAGCGCGAGTAATGTAATTGTATATTTAAAGATTGATGTGTAAAAAAACATATTGAACTTGAGTGGTACTGTACTTCATTTCGAAACTGAATTTAATGTAATAAATAATTAAACTAAATAAACTTGCTTCTCAAAATTAACTTTGATTCTCTTATAAATTTACAATGCTTTATACAAAAAATATCGTACGCAGCTCATTTATAATGTTGCTTTATTTCATTCGAACAAATTTGAATGCTCGGTCCTATCGTGGCTCGTTTTCAAAAAAATTACTCATGCAATAAAATTAAACATTATAACTAGTTGCATAATTCTATTACCGTTCTAGTGAGGTAAATAACTTTATTACGAAACTGAATGTTAAGTCATAAATTACTTTTTCTAACCCCATTTTATAATACTGTCATTTGATGGCTGCAACCGGCTGCATAATGATTCTCATTACGATACAGATTTCATAAGGATACAAGCTCTGATCAATAACAGAGAAGTTTACAAACCAAGTATTGTCACTTAATTGATCATTGAAAATCGTTCTAGTAAATGTTTCGTTGGCTTGTGTATATTAAAATTGCATTTGATATTATGTTTTACTTAACAGTTTTAATTTCTTTTATTATTAGTAATTGTTTCGTGTAATATTTTTTTTAATAAAGTGGATCCTAATTTCACTTTGATCCTATTTGACTAGCGCAGTACTCCCTCGCAGGCGAACTGGTAACCACAGCCACCTGCAGCAGAATGTGAAAGTATGGTTAGGTGGCCTTGACTGAATCCTACATGTCAACTGCCACGAAACGATTCAATGTAAAAGTTTAACTTATAAAAGTCGTAGATAAAGTACCGTTTGAAACTCGGTGTAATGGGTATTAATACATTCATGTGAAGTTTACAATACTCACTCGTATCGTAAAATCACACTCGTTTATTAATACCCATCATTACATAATCGTTTCATAATGTACTGTTACCATACTAGTGAGGTAAAGTACTTTATTACGAAACTGAATGTTAACTTTACCTAACCAATGTGGATAAAATAACCGTAATTGATTCCGGAGTGTTGTATCCGCAGATGCGGGCGGTGGCGGTGGCGGTGGCGGGGGCGGAGGAGGCGAAGGAGGAGCGCCAGCGCCTCCCGCGGCTGATGCTGCAACTGCGCGCCGCCCACCCTCGCGACCAGCACCTGCTGCGCTGCGTGCTCTTCCACCAGCACCTGCTCAAGTACGAAGCCGCGCTCACCCGCCACTGGCACCACTGGCACCATGAAATCACACAGAACGCTTTTGCGAAAAACTTCCACTCACACCCATCAAGGACAACAAAACAACTACTCTCCTATAACACTGCACCCAATTCAGTATTTTAACAGGAAATTGTCTTCACGATTGGTTGATTACTTCGTCTTTCCGCGCCTTTCAACATTTAAGGTCATTGGTCGCGTACGTTTTGTGCATGTTTTATCATGGGAGGTGGCGGTGTACTTCCCCCCCTGGATGACGAGATCCAGCGTTGACATACGTCGGCTAGCGGGGTTTCCCTCAACTAGGACTCTCCCACCAGCGGGGTACCGCCCCAGCCCGGACAAGCTCTAAGCTCCCGACCGGTCTCCCGGAATATGTGGTAGTGTAGTGCATGTTAGTATAAGTGCGTGTGTAAGGGGAGAGGATAGGACAAGGGAGAGGAAGGTCGCGGTCTGTGGCCCGTTTGGTAGGTTACTGCTCCGGCATTCCCCTGGTGTTGATCAGAGAAACCACATAAAACTATCGGTCAGAGCAGCCGGAGATAGAATTCTCCCTCACAGACAGCGGCTGAACTCGAACTCGCTATGTAACTGGTATCGAAAATGCTGCCACCGTCGGGACTCGAACCTAGGACCTCCCGGCCAGAGGCACTGCAGTGACATCAGCTGATGCACTGAAACATACACCCCGATTTGATTTATTCGTGTTTCCGCGCGTGTCAACATCTAAGGTCATTGGTCCCGTAAGTGTTGTGCATGATTTATCATGGGAGATGGCGGTGTGCATCCTTCGCTGCAAGACAAGATGCGGTGTCCACGTCCATGTCTGCTTGCGGGGGTTTCCCCATCCAAGAATCTCCACCAGGGGGGGGGGCATCTCCCCAGCCGAGACTAGCTGTAAGCCCCGACCGGTCTCCCGACATGTGTGATAGTGTACTTCATGTAAGTATAAGTGTGTGTATGAAAAGGGTTAGTTAGTTAATGCCTTATTTTACGTGGCGAAACTCGGGCCATCAGGCCCGCTCTTCCGTCTAACCACGCAAATTTTGCTACGCTCCTTTCACCATCTAGCGGAGAAAGGAGGTATGATCTTGGGCGACGAAAGAGGCGGATCTCAATTTTGCTCAGAGGCTTCTTTTAGGCTTGATGAGCTTTTACATGCAGTAAATCTACTACATGGGCCAGCCGGCTTTACTTCCCCTCCGAACGAAGGCGTACGAAGGATTTTTTCGCCCTTAAAAATTCATGGATTCGATCGGGTTTGTGGGACGGGGTGGTTGGTGGAACGGGTGCTAAGAAACCTTTTAAAAATATTACTTTTTTGTTAGAATTATTCTCTAGTAAAAGTCTCTTTAGTTTTAAACCCCTTTTGTGAAGATTAGTGGGATGTGATGGCGGCAAAACGTACATGCACTACAGGAATAATACAGTGATATATTGACGAGCGTAAACCGCTCTTGATCCACGCCTGCTCCCAACATGTTCCGGGGAAACAAATTAACTCTCATCCCTCAGATAAGTTTGCTTTGTAACTTTAATCTCCAATCGACAGGTTACGATATAAAGGAACATAGGGCCCCGGGAGAATGATTTATCCTATTCTAAAGTGACACTTTCAGTGTATCAATATTGTGCATAGTGGTTTAAAGATGATTAAAATAAATCGACGCATGACTAATAAGAATAAATGAAGCACTGAAACGTATAAATTTACTGTTTTCAACTTTCTAATTAGAATAGAACGTGAGTTTGCAATCTTTTGCATAAAATTGTTTTTTTCAAAATTCAAATGTCATTTCGCCCCGATTATAAAAGCTACTCATACGTATAGGTGTCCCTAAACGATTGTAAAAGCTATTATGGTATTTGAAATAATACATAAAAAATAAAGTTGAAAACGTAGGAACCATTATCTCTTTATTTCCACAAGTTAGCACGTAATCTGACACCGTATTGGATTAAAGTTCGTTTACGGTTGATTTCAGCTTATCGCAGCACTTGGCAGCCTCATATCCCTTTGTAAAAATATACTTTTTGAAGGTGTTGCTTGCAAATGATTTTTGAAATGCGTTGAGGGATATGTAGTAGTAATGTCGTAGTACTTCACCGTAAATGAATATTGTGATATTGGAGTAATTTTTGGCGAATGTACCTGTAACGCTTTCGTCGCGAATTGGGAATATGCGTACAGCTATCTTACTCCTGTTGCACCGAGTTCATCAGCCATTTTGAGACATCAAGACAATGTAAGAATGACTAGAAATGTTGTACTTACTCACGACCAGTTTGGTGGTTGGAGGAGGCGTATGACTGGACTAGGAAGAATCTAAAAAATAAAAAAATAAAAAACTTCCGGTGCCATGAGATTAATGAAAGTCATTACCTTAGGTTTCTAAGGAACATTGTTCACGGAGTGATAAGTAAGGTTATCTAAAGTTCCAAATTCGCGTAATTGCTGTTGTGACTTTAATCTCGTTGAAATAAATGTGCTCCAATTATTTCCATAATGCGCTGTAATTCATTTGCGTTGTCATTCTCTGAATACGGTTGATCAACTTTAGAGGCATTGCAAGTGTACTGAAAATGTTTTTAAAAAAATATTAAAAAGAAGTAAGCTACTTTTACAAACATTTTCGCTTGCAATTTGTTTTAAATTTCAAAATTTCATAATGCATCAGTCAATTAATATTTAAATATTTTAATACAATTTTTTTCAACGTTGGAATAAATTAATCGAATTGACTATTTAATTATTCAAATAAACATTTATAATACAAACAAATACTAGAAGTGAAAGTAACAAATGAATTCATTATAATATTAATTGCACTAAGGAAGTAAGAAAATATCTTTTATAGTCCATTTACTAGATGACCAAAACTCTCGTCTCTGCGAATTACATTAAAATTCCCTTCAGGACAAAATATTTCCCTTTCAGATGTCGACACTACCTTCTTACATTTTCAATTCGCAGGGTGGGCGTTGGATAAGGTCACCAGATAACGAAAGGAGAAGTTGAAACTCACATCGAACAGTAAATTTTTGTACAGTACATTCTGCTGATTTTGTCGCAAATATACGTGCTTTTTATAGTAAAGAAATCATTTCCCAATTATTCAGTTCATCAAAACTGTGACTACTAATGTAAAATAGCTATATTAATATTGAGTGAAAGTTAAATTCCCGTATTTTTTTAATTTTAGACTATAAACCGCTTTGAAATTTTAAAATTCAAACTTTTATTCTGTGAAAACTATTGGGTTTAAGTAATATGTTATGTATGAGTGTTTTGTTTTTCGACAGAGCTCAACATATTTCAAGCTTTCACAAACGTATAGGGACACGTATACTATATCATATGGAAAGGTAGATAAGATAGTAATTCAAGTAAATATATTTTAAAAGTTTCCCCAAATATCTGAATTACTAAACAATATCCGTTTGTAAATTATAGCATTACTGTTTTGTAAAACATTCATTCGTTTCAGGATAATTTTAAATGTACAGTAAACAGAACAGGAGTTAACGGAATAAAGATTTTCCCATGAAATATATGATGTATTACACAATGATTTATTTTCTTGATTAAATTGAGAGATTGATATTTGTTTAAATAAATCAACAGATAGTATATTGAAATCGCCCCTTCTTCCTGATTTAGCAGTCGTATCATCTGTTTACAGTACCATTTTCAGTTCTGCTCCATATTTTTTTAATTCATTAACTACATTAGTTTTCATTCAAAACATAAATTTACACATGGCGTGCTAAACTGAATTAAAATTCAGCTGTCAGAACACAATATCATTGATATGCAAACATAAAAATAAAACGGGTGTGGATCCTTTCGCAACAATCATACTTTCTATTTTCATCCAGAATATTCAAATGAACCGCTTCATTAAAATTTATAATGAATGAATTCATTCTGCACATGAAACATGCGCACGGATATGGGGTTCCATTGATTTTTCTGCTTAAAATGTATTTGAGATTACGTTAGAAAAAATTCATATTAGGAAGAACAGAATATTAATGCTTATATTGTAATTTCTTCCTGATTTCAGAATTTGTTATATTTTTAAAACAATTTTTTTGGTTTAATATAATATTATACTATGCTTCTTTACAATCTGACAACTGGAAGCATAATAATCTCAGGAATTCTATTGTAAGAAACCTAATGATATCATTTTGATGTAAATGTATTTTCATTAATGTTTTTTAATTTAATAAAACTGACTCTGTAGTATTTCTTAACAATTTATTTTTTTAACAATTTATTTCGTTTTTCGACCCTATTTATGATCTTTTACAAAAATCTATTGTCCAGGCTTGTTGAAAGCACATAAAACACAAAAATCATTTTGATAAAAAAATTGTCATGGACAAAAAACTAAATATTGTTTAAAAATACTGCTGAGTCTGTTTTATTAAGGTCAAAAAACCATTGCAATAAAATAAACAAGATAACAGACGTAAATATATTCAATAAATGTATTTTCTTTACCAAATGTAGATAATCATAGACTGCCTAGAAAAACAATAAAGCTAGATAACCGAAATTTATTATGACAACAAAATCGTTACATCACGGTGCTCGCAATTATGAATATATTTTATCTCTTCCAAGACAAGACTCTTAGATATATGAACTCGCCAACCGGCAGAGTTTAACTCATTGTCGCAGCCTCTGCACCGACTCTGATCGGGAGGTCCTAGGTCCGAGTTTCGTCAGTGACGGATTTTCAGCAGTAGCTAGAGAACTAGGTCAAATTCAACCGCTGACTCAAGGAGAATTCTAGTGGCCGGCTGCTCTGAAAGTTTTCCGAGATTTCTCCGAGCGGAGACGACCGATGGGATCACAGACCGCGCACCAACTTTCGTCCCTCTTCCTTGTCCTCTCCTCTCCCTTTACACACACACATGCACTACACTAACACACGTGCCGGGAGACCAGTCGGGAGATTAGAATTTGTCGTGGTTGAGGCGATGCCCCGCTGGAGGAAATATCTGGAAGAGAAAATCCTAGTAGATCGTGTCGGTTTTTCCGTGGTTTCTCCGATCAACACCAGGCGAATGCCGGAGAAGTACCCTACCAAACGGGCCACGGACCGCGCGCGATCTGTCCTTTCTCTTCCTTGTCCTATCCTCTCCCCTTACACACACACTTACACTACCACATATTTCGGGAGATCGGTCGGGAGCTTAGAGCTTGTCCCGACGGGGGCGGTGCCCCGTTGGTGGGGGAGTCCTGGTTAGGGGGAAACCCCACTAGCCGACGGTAGGCCGGCGCCGGATCTCGCCATCCAGCGGGGGAAGATCACCGCCATCTCCCGAGAAAAAAAGAAAAAAAAACAAAAACAAAAACAAACATGCACTACACTAACGGGACTAATGACTGAAGCAGTTGACGCGCCCGGAAACACGAAAAAATCAATCAATCAATCAATCAATCTTGTCGGGTCTCGCCATTCAGCGGGGAAAGAATCACTTCCAAGTCCTGGGTTAAAACATTCACAACATTAACCGAACTAATGACCATAGAAGTTGACGTGCCCCGAAACATTAATAATACATCAATCAACTCATTAAAATTTACTACCGTTACTTTTACTACGTTTTTTTAATACTGGATTTCAAAGTTATGAATTGGATTTATTAACGGATTTTTTAACTGCACAATGCCGTAGTTCTGAAGCCAGATGTTTCAACATCATCCCCAGAAGGGCGTTTGTGTTGAGACGTAATAATAATAATAATAATAATAATAATAATAATAATAATAATAATAATAATAATAATAATAATAATAATAATAATAATAATAACAACAACAACCTTGGAGGTAGAGAAGACGTCTGGGGCAAACGGGAGAACCCCAGATAACCCGCCGGCCATCCGCTTTTTACCCGAGTGCATGAAACCAAAATGAAGATTCTGTTTTTCACCATGGTGTATTTGTGTTTCATTGTCATCATCTATAGGCTGACTGATTCGATTTATATTCTTACATTATGTACGTTCGTCTTGGCAGCATGAATGATATGGGCTACATAAAAAACTTTAAAATCCAGTATGACGGACACTAATTGTAATTTGCGTAATTTTTTATCTAAAATGTTTGACAAATATTCTTGTGTGAGATATGTATAAATTCGTCTTGATATCCTACACGCTAAATAAAGTTACAAAAAAAAAAAAAAAACAATGAGGCGACCAGTAGACTTAATTTTATTAATTTGTTTTTCAACGCTCAGTATATTTTTCCCCTGAGAGATGGCGCCCCATCGGGTGATATTTAAAAAACTGATCCTTCTTGTTCCGTCATTTCACTTGGATCAGACGGGAATCGAACCCCGACACAAGCAGTGGAAGGTGAACAGTCAGATCGCTACAAAACAAGTCGAGCATTTCTCTCCTTTACTCGAAATATCCTTTTCTTGGCCTTATTAGACGAAATGTTGACAGTGACGGGAACAAAACATTTTAACAACTTAACAAGACCGTATCGGTGTCTTCATTCATTTCCTTCATAAAGCCACTCGACAGAGTTCGTTCACATTTCTTTGAAGAAACAATTGACAGGAAATTGATCTGCTCGAGAAAGCAAAAGCTAGAGCACGCGATCACGCAAGCAAAGATTGTCTTAAATAAATTGACTTGGAAAACTTTTAGTTTCTCCCTCTGAGTTGGAAGAAAATAATCTTGGGTACAATTGTGGGTGTTTGGTGTTTATAAACTTCCCAACACACTAATATTAGTTAAATTCTTACTGAATCTATTATTATGATGTAGCATTCATTTCTGGAATAACAAAACTTAGTTAAATGAGGAATTAACCTAATGAAAATAGATTTGTGGTGTACGTTTTGAAGATCTTATAAAAATAAAGGAATCAGATAGGCATTGGCTCTTGAGTAGTTGATACAACAGGAATTCAAACGGTGGCAGTAGTGCAGACAATGACACAAATAACATTACACATATTGTGGAACAGACATCAACGGTCGATTACAGAAGAACGTTGTCTGAGTATAGATTTCTGTGGAAGAAAAGAGAAAAACATAGAAAGGTTAGGAAACGGAAGGAATAAGGTAACGAACAGAAGAGAATAAGTACTATCACATTAGAGAGAAGGAGCTAGCCGTAACAAAACTTGTTGCATCATTAAATGATCTGTTCTCACAACACAACTGTTTCTGCAGTTTTTTCTGATGTACAGCTATGTACAGAGGGCGTATAAGTTTTCTTGGTAACCGAGTTACCGATTGTTGTCCGGGGCGCGCATACTGCTGCAAGTTCAGACATGCCTGTACTACACGATTTATTTAGACATTCAGAGCAGTTCGTTCACAAGTAACAGAGAGGTATGCTGCCGACAGTGGAGTTGCTCAAATAGTCATGGATCAGGGAGAATTAGAGCACAGACATGTCATCAAATTTCTCACGAAGGAAGGGAGCGGACCCAAAGAAATCCATTGACGGATGCCGGCCGTATTCGGTGCTAGTGCACATTTTCATGTCCAGGTAAAGTGCTGATCTAAACAGTTTAAGTAGGGAAGAGAATCAATCGATGACAATCCGCACTCTGGGAGACTTGTGGAAGTGACTTGTTCGGAAATGTGAAAGAAAATCGAAGATATGCAAGGTAGGCGTATCAAAGTTGCTACAAAAGTTCGAGAGTTGGGGGTGTCTGAGCCCTTAAGATTTGTTCACGAACGTTTAGACATGTTAAAAGTTTGTTCACATTGGGTTCCCAGAATGATCACCCCTCTCCAAAAACAGCGGCGAGTGGAAACGTGTGAGGAGAATTTAAGACTTTTTGAATCGGATTCAGAAAATCGTATCGCTCAAATAATCAGGGGAGATGAAACCTGGGTACATTTTTGGGATCCTGATACAAAACAAGAATCGATGCAATGCAAGATTAATGGTTCTCTAACTTGTCAAGAGGTTTTGGACGCAACCATTTGCTGGCAAACTCCTGGCCATCGTTTTTGGGGATTCGCAGGGAATACTGCTTATTGAGTGTATGGAAAACACGGAAACAAATCACTGGAGAATCCTATGCCTATACTCTTCTCAATTTAAGGAAAGGAAGAAGTCTAAAGACAAACTCCTTCACGACAACGCGTCCGTACACAAATCCTGAAACCAGTTGTTGATTTCCCAGATTTAGCTCCCCAGTGATCACTTTCTCTTCAGAAATCTAAAAACAAAAACAAACAAAAAACTTGCGATGTCGCCGTTTTGTCTGAACGTCTGAATTGCCTGAACAAGTGAACAGTGCTGTAAATGAGTACTTTGAATGAGAGAAAAATATATTTTTTGGGAATATCCTCTTTGACTGAAAAATGGAGGAAGTATGTAAAACTGGAAGAGAATTACATTAAAAAGAAGTTATTGAATTTTCAATCTATCTAATTATTTCATACTTAGGTAAAAACGTATATAGAGCCCCTCGTATGTCATAAATAACCAAGATTAATGAGTCCAAAATTGTATTGGCATCTGTCGGAAATCAAAAGGGATAAATTAACGTCATTCGCGTGAGTCTATATTGATAACGGCATCAACACGGTTACATCGGAACGATGTAATGATTACAATATCTGCAAAATTAAACTGAGTTGATTTAAACATTGACCGTAATGCACATAGTTAAGGAGTTTCATTGACTACGTTAGATGATGAATTATTTTTGCTCATTACAAACGATATCCGAAGCGTAATATTTTCAATAAAATAATGTAGAAGTTTTAATGAATGATATTCTACACGTTAGTGTTAGTGTAATCTGTTAAGAAACTGAAATGTGGAAAACAGGTGTAACGAAAGTAAGTAGCATGCATTGTACTCCAAAATTTTGAATTACGGACAAAATTTCATTTAAAATATTAAAATACTAATGAAAACTAATAAAGCTACTGCAATAAATACAGTTTACTTACTATTTTATTAACTGCTCAGGGCGTCTAGTTTCATAAATGCAAGAGCAAAAACAGTAAAGCGGCTGATAATACAGATGAAAAAAAACTGTTTAAAATGTATTCCTGCTTGGCCAGTTAGTCCCCAGCAGCTAGGTGCGATTACTGATTAAAGTTTTACATTTTTGACAATTGATTTAATTCAGATATCACATACGTGGAAAGCGACATTGGATAAATGCTAGTTATGGGGAGGAGGAGTAAAAGATGTCGTGTGTGTTTGCGTTCTAAGCGTTACGTTGAGGATTTTGTTTGTAAGTTTTGTGCGCTATAAATGAATCTGTTGAATTTTGGGATAGACGCGAGAGGATAAGAGAGAGAAATAAACAGAGATTAGAGTAATGTTTATTGAGTAATAGAGAATTAGTATAAACCAGAAAGCTTTTTAATGGCACGGAGGAATTTATTTTAGAACATTTGGGTTTTTAGAAAGTTGAGTTTGCTAGTAGGAGCCCAAATAGTAACAGTTGATTGACCGGATCATTAATTGATAGAGGTGAACTGCAGCATGTAATCGGAGAGGTGATGTCTTCTTGAGGATATAGTACAACTGATCAGATAAACGGGTGGCCAAAAGTATTTGGTGAAGGATATTTGGTTTCCAAGTGAGCCATCTGACAAGTAATACGCCAAGATTTTTTACTAGTTTGTTGCATGGGAAACAGGCATTGGTTAGTACTTGATACGTGAGGGGAGGTAGATCATAGAGAAAAAAAACTATTGTGAATGATATTCCAGATATCCACATTCTGTGGCAAGCCCGATCGTAGATTTCATGGAACCCTGGACGAATTTTTTGTAAGTTCTCCCTCACACAGTTTCTTTAATTATCACAAATATTCTTTCTTCAGGACGTTGTTTGTTAGTAGGTTTTACACGCGAGCAGAAAAGAAATGCTGTCTGCACTGTCAAGAATTTGTTTACTAATTGAATGTATTTGAATAGACCCAAGAATTAATACATACAATACGAATATAATAGGGAATATAACATTTAAATAAAGAAGAAAGTATAGAGAATTTTTTTCAACGAGCTTCTCAAAAATTCGGATCCCCCGACATCTGTCGAGGTTGCCTTTCCTCCCGGGGTTGGAGGCGATCCTGCTCCACGGCGAGAGCGAGGCACTATTTCGAATCCTATGAAGTAATAAGTAAATAAATGAGGTAGTGAATGAAAGAATTAATTAATTAATGAACGAACGAAATAATTAATTGATGTTGAAAGAATGATTGATTGATTGACTGATTAGTGATCAGCGCGATAACTGCTCAGATCATTAGTCCCGTAAGTGTAGTGCATATTTTATTGCGGGTGGTGGCGGTGATCTTCTTTGCTGTATGACGAGATCCGGCGCCAACTTACGTTGGCTTACGGGGATTTTTCCCCACCAGGTATCTCCCATGAGCGTGGCATTGCCCCAGCCGGGTCAGCTCTAAGCCACCGATCGGTCTCCCGCCATATGTGGTAGTGTAGTGCATTTTAGTGTAAGGGTGAGGATAGGACAAGGAAGAGGAAGTAAAGATCGCGCGCGGTCCGTAGCCCGTTTGTTAGGGTACTGCTCCGGCATTCGCCTGGTGTTGATCGGAGAAACCACGGAAAACTATCGGTCAGAGCAGTCGGCCGCTAGAATTCTCCTCCAGACAGCGGCGGTTGAACTCGACCTAGTCTTGCAGCCGGTGTCGAAAATCCTGCCACAATCGGGAGTAGAACCCTAGGACCTCCCGGTCAGAGGCACTGCAGTGTTATCAGTCGATGCCCTTAGCCACCTCTCCCGGTAGAGTTAATATAGAAAATCCAGCCACCGTCAGGAGTGGAACCCTAGGATCTCTTGATCAGAGGCACTGCAGTGACATTAGTTGATGTTTTGAGCCACACTTGCCGGTGAAAGCGTGATGAATAAATGATTGGGTGAATGAATAATTGATTCCATAAATGTATGATTAAAAGAATGAGTGAAAGAACGAATGAATGCATAACGGTGAGCGCGATGGGCGTTACAGGTTCATGCAGGGATGGCAAAACAAATCGATGTTTTTAAAACATCAATATTTTTGAACAGACACATCGATATTATAAAACTGATGTTTTCCTTTCGATGTTTTCTTCAGATCGAATAATTTGTTCAGAAACATGGATGTTTTCAAACACAATTTCTCATGATATAAATAAAATTACCTTTTTGAGGATTGCTCTAGTCAAAGGCCATTGACAACTGTCACTGTTAACTAATGTCTTTCGCAACCTTTCTCCAGTGTTGTTACCTTTCTTTGATTATTTTGTACGCGGTAATATTGTTAAACTGCAATTTGAACCTTGACTACCTACAAAATTAATTAGAAAATTAAGATAATAGTCATTTTAAGGCAGAATGTAATTTAGACTAATATTGACGTGTTGTATATCACATTAGAACCAGGACATTTTACTTCGATGTTTCATCATACAGTCGACTCCGGTTATAGTGAACTGGGATATAGTGAACCCTCGGTTACAGTGAACTTAATGTCACTAGTCCCGTTTCACTTACATTACAAATAAGCATAACAAGATTCGATTATAATGAACCTGAACCTCGGTTATAGTGAACGTAAGAAGTAAGTCCTAGAAATCAATTGGATCTCGTATGTTATTAGGCGAGTTGATGAGCCTTCGGTGAGTGGGACGGTGTTCCAACAGTACAAGAGGCATTGAAAGAGCGCATTTCAATACTTAGAGACAGATCACAATGCAGAATCAAATATGGAGAGAGCACAAACTCTGGAGAAGGATCTAGAAAATTACAAATGAAAAATGTACGAAACAAACAATTGATATAATTGATTTTTAAGTACAAATAAAGATATTGAAATTTTCAGTTCGTGCTGTTAATGAATTTTGCTGTATCTCTATAGAAATAAAATCAATCATTGTGAAGACATTGTATTTAATTGTGACATCGGATGTAGTGAACCTCTGATATAGTGAACTAAAACAGTTAGTCCGCCGACGTTCGCTATAACCGGAGTCCACTGTAATTAAAATATGAACATCGATGTCTTTAGTCTATGTTTCCATCGGCGCCGAAAACCGTGTGCTGATGTGTCGATGTGTATGCGATCACCAGGTTCGTGGACGACATGCGCTGGGTGCTGAGCCCCGTGCTGCTGGGTGAGAGCCTGGTGATGACGGTGGTGCTCTGTATGATCACCCTGCACGCTACCTCGGTGAGTGCGATCTCTTGCCGCACTGGGATTTTTTAAATGATTTTTTTCTACTCCCATTGTATAATGCTGCCATTTGTTGGCTGCAACCAGTTGCATAACGATACTCGATACAGATTTCATAAATGATTACGGTACAGATTTCATTATGATATAGGTTCTTGACCAACCGGAACGAAAATGTTTGATTTTAAAACTCGGAAATATAAGAGATTTCATTATGATATTGCTTCTTGACCAACCGGAACGAAAATGTTTGGTTTTAAAACTTGGAAATAGAAGAGATTTCATTATGATATAGGTTCTTGACCAACCGGAACGAAAATGTTTGGTTTTAAAACTCGGAAATAGAAGAGATTTCATTATGATTTCATATTGATTCTTGACCAACCGGAACGAAAATGTTTGGTTTTAAAACTCGGAAATAGAAGAGTTATTTGAAACGGTTTGATGTCGTGGATACAACAATCTGAAAATTAATAGTTAAAAATATTGGGTCTATGCAATACATTTTTTAACATTGGAAATTATTTGTTTTGCAGGTTCCCGTTAACAGTGTGGCCTTCGTTTCGTATCTTGCTTTTTATCTCATTGAAATGGGCCAGCTCTTACTTTATTGCTGGTTTTGCAGTGACATTAAAGATAAGGTAAATTATTATTCTAATACGAACCACTATAACCGAGTTGCCATTTCTGGTGCAGTTGCAGTTCTTGAATTTGCTTTAACATTAAGAACGTTTAGTAAGTTTATTTAACTCGGAAGGCCTTTTCGTACTGTCCACCGCAAGAATATCCGGGCTGCTTTTCTGAACTCACATAGCACAAACTGTCATCCGCGCGTGATTTTTAATTTTAAAAACAGATTAACTAGCCTTAAATGAATTAAAAATTTTAAAATTTTAATAAAAACCATGGGGTGACGTTGGTTTTCATTGCCCCCCTTGATCTCCAAGGGCCCCTTTCAAATTCACGAACTCCGAAACCCTGTATTGGATGCACCCCTCTCCCCTCGAGCCCGGTTCTATTTGAAATTTGCTGGCCCTTGGCATCTCGCTGAGGTAGTCGGATTCAAGTACGATCCGACCCGGAATTTCGGGTGGAACCCAGCCTGACCAAGCCCAACTCAAACCGGATCCATTCAGTGCTACCACGCAACTCGACCATCCCAACAGCCGTGATCCGGAAGTCGGGTTAAAATAATTCAGATAGTATATGTCAGCACGGATAATTCGCGTGTAGATATGACAATACCAGGATGCGTTTCCTGGCAGGATAAACTTTTGATGTGAAATGAGTTAAAAATAAATGTTATTCGCATTTTTAAAAAAGAACGAAACAATTACACTTGAAATAGAATATGTAGGCGTTACGAAAGTGAATCTATTACTTCTTAGTTTTGTTTTGAAGCTGCGGTTCAGTGACAACTGGCTTGACGCATTTGTTAACCTTTAATATCGGACAAAGCTTGATTTTTGCAGGAAACATGAAGTATAATTATAGATCCGACTAGTAAATGTCAGTTTTCACGAAGCCATACTTCTTTTCTTTACGAAATACTATGTTTTAATTGATTTTGAGTTTTGCGGTAACAGCTTCACTCAGCTCCTAGAAGGTATTCAAGAATAACATATAATTCGCCAAAAATGTTTGGTTTGCTGTCTCAGAGTGAAGAAGTCTCATCGGCAGTGTATGCAAGCGATTGGATTTCTGCGGATCCGCCTATGAAGCATAACCTGTCTATTTTCATGATGCGAGCAGCGTCTCCTGTTAAGTTGGATGCGATGGGATTTGTGAATGTCGATTTGGACCTCTTCACATCTGTAAGTCATGTGGAAATCATTTGCAATGTGTATAATCTACAACTTTGTGGTACAATAATCTCTTAGTACTATTACAGAATTATACGTAATAGATTTCAGCGATGTTGTCATAGTTTCTCAGAAATATAGTTTCAAAATAGTGAATCCCTGTCAAACCAAGCACAATTTGGCATTCCACACCAATGAACGCAATGTTCGTAATTAAAGTAATGAATTAAGCAGATTTTTGTCAAAAAGTTTTGGTGAGGAAAAAGTCAGTGAATCAGTTCAGATAAGATTTTTTTCTCGTGTTTATTTCACCAAGTAAATTGTGCAAAAGTATTAATTTGACTGATGATGGAGGTTGGAACTTATGGATATTATTTGTGTACCAGCAAATTTATAAAATGCAGGTGTAGTACAACAAATTAATAAAACCTTATTGAGAAGTAAAGACTATTATTAGGTTAGATAAAAAATGTAGTAAATTATGTTAAATAATAGATATGTGGAGATTTGTAGAATTCCCTGAGTTAACAGTAAAGGATAGGATCAACAAATATTTACATTTCCTTATATTCATATTTTTCATTAGTTCAGTCTTTAAGACATGAATTTAATAATGTGACCCTGTGAAAAATGAAATAAACATTATATAACTGTGATTCCCAAAATGATACAAAAATGTTAAAAGTCAATAGAATATATTCAACAGTAAAAATATATTCGGAATTTTAAATACAAAACAAAAAGGGTTTACCGCGTTTCTTGTAAAAAATATTCGGATAAATACATTTTTAATGAGTTAATAGAAATGAATAAATCTAATCACATTTGTGAGGATCACATTTGCGAAGTCAATGTTTCCTAAATACCTGAATTCTAACTCTTTATAAACAAATTATTCAAATCTACTCATCATTCCATCTTGTATAACAACCATATATACCAAATACAGCTGTTACAAATATGTATTTAATGATTAGAAGCTATTATTTGAGTGCAAGAAGACATATTTACTTATTTATCAGGCCATGGCTAGCCTCTGTTTTAAGCTTTCACCTTTTGTGAATTGGGACAGTTTTTGGACAAGTGCATAAATATATTATTAGGTAAAAATTGAGGGATTCTTAGGGTATATAAGAAAATTGTATTTGTGGCAGATATGAGAGTCTTATTACTTTGTTATTTATTGCAATTTATATTAAATTCAATAGGCAAGATAAATATTCTAATTATTTCCCCCTTACTTCAAAGAGTTTTTATTGATCTGTGTTGGTAAATAAATAAAAATTTTTGTTGAAATTTCACCTATCATTGTTCAGCAAAAAAGGCATGACAGACATTATGAAGACAATACATTGTGTCAATCTCAGGGATATCCGAGTTGATTTCATGAACATGTCACATTCCTTTGAGTAGGCACTAAAGGATGTTATTTAAATAATGTTATAAAAGGAGCTTAATTTAGATTTGTTGCTTCATGTTCAATGAATCATATCCCAAAAACATGTAAATTTATTTTTATGCTTATTAAAGTTTTTTAGTAATTGAGAAATACTTTAAAATATTTTATTTATGTTTAACAAACCAAAGCTACAAAAAGATTTTTAAATAACCAAATTCCAATTATAAAACTATTGTATGTAGACTGTGAAACTGCATAAAAGTATCCAGTTTTTTTAAACCTACACTTAGGGTCTTTTTTCTTCATAATTTTCTTAAAGACTTAAAATGTGCCTTAAAAGTGCTCAAATAATGTTGTAAACTAGAAGTTTTATGTAATTACAATAATTTCATGCATTCTGATTATCATCTCATGCTGGGGTGCCTAGAGAAAACCAGGGGCCCTGGGCGGTTGATCCACAGGGGCCTCTCATTTCAAACAAAACATTCCCTCCTTCCCCAATTCATAAACAGAATTCTTTTCTCCATGCAACAGAAATAACTTATAGAATTAAATGGATTACACATGAATACATTTTTTATTTCTTTTGAATGAAACATTTGGAGCCCTAATTAAGTCAGGACCTGAGGCAAGTTGTCCCAGCTGCCCCAAGTGCTCTCCTTTCTAGTCGCTCCAGATCTCATGTCATTTGAGATGAGTATTGGACATACCAGTAACTAAAATAATTTTTTGACAGTGTTTTGTCACATGATATACAGCCTTCAAGATAAATTACATTCTTTTGCCACACACCCTTTTACCACAGTTTTACCTTACCCTTTTGCCACAGTTTCATGGCCCATTTCTTTGTTTTCAAAGACCAAATAATTACCAGATCAAATGTTAATACTAAAGTAGGTAACATTGGAGAAAATATATTTTGAAGAATTCCTTTTTGTCTTTGACAGGTAATGCAAGCATCCTACTCATTCTTCACTGTTCTTAGTCAAATGAAAGAGACAGAAGGAGAAAAATGAGAGCATTCTTCAACAATTCATCAGTAATCATCAATGACGCAGTAAGTTGTTTGGTATTTTAAGTTTTATCTAATTTCATAATTGGTTGACAGATAAGTATGTCTCTGACACTGAAGAATGTTTCCTTTAAAAAGGCATTCTACCAGAAGTGTACTATCATGCCTGAAAGTAAACCAGCTGCATTTAGTGATGGTAATTTCAGAAATGTCAAATGAAATCTGAGGTACATACTCTTGATATGTTCTTGGTGAAATACAAATGTGTTTGGGGTATTTTATAAGTTCAGTAAAAAGGATTGAAAACATTATTTAATTAAGAGATTGTTACAGTAAAACAGTACGCTCAAATGTAATTGTTATTGAAATTCTTGCTCTTATCAAGTGGTTCAGAGTAGAACATGTCACAATTTACATTATTTTGTTAAAAATTAAAATGTGAAAAAGACAAGCAATAGATGAATGCCATCATGAATGCTGCAGAATTGTAGATAGAAATGCATATCTTCTCATTGCAGTAAGTGTAATGGTTGATGTAGATATTCAAGTGTGAACCTGTAAGTGTCAGGATGCAATTATCTTAGTAAACTAATGTAGAAATGTGTTATTATTTATTGATAGAAGTGTATACATTTCCTGAACATAGGTATGTGAGTAAATATCATCAAAGAGACATATTTTTGTTGTTTGTTTTGTAAGTAATGAAGTTATACTCTTGTCATATCTATCTTTCAAACTGTTTATTGAAAAATCAATTCTTAATACAATAGTGATATTACCCTTCAATGTTATAGTACATAACATGAATGGTTGAAAATCTGATTTTATATATTTAATGAAATCCTTTAAATTCTCATCAGATTGAAATTGATGATGGAATTTATTTTCTTCAAGAATTTGAACAAAAAAGATAATAGTAGCTTTTAAGTGCAATTTATTATTTTGTAGAATGTTGTTGATAACTCCCTGCCAGCACTTTCAGACTGCTTGTCAGTGAATACAAGATCGTTATGACTCTGAGCTTGTGATTTGTATTGTTATTGTGTATTAAAAAATATGAGCTGCAGTTTGCAAAATTTTCTGAATGAGGAAAATAAGTGTACTCAAATAATGGAATTACCTTAAAAGTGAATCAATTAAAATTATTAGGAAAACAAGGTTGAAAATTCAAATAAATGACATTTGGTAACTACTTGTTCAAGCTTAATAGCAATAGAAAGTACAGAATTACCAATTTATGAATAGGGTGTTATATGAAAATGTAGACTGAGGCTTTCAGAAGTTTTCACAAAAATTAAAAATGGAATACAAATCTATAAGCAATATGAATATTCTAAACAACTGTGTGTACAGTATTTCAAAAGAGTAAATTTTTCATTTAAAGTGAAATAGGAAAATCATGTGAAATAAAATTTGAAGAAAATTCAACTAGCATGTTATTAATAATAATTAATAATTATTATTAATAGCTATGTTTATTAATAATGATTTAAACTAAATCCAAATAGTATTCTTTTATGTATTCTTTCTCATGGAATGTGGAAAGTTGTGTGTAGTTTTTGGTATTGGATTGTCTTTCTCTATACTCAATGCAACAATATAATATATTACAAATTTAAGGGACATAAAAGTTTCATTATATATTAAGTTGAATTTTATTTTTTGAGTATGAATTTGTGTAATATTTATTTTCAAAGTTAGTTTTTTCAAGGTTATTGTAAAAGATTATTGGACTTCTTCAATTGATCCAGTAGTAAATTTCACTGTTTTCCTCCATAAATGAGAGACTAGAAAAAACACTGTAGTGACCACAGTTGTCTGCATTGCTATTTCAATAAATGCTTTAAAAAATAACTATACAAGATCTTGATCTAAATCAATCCTATACAATATTGGTATGGAAATCTACATGTATGATTAAGAGATAACTTGATGATAAAATATTTGCAAGTCCTGAGTGTTACATTTTATTCAGAGCTCCAAAAGATAATGTTTAGAAGAGTTTTTATTAGAATTTACATAATTACCTGACATTTTTCTCTCATTGAGCACTGTGATGTAATTTTTAGATCCAATTTTCCATTTGCACTTCCCTCTAATTGAGCTTTGTGGTGTAATTTTTAGAACCATCTTTCAAATTAACAAAACATTCATTTTAAACCTTTTCTTTACAGTTGAATACTTAAGTATGTTAAATGGGAAAATCTCTAAATATATTTATAACTTTTTCTGCTTGTTAGCCAAGAAGGGAGTTAGAAAATTGTTCAATTATGCAGCTGCAAGTTTTTGACTTTAAGAAACTTCTAAACTTTGTTGTTATGGCAATGAAAAAGGCAATTTTCAAGGGGATGAAACGAACATCTCATGCAACACAATCTGAATGAATCCTGAAAATGCTCTCGGAACTATTATTCTTGGTTTGGGTTTAGTAATTTGAATATTTCAAAGTTTGGAAATGACAAACAAGGCACCAAAATTGTATGCGGGGCATGGATTGTATGAATGGCAAAGAGAAATTCATCCTTTTCCAGCAGGGGACATGAAACTTTGATTAAAAAAAGAAAATTTGGAGCAGTTTTTTTTATAAAATAATGCCTTAATAATTGTCTATTTTTCATGCAAAATTACGGAAAAACTACTCTTAAATTTGCAAAATTGCACATCATCTTATTTGAAGGTCTGTCTTTGAAGAGCATATTGTATTAAGAAAAAAAAAATCTTCGATATTCAATATTGTAGTTGTATGAAGACACGCACGCACACACGCGCGTGCACACACACACACACACACACACACACACACACACACACACACACACACACACACACACAAAATTGCTATTTTTAAAAATTCAGAGTTCAACAAAAAGGACTTGCGCCATTAAGCCAACTTACGCTATCGAGGAAAACGTTTGATAAAAAAAATGTGGCGCCATTTTTGAGAATATTTTGAAAATGTTAATCGAAAGTACCAATAATCCACTCCACTCTCGCAGATCCTCGAGTTCGAACAGATCGGTTGGGGAATATCGTCTAGTGTGGAATATCGTTTGGGAAAAAAAAATCTTGTAAACTGTTTTAGTGCTAGTGTTGATCACACAGACGACTTGGTGACAACTAATTTTCAGTATCAATGAGCCACAAAAGCATGGACTCTGACTTCACGTGTCAGAGGAAGTAATTTAATATACATAGGAACTAGATTTATCCACTTTTTGGATACCAGGGTCCCAAAATACGAGGTTTTCTGTGAGAACATTGCCGATTTTACGGCAGCCATTCGTTCGTTTTACTAAGTTCGTAGAAAAGCGAGAATGAAACAAACAGCATAGAGGAAAGTGCATACAATATTTTATTGCTGTGTTAAATACTTGAAGATTAAGTTTTACTCGTATATAGCATTTAACTTTGCCGTAGCATACACAAAACAATATATTAGCAAATCTTAAGAAGTCCAACACAACTTATACGAAGAACAGAGCTTAGAAAAATAGTCGTAAAATTCTATTTTATTACTATTATAAATCCTTAAAAAAGAACATAAAACATAACATAATATGTAGCCTAAAGGAGACATAACATGTACCTAAAGGAGACAACATGTAGCCTAAAGGAAACATAATGTGTAGCCAAAAGGAGACACATCTGAGAGCGGTCAGCGCGCGCAGGGGGCGTGGCATTCTGGGAGCGCGTAGGACTCGCGCATGCGCAGAAGCCGAGGTTCCACGCCGTGCTGCAGCAGCTCATGCAGCTCCCTGCAACGCATGCGCACAGCTCAGCCGCAAGAACCTTCAGCCACGGCCGTCCCTAGCATTTACATTTGACGAAAAACGTGGGCACTGGCGTACGATACGACGAAACCTATACTTAGGTTTTCGTGGGTTATAGCTGGGCCTTCTGTTGGAAGACGATGCGGCGTTGCCACATTTTAGGACATGGCCTGTTACTAGAGACGGCCGTGCTTACAGTCTTTCCCGTTCAGGGAATGCGCCAGTGTAATCTGCATGTTTTTGTTTGCCGCACCCGTGTTCTAATGTTTTCAGTTTTGTTACATAGATTTTATCTTACACTAAAAGAGGGTTTATATACTTGTGAATAACAGAGTAAGCCTTTTTGTTTAAAATAAAAAAAATAATGCTAATATTTAAAAAATGCCTAAATTTTTGCCGTCCTAGTGCTTTTTTTTTCGATTCACCGATCAACACCAACTGATTGGCGGAGCAGTATCCAAACAAACGGGCCACGGACTGCGCGCGATCATTCCTTCCTCTTCCTTGCCTTATCCTCAACCCATACACATACTTACACTTACGTGCACTACATAACTACACGTGCCGGGAGACCAGTCGGGAGCATAGAACTTTCTCCGGCTGGGGCGGTGCCCTGCTGGTGGGAGATACCTGGTTAGGGAAAACTCCCGCAAGTCGATGGGTAGGCCGACGCCGGATCTCGCCATACAGCGGGGAAAGATCTCAGCCATCTTACGCGATGAAAATGCACTGCACTTACGGGAGTGATGACCTTAAAAGTCGCGCCCAGAATTACTAATCAATCAATCAAGATCACTGTTGACCTCTCCTCTCTATGTAGTGCGGACAGAGTGGCGCAGATAATTTGATTTGCGCGCCCACAAGCAACAGAGAAACCTAGTTTACTTGAAAAGGAACATTTTGGACGAGAAAATGATTGTAGATAACTTCATGACATTGCAATAACTGTGAATATTATTTTTGGATAGTACTAGTAAGAGACACGCTATGCAAACATGTAACGTTAAATCTTTGCTACGGTATTTTTTCAAAAACAACATTTCAACGAGGTAAAACGAGTGAATGAGTTTTGTCTTTCGGTGAGTTCAATGACCGAACCGAGTTGTTAAAACCTCGTTTTATTCCGATGATTCCGGGTTCATCAACTGTTAAAGCCATTAGTCTCGTAAATATGGTGAATATTTTATCGCGGTGATCTTCCCCCGCTGGATGGTGAGATCCGACGCCGACCTACATTTCGGCTAGCGGGATTTTCCCCAACCTGGTATCAACCACCAACAGAGCACCGCCCCAGCCGGGACCAGCTCTAAGCCCCCGACAAGTCTCCCGACATGTGTGGTACTGTAGTGCATGTAAGTGTGTGTGTGTGTGTGTGTGTGTGTGTAAGGGGCGAGGATAGGACAAGGAATGGGAAGGAAAAAACGCGCGCGATTCGTTTGGTAGAGTGCTGCTCCGGCATTCGCATGGCTTTGATCCGAGAAACCAAGCAAAACTACCGATCAGAGCAGCCGGCCGCTAGAATTCTTCTCCAGAAAGTGGCTGACCCCGACCTAGCAATCTAGCTAGAGCCCAAAAGCCTGCCACCGTCGTAACATATTACTTGAGTAAAAGAAATGTTATTCAAAAGCAATGTTGCAACGAGGTAAAGCGAATGAATGAGTCATGTCTCTCGGCGAGTTAATGGCCGAGCCGGGGTGTTGAAACCTCGAGGTGTCTGGAGTGGGGGGCCGACCTGGAGACGTCGCTGGTGGTCAGTCGGAAGTTGGCTTCAGCGGACAGGAAGTGCGCGTCGTGCTGCAGGCACGGGTCCACCAGCTCCCATCCGTAGTCCATGCTGGTGGTGGGCGGGAACCAGAAGCGGTCTCGTGGACCTGTCGCACATCGCACGCGAGGCTTTGGCTGGCAGCCTTGACACTATAGAACGATTTTCCCAAGGATGAGCCAAAGTGACAGTTCGCTAAACAAGTAAACATCACATGTATAGAACGATTTTCCCAAGGATGAGCCAAAGTGATAGTTTGCTAAACAAGTGAACATCACATTATAGAACGATTTTCCCAAGGATGAGCCAAAGTGACAGTTCGCTAAACAAGTAAACATCACATGTATAGAACGATTTTCCCAAGGATGAGCCAAAGTGATAGTTTGCTAAACAAGTGAACATCACATTATAGAACGATTTTCCCAAGGATGAGCCAAAGTGACAGTTCGCTAAACAAGTAAACATCACATGTATAGAACGATTTTCCCAAGGATGAGCCAAAGTGACAGTTCGCTAAACAAGTAAACATCACATGTATAGAACGATTTTCCCAAGGATGAGCCAAAGTGACAGTTTGCTAAACAAGTGAACATCACATTATAGAACGATTTTCCCAAGGATGAGCCAAAGTGACAGTTCGCTAAACAAGTAAACATCACATGTATAGAACGATTTTCCCAAGGATGAGCCAAAGTGACAGTTTGCTAAACAAGTGAACATCACATTATAGAACGATTTTCCCAAGGATGAGCCAAAGTGACAGTTCGCTAAACAAGTAAACATCACATGTATAGAACGATTTTCCCAAGGATGAGCCAAAGTGACAGTTCGCTAAACAAGTAAACATCACATGTATAGAACGATTTTCCCAAGGATGAGCCAAAGTGACAGTTTGCTAAACAAGTGAACATCACATTATAGAACGATTTTCCCAAGGATGAGCCAAAGTGACAGTTCGCTAAACAAGTAAACATCACATGTATAGAACGATTTTCCCAAGGATGAGCCAAAGTGACAGTTTGCTAAACAAGTGAACATCACATTATAGAACGATTTTCCCAAGGATGAGCCAAAGTGACAGTTCGCTAAACAAGTAAACATCACATGTATAGAACGATTTTCCTAAGGATGAGCCAAAGTGACAGTTCGCGAAAACAAGTGAACATCACATGTCTTTCAGAGAAGTATCCCTCCGCCGCGACAGCTGTTCAGTCACGCCCCTTCGTAAAGTGCTAATGCCTCCAGTGAAAACATCCCTATGAAGAAGTCTAAGAGTTTAGCTTAAATATATGCACGTACGTGAGTCTTGGAAATATTTAAATTTAATTACGTATGTGGAAAATCTCTTAACATGCTCTCACAATCAGTAAAAGAAAACTGCCACGAATGTAAATAGAAATAAAAATTATTTTAAGCCGGAAACACGTGGACCGGTACACATCTAGCATTCAAGTCTCGGTTTTAAAATAAACATAATATTTATCACACAAAAAGTAAATTTAATGTAATGTTGTTAGAAAAAAATATTTTTTACAGAAGAGCACATAACACTGCACTTCCTAATTTCATATATTTCTCGCGGCGCACTATATTTTTGTCGGACAAGGCCATCACAAAAAGAAGCGTCGAAGCCATTTATATGTTAGCCCACTGCAAATGAACGAATGCGGGAAGGGGGTGTAATGGGCTCAAGGGCACAACGACTACAGAACCTTCAGTTATGTTGCCACCACTAGCTGTCACTTTGGCTCATCCTTAGGAAAATCGCTCTATAGAACGCCCGGACCTTGCATTTATCGAGAATCCTCGCGGGTCGTCATTTTGACGGCTTGTGTATTTAATGGGCTACTTCAGGATTTAGGGGAATTTATACACACAAACACACCCAATACGGTCTTCAGCCATCATTTTATTGATTGTTTATAATAATTAGAAGAATGTATGCAACTTACATAAAAATAACTACGAATATTCTGGTTGCTCACTCGTGAGTTGCCTTTCGTCGTAAGATGGCAGCCCCGATAGCGTTTCACTTCCTCACCGACTTCTAACACTTCTTCTTGACCCTTCAGATAGGATGTACGCTAATGCCTTTCAAGAAAGAGAGCGTCCATGGCATTTCGGAAGAGAGGTAAGATGACATAAACAAGTCGGCACACGGAGTGCAAAGTTTAGCAGCTATTGGGAAGCAGTCAATTTGACGGCTGTCGGGCGTATAAATAAATCGGCCAGTATAACAATTTGGAGAGAATGAATAATTTCGAAATTTTCACATACTTTAACTGTCATATATACATTTAAAGTCAAGTAATCACAATGGCCTACTGTTTATCTTAATAAAGATAACATTACTTGAATATGTTGAAACAGACAAAATGACAGGCGCTCCACAGTAGTCTGAGAACTGGAAAGGGAATGCGAGTATTTGCGCTACCCAACAAACGCCAACGGGAAGAGGAATAGCACTAGAATCTTTAGTGCCAAAAAGAGAACTTCAAGATTCAGTTGCTGAATGACCAATGCACTTCTAGCTAAGCTGCTCTGTTCACTCTTTGATGTGCCATTTGCGAGTGCTGCTATGAATAATGAATACTGGAACGAAAGAATAATTAGACAAAAAATAATAAGTATAAAAAGATGCAAAAACTACTACATATTTATCGGAAATACAACTAACTAAAATTTTATCAAAAACAAACAACTCCAATGTACTTAAACGAAATATATAATTTTTTTGAGGGGAGATTTTAATTGTAAGTATTAACACAAATATAAAAATAATTAAAATGCAATTAATAAAAATAACTAAACCAACTCACTCTATAATGACTAACAAAACTCGCCTCAAACTGTTACTTCACAAATCCACGCTCTAACTTCATTGTCACACTCCGCACTGAACTCTGCTCCGCCCCAGGCCAGTGTCACGTGGAAGTCGCGCGCTCGATAAGCTGAAAAACTTCTTCGCCGTTTGCTGCACTTCCATCGGTCGAGAATTTTCCCGTTCCCGGGCGAAGATAAATGTTGACCATCCTTCCGTACCCGTTCCCGTCGTTCTGAGAACGCCTGCCTCAGATGTCCGCCTGTCAACTTTCTTTAAGTTCCCGTTCGCGGGCTATTGTGAGGCGGCCTTGAGTGTGTTGCACGAGGCCTAAGTAACTCAAAAGCTTTCACAAGTCACATTTACGACGCGTAACGTTATAGCGGCCCCGCACTTTAGGTAAACATATTTTTTAAAAAGGAATAAAATACAAAATGAATAAAGAAACGTTAATGTTTCGTATCATTCAATATCGATTGATTGATTTTCTCGTGTTTCCGGGCGCGTCCACTACTTTAGTCATTAGTCCCGTTATTGTAGTGCATGCTTTTTCTCGGGAGGTCGTGATCTTCCCCCGCTGGATGGCGAGATCCGGCGCGGACCTACCGTCGGCTAGTGGGGTTTCCCCCTAACCAGGACTCTCCCACCAGCGGGGCACCGCCCCAGCCGGGACAAGCTCTAAGCTCCCGACCGGTCTCCCGGTCATTCAATATCATTAAATATAGTTAATAGTTAATTATTAGTTATATCTTAATTAATGAGATATCTCATTCTCCTTTCTTTCAGATAATTTTTAATATATGTATATTTGACGTTTACATCGTAACGTCTGAAAAAACTGGATGGGCAAAAAAGGGGGAGGGGTATTATGCCTTCTGCGCATGCGTTGACGCATCTCCGTGTGCGAAATACATCCAGGGCAATGGGGTCATCTCGAGCAAGAGATAGTCTGTTCGATGAAGGTAGTACAAATGGGCATTATTCAGATACAGTGAAACCTGTATTAGGCGGCCACTTTTGTTCCGTGAAAAACTGGTCGGTAAAAGGGTTATTATTATTATTATTATTATTATTATTATTATTATTATTATTATTATTATTATTATTATTATTATTTATTTTTTTGCGAAAATGGTCTATTATTAGTAGGCATATAATTAGGCAGTTAGGAAAGTGCCTATTATATCGAATGTTTGTAGAAGGTTTTTAGTATTTCTTTGACGTAAATGACTTTTTAGAATTATTCTCTCTCTCTTTAGATGCATTTTAAATACATACGAAACACAGAGCATTGGGGTCATCTCGGGCGAGAGATTGCTCAATGAAGGAATTACAAATGGGCATTATTCAGGTTCAGTGGAACCTATATTAAGCGGCCACTGTTTCTTCCGTGAAAAAATGGTCGCTTAAAGGGGCAATCGTATTTTTTAATTTTTTTTTCGAAAAGTGGTCTATTATTAGTAGGCTGTGTAGGAAATGGCCTATTATATCGAATGTCTGCAGAAGTGTTTTAGTATTTGAGCACGAGCAATTAAACATGGCACATTTATACAAAGTTTTATTTTGCATTTTTGACGTAAATGGCTTTAGAATGATTTACTTTCTTTTTAAATGCATTTTAAAATACGTGTCTTTCCTTCGGGTAAAAATACACGTTTAAATCATTTTCGATTTTAATACTTACAATAGTTGTCTACGTAAGGAGTCTCCACTTTCTTGTGTAGAGAAGTATGTGTATGCAAACACATTCTGTCTTACTACCTCAACCTCGCTTTTCTTCCACTTCTTCACAGTAAATAAACAAATTAAAAAATATTAAAAAAGTGAAACGATTGGCCTGGGGTGACCACTGGGTTCAGAATCTGGACGCAAATGCACTCGCTTGTTATGGGGCAAGTCAATAAACCTAACATCTGACTCTGATCTTCTGCCGATGTTTTTCCAGGAAGGTAAGGTAAGGTAAGCAAGGCTCTGTTAATTGAAAGAATTAAACATTAGAGCACTTTCATACACGTCGCCTCATTACAGGAAATGAAATTGAAATGGAGCCAGCAGTCATGATATGTCATATTATGTATGATATAGCCGCAGCTACTTATTTCTGAACATTCGCCAATCCTTGCGTTTCCTCGAGAATGAAGCTGAGGCACAGGACATGTTGGACAAATGTGTGCGCTAATTTTGATTTTAACTATTGAATTTCGCTGTATTGTGTGCTTACAATTTTTCTGAAAGTAGTTTCTTAAAATTCGCAGAATAATTTACATAAAGGGTTTGCTGTATGGGTTTAACCTTCTGTTCCATGAGAATTCGGTGTTAAATAGGGGTCGAGTTTCAAAGAGGTTTACCGGCTGAGGTGGTTCAGGGCATCAATAATGGTGTCACTCTAGTGCCTCTGACCTGAGAGGTCCTAGATTCGAGTTTCGAAGGTAGTAGGATTTTCGACACTAGCTACAGAGCTACTTATTCTTGGAGAAGAAAGAGTTAGGGAAGGTCACACACAACACAAAGCCCTGATGGTGCTCTAGCCCGTTTCTTGGTGTACTGTTCGCCTGGTGTTGATAGGAGAAACCACGGAAAAAGACCGATCAGAGCAGCCGGCCGCTAGCATTCTCTTTCTGACAGCTCTGTAGCTAGTTTCGAAAATCCTACTACCTTCGAAACACGAATATAGGGTCGTCCAGGTCAGAGGCACAACAGTGACATCATTATTGATGCCCTGAACCACCTCAGCCGGTAAACCTATCTGAAAGTCGACATCGTATTCTCACCACCTTACACTTACGGGACTAATTACCTTAGCAGTTGATGCGCCCGGAACATTAATGAATCAAACCGTTGCGTAGGTCAGCGTCGGATCTGCCAGAGATCTCCGCCATCTCCCGCGATAAAAAAAACACTGACGAGAGTATTGCCCCTGGCCCGGCAACGCCAATCAATCGGAGAGGTGAGGGCACCTGGCGGGTAGTGCAGCTTGGCCTTGCGCTGCAGGTACCAGCGGCGCGCCGAGCGCAGCGCCCAGCCGTCGGCGCGCGAGAGGTCGATGTCGAGCCAGCGCCGCGGGCAGCCGGGCGGCCGCGCCGGCGGCTCCTCGCGCTCCCAGTAGCACGCGCGCCGCGCGAACCTACACAATCGGTATTGCGTTAAGGCGGCTCCACACATTCGGTATTCCGTTAAGACGGCTCCACACATTCGGTATTCCGTTAAGACGGCCACACGTTCGGTATTCCGTTAAGGAGTCTCCGCACATTCGGTATTCCGTTAAGGAGTCTCCGCACATTCGGTATTCCGTTAAGGAGGCTCCGCACATTCGGTATTCCGTTAAGGAGGCTCCGCACATTCGGTATTCTGTTAAGGAGGCTCCACACATTCGGTATTCCGTTAAGACGGCTCCACACATTCGGTATTCCGTTAAGGCGGCTCCGCACATTCGGTATTCCGTTAAGGCGGCTCCACACATTCGGTATTCGGCGAATACCGAGCAACCGCTCGTCGAATCCCGAGTAGTATGGATGAGTTGCTCGCTATTTGCCGAGTAACGAACGTTCGGTGCTCGCCCTACCTGCAGCGTGTCGGTCTTTAGGACAGAACATTCGCTGAACACGTCAGCTGCTCGGGATTGGGCGAGTAGTAGGCGAATGCCGAATGTGTGGAGCCGTCTTTAGTAGCGAGCGACCACTCGCCCAATCCCCAATTCCAGGTAATGTGGATGGCTGCATGTTATTGTAACGTCACCGCATGGCCGTCAGACCTTCCAACTTCCTTAGAGCGTGTCGGAGGCTGACGGCCACATGGGAACGAACAAAGGCGGCGAGTAACAAAGCCCAACTGAAGGGGGAGCTCTGACCTCCCCCCATGACGCCAGGCGAACAGGGCAGGGGGGACTGACCTTCTGGTGAGGGGGCATGTGTTGGCCGAAATAGCTACCTGCACCTCTGAGAGAGGTTGGGGGGGTGGGGAATCACATGGTCGCCAAGATGCGATAGCGGAGAGAAGTTCGTTTATAAAGGGCCTCGCGTGCGGACGCAACTGTTGCCCCGGAATGTGTATTCCTCGTGACAAGCGATGCATAGCACTGGGTGTCTGGGCACCGGCCGGGTAAAGCGTCTGGAGTAAGCACTAGCCTGAGAATGAAGGCGTAGAGGATGCACTATCCTGGGGACTGGGAGCAGTGTGCGTGGGAGATTGCGAACGTAACCCCGGAACTGTACATTGTGTAAATCTTGTAAATAAATCGATTTGTAAATGGAGCTCGTGTCTGTGTTGTCATTTCGCAACCACGACGCCACACTACTCGACGAGTGACGAACGTTCGCTGCACGCTCTGCCCGTCGCATGTTGGTCTTGTGGACGTATCAAACGGAGCGAACAGTTGTTGAGCACTTCAGCTGCTCGGGATTGGGCAAGCAGTCGCTCTCTGATTGGCGAACGCTCAATGTGCGATGCCGCTTAGGGCGTAGCGTGTATATTTGGATTTATTCAAAGTTGGGTCTGACGTAAATCAGCTGTTACGTGTCATAGTGACGTCACTATGATGACGTGTAAGCTCTCGATTAGAAGACACTGTAACAGCTGATGACCACGTGACCGTAACATGGGCACTTGTTTGAAAAGCCAGGCCAGGCGCTGGTCGCTTTACTGCATGGCAAGCGAGAAGTGTTAAACATTTTGAAAGTGGCACAAAGTGACAATTTTGAACGGTCACTAACTACAAATAATACAATGAAGGTGCGCCAGATGCAATATTTAAAATAAATGCTTCGTATATATGTTTCAGTGATGTGTGCAAGATGATTTTAGTATCTGGCGGAATGAAAAATTCCCTTCTATTTTTGTGATTTAAGCTGTTGCCTGAAGTCGAATACGAAGCGCAAAAGCTCACTCATATCTTTCTGGATACCCCTTTTCCGCCGGATTTAGCGGGAGACTTATTACATGCTAATCGATCATTCGGCTACGCTATATCAATTTTTTCCCCAACTCTGCCGACAGTGTATGCTGTGAACTGTATATTCCCATGATGCAACAGGAAGTTCTTGGCATTAATCTGAATGGATAATTATCTATTCATAGTATTAGTTATGTTAATTTAATAATATAATAATTGGCCTCTAGGATTGGTCAAGGGCTCTAGCTTCCTCTAATGTGATCCCGGGTTCGATTCCTGGTCGAGGCAAAAATAGAGTTGTAGCTTTCCTTTAAAATCGTCTCGGTTTCTGTAGCTGTGTGACGAAGAAAAGCTCAGGCAGATGGAGTTAACTACTTATTGTGAAGGGAATACATGTTCGCCATAAGCTTCTCTTCCACCCCAAACGTGGGAATTAACTAGGCCCAGACGTGGGGGACACCGTTAGCTAGTCGGCAAAGTTGGACAGTCGACCCGAAATGCCAAATAGATACATATAATTGTGTAATAATCGATATTCAGGTGTCCAACCAACTATGGGTTACCCCCTAAACAGTTCAAGTGCAGTTTTCGCTCAACAATGCGAAATAAAAGGGCAAGTAATATACTGTCGATATATTGTTCGTAATCTTATTCGTTTTCGAGAAATTTAATAATCTTTGATTAAAATGATTTGAGTTGATACCTTTGATAAAAAACTTCACTTTGATATCGTGAACCATTTAGAAGTTACGTAGTAATATCACACTTTCTGACCTTATTTGAAGGTGTACATCAACGTGATGACACCAAATTAGAGGTTAAGGGAATATGGAGTCTTGTTTTGGAAATGAGTATAGTGTGGACAGGGTTGGGCAAAATACTTAAAATTTACTTTCAAATACTTCGCCAAAATACTTTATAAATAAGAATTTAAATGCATAAACAAAATACATTAGCCTATCAAATGTTAGTAGCCATACATATGCCTACTAAATTCAGAGGCCCTTCACAGACTACTGATCCTATCGCTTACACTATTATTAGAATTTAATCTTAACCTAAAAGTGTTGATGTTTCTGCGAAAAGTCTCCATTAGTACTGCAGGCAAGCTATTCCATGACTCAATAGTCCTATTTACAAAAGAGTATTTTCCAACATCAGTTCTCTGTTACCTTGGACGTATTTTTCTAATATAGTCGTGACGTGCTAAGTAGACGGGTTTATGCATTCTTTTCTGAATTTCCCTCCATGCCGAATTTTTCCCTAACGCTTTGTAAAATATACACAACCTTGCTTTTCCCATATGTTACGAATTGAGTTCCCTAAATATGTTACGAATTGTAACAACTTTCAAAAAAAGTTATATTATTGATCTGCATACTAGATCAGAATGTTAGCGAGTCAATGAAGCAAACAGACAGTGCAAGAAAAAAGGTGTTAAAAACAGTATTCTGGAAACTCCTGCAAGGTGAAGTTGTCAGGATTTTAAAATACTCTATATCAGGATTTCGTAACTTTATTCGAAAAAATTTGAATTAATATGTACAATGAATGGGTTTAGTCTAAAACACTCACGCAAGTTCGCTGGGTACACCATGTAAAATAACTCCGTACCAATCCATTTTGCCTGCTGGTTGTCAAAAAAACTAGAATTAAGTTGTTCAGCGTCTCCTAGAGGCGATAGCAAGAATAGAACAACAATAGGAAGTCTCAACCTTATTGTAAGATGTCTGAAAACATACACTTTCCGAGGTGCTACCCAAAATATCCGAGAATTTCATTGTAAAATCAGAAAACTACATTACGTCCTAATGTCTTCCGGCACCTTCACAGTAGCCATCTTGGTCATGTAAGCAACGATTTCAGCGTTGTCTCCATTTCTGGAAACACTCCTGAAAATCCGCAGGTTCGAGGGTCTTCAGGACCGTTGCGATTTTATTTGGATATCTTCTATGGAGTGAAAACGTTTGCTTTCAACGCGATTTTCATCTTCGAGAACAGGTGAACGTCGCACGGGGCTAGGTCTGGTGGGTAGGGAGGGTGGGGGAACCATTGCCGTGTTGTATTTGGTCAGGAATTCCCTCACAATCGAAGTTTTCGGGTGCGTTGTCATCGTGCACCAACCAGTCTTCCATTTTCCTCAACTCTGGTCGTTTGCGCCGAACATTTTCCCCTCAGTCACCTCAAAACCTCGCAGTAAACATGCCCTTTGACAGTCTGACCTCGTGGGCTAAACTGCGTATGCTCTGTTGGCACGTAGGCGTCCAAAATTAATTCAAATTTGGCGCCGAACTTGGAGTTCTATCATTTATAACAATTCCTTGGTGCTAATTAACAGCAAAGGGTATACATTTTAAACGTTTTGCGCTGTACTTATATTTTTCTGTTAAAACCGAGAGCTGGCTTCCAGAGAGAAAGGCGATCTGTCCTTCCCCTTCCTTGTCTTATCCTCTCCCCTTACACACACATGCACTACACTACCACATATTCCGGGAGACCGGTCGGGACCTTAGAACCTGTCCCGGCTAGGGCGGTGCCCCGCTGGTGGGAGAGTCCTGGGTAGGGGGAAACCCCACTAGCCGACGGTAGGTCGGCGCCGGATCTCACCTTCCAGCGGGGGAAGATCACCCCCATCTCCCGAGAAAAAGCATGCACTACACTAACGGGACTAATAACCAAAGCAGTTGGCGTGCCCGGAAACATGCAAAAATCAATCAGTCAATCGAGAAGTGCAAAAGGCGGAATAATGAGAGAAAGTACGTGCTGGTAAAGGACCACTAAGTAGTATTAACTCGAAGTTCGTCCTGCTTTCTTTGGCGTGCTGTAGAGGGGAACCGCAAAAGAGTGCCGAGAGAGCTGGAGAGCCGTGGGGAAATGGAACCGGTAATTGGCGGGAATGTGCTCGGAGTCCAGCGGCAGCCGGGGAGCCATTGCACAAGTCCGAGACAACTGATTCACACTATACCTATACTGATTCACACTTGACTACTCGCGTCCACGTCCTTGGCCGATTTTTCTTCCCCTCTCTCTCTCTCTCTCTCTCTCTCTCTCTCTCTCTCTCTCTCTCTCTCTCTCATCTTTCTTTTCTTGATTAAAAGCCACTCACGGTCAAACAGATTCTCACGCATGATTGTATGTGACATTTTAAATTAATGATTTTAAGATAAACCTCTGTTTCCATCTTAATAAAATAAAATAATGTATTCTGAAAAATCGAATTCATTTGTTTCGAGAGTAAAAATTAATCTCAATAAAACTTGTTTTTCTCTTGTGTGACAGTTGAAAATATTCACGTACTCTCAGAAAGAACGATAAGTTCATGCGTTCGAACAATTAAATGCTTTTTAAAGAGAAACAAATAAAAAAGGAATTGTGGCACACCGAACACACCTTCGAAATATAGTAATTTTGCAAAAAGAGACAATAACACCACTTTAAAAAACTTTGGAGTAATGATAAATAAGAAATATATAGCATGAATTCCAATTGGTCAAAAAAAGATTTGATTTGATTTGACTCGATTTATTTTGACTATTCATTCAAAGAACTTTAAAAACCGTATGGGAGGTATGGGGGAGAAGTACCATATGCGCACGTTTTCTGAAGCTCCAGAATCTTTTCCCAACATTTTAATTTAATTTAATTTAATTTCGGAATTCTTTAGATCCGTCTTCGACATTATATTTCTAATTTCCAAAGCATGCAGAAATTGAAAGAAAACTAAGGAGACTCCGCCTATGTGAGAGATGTTTATGGTTTGTTGAGATTCCTAGCAACTCTGGACGTCATGCGACAGCAATGCTCTTCGGAAGATGCAGGGCGCTATTAAATATTTGCTATTTTCGTGTTGTTTTATGGAATAGCAATATTTTTGATATTCTTGGTATGTAAAGAGCTGTTGTACGGTATGTGTTTGTGCGTATATACTATACATACGTACAATGTTCTACGTTATTGCAGTATTCGTGAAGGTTGTTTTTGTTTATGTATTTATTGCAGTTATATAAGAGTATTTTATGTTGTTCTTGAGTAGTTTACGTTGTCCTTTTTGGAAAACTATTCTGTTTGGATTTATTCAGCAGCATTTTTGCTCGTTACTACTATCTTCTGATTTGTCGATCTTCATTAATGTTCTTGTGTAAGACGTTAATTATTGCTCCGACTGAGCCCCTCGTTTATATTAAATGATTCTCTTTGAGTTGAAAACAACTGCTAGTTCCCTGATATTGATTTCGTTATGATGTCATTTGTCAATAATGACCGGTTTTGGTGACAAAGAGTCAAGACCACACAGCTGTATTGAAAGGTACTGACCAGGTTTAACAAATTAAGTTGAGAGTCTGGGTAGATTAAGCATCTTGCATTAAATGTTCAAGACATTTACGACTCACCTCGAAACGTAGATTGCAATTACTTTTAGCGCAATGTTTCTAGTAACGTGAAAAGTCCGTAAACCAGGCAAGAAGTCTTCATTATAGAATAGTGTTTAGTTGTCAATATAAATTCCATCACGTTTGGAAATTAACCTTTCCCTCTTCTGAAAGTATTATTCCTAAATTACGAGTTAAAGTTCAACTGACGTTTTGAAGTTCACACCCATTTTTGCTTCAATCCTTGGGAATTTTGTTCACTTTGATTAGGTAAAGTCAAAATTTCACACATTTATGTTTAGAGTCGTAAGGATGACAATTGTAATTACGTTCATACTGCATCATTACACAAAAGTATGGTCATAGGCGTACATAGCCTAAAGCAAGGGGGCACCTAAAATGCAGTTCAAGTGCACCTAAAACCAGAGAACGACATTTCTAAACCCCATTTAGCATTAAACTATACCTTTGACGTATTTGACTAATAAATAAATAAAACCTTAAATAAATAAATAAATAAATAAATAAAAATAAAGTGATAATACTTTGCATTTACAGACCTCCAACAAAGAGAACTGCAGATTATATTTTGTTCTTAGAAAACCTGGAGATAACACTTAACAAAGTCAGCAATCGCTCTTTTGAATCCATTGTTGTATGCGGAGATTTTAACATTGATTTTCTGGTCGAATCTTGCGAGAAAGAAAAGTTTCTCAATTTAATTAATTCCTTCAATTTAGACATTACAATTAATATACCTACACGGATCACACAACATTCGATGAAGGCAATTGATCAAATTATAATTAACAAAACTACTACTCGATATGAAGTTGAAACCAAAGATTTAGGATACAGTGACCACGATGCACAAATTCTTACCATTATAAAAATGCGATCACTGACACAATAAATAATACACGTATGACTAGATTGTTTACTAAAAGTAAAATTAAATTATTCATTGATTACTTGATGCAGGAGTCATGGGAAGCGGTTTATAATACTGTTGATACAAACGACAAATATAATTCTTTTTTTTCAACTCTTTCAATTCATTTTAACACTTGCTTTCCTCTTCAAAAACGAAAATTAAATATTTCACGGAAAAGCAATTCTTGGATAACACAAGGGATTAGGACATCTTGTAAAAACAAGCGAATTCTTTCTTTCATCTCTAAACGTCATGACATATCTCAAGATTTCCTTATCTACTTTAAAAAATACAAAACATTGTTACGAAAAGTCATAAGGCAGGTTAAAATCATGAACAACGATCAGGATATTTTGCACTCAAATAATAAAACAAAAGCAATGTGGAATATAATAAAAAATTGTACCAAATCAACTAGAAAACCCGTAGAGAATGTTGTTTTAAAATATAACGATATAAATGTAAACGATCCGGCAACAGTGGCTAGTCTCTTTAACCAATACTTTTCGAGAATTGCTGCCGATCTCACTTAAGGGTCTTCAGGCACAAAATTCAAAAACAGACAGTTCACCCAAAATTTTAGACACAACGTTCGTTTCCGAAACTTCTTCCTATGAAATTCTCAAAATAATCGGTAAGCTAAAAAATAAATATTCGTCCGGTTTAGATGAATTCCCAGATTCTTTGTTAAAGACTTGTGCGTATGCCATTATACACCCGTTAACTCACATATTTAATGCATCTTTATGCACTAGAACGTTTCCAGATATTTTCAAAACAGCTAAAATTAAGCCGCTCTTCAAAAAAGGCAACAAAAATGAAAATCAAAATTATCGGCCCATTTCTCTTCTATCAGTTTTTTCAAAAATATTAGAGAGACTTTTTTACGTACGAATGGAAACCTTTCTCACTAAACACGACGCGCTTTCAGATTGCCAACATGGATTTAGAAAATCAAAATCAACGGAAACAGCTATATTTTCTTTTCTTAAAGATGTCGCCTCATCATTAGATCAAAACGAGGCACCTATTGGATTATTTTTAGATCTCTCAAAAGCTTTTGACATCATTGATCATGACATTTTACTTTCAAAATTACCTTCATATGGAATCCGTGGTATTGCTCTAGATTGGTTATGTTCGTACCTTAAACAACGATCTCAGAAAGTTGAAATACCTTACTGGAATGATGGAACATTACGTACACACCTTTCCGACTCTTTGCCCGTTGCATGTGGAGTTCCTCAAGGATCGATTTTAGGCCCTATTCTGTTCCTACTTTACGTAAACGATATGCCCTCGACGATTCGAAACGGAAGAACGGTTCTCTTTGCGGATGATACGAACATCCTTTGCAATAAAGAAACCGTAAATAGTACAATATCAGATGTTTCAAATTGGTTCCGAAATAACAAATTAATAGTAAACGAAAAGAAAACGGTTTTAATGCAGTTTTCCATTTCAAATAAACAATTCTGTGAAGTATTGAAAATGAACGGTGTACCATTGACTGATGTTAAGGCAACAAAATTTTTAGGTCTCTCAATTCAGTCAAACCTTAAATGGAACGTCCATTTAAATGAATTGAACACAAAATTAAGTTCATTATGCTACGCGTTCAGAATTCTTTCAAATTCAGTCAGCCTTCATACTGCTCGTTGTGTATATTTCGCGAATGTTCATTCCCGCCTGAGATATGGCATAATATTCTGGGGAAATACATCTTATAGCTCCCAGACTTTTAGATTACAAAAACGAATTGTACGAATAATAACCAAATCCCACCCACGTGATTCATGTAAGCCTCTCTTCATTAATCTAGGAATTCTACCATTACCGTGTCTTTTTATTTACGAATCAGTGGTTTTTGTAAAAAATGACTTGCTTAAGGGCGGGAATATATTTTCAGAAAATGCCGAAGTCTATTACTATAACACTAGACGTAGAAATCATATTCATCAGGTGACAGTATCAACAGCTCATTACAAAAATTCACATACAATACATGTACATTATTTTACAACACTTTGCCAGATGACATTAAACGATTAAATTCAATAGAAAAGTTTAAATCCCAAGTGAAATCGTTTCTGCTGCATAACTGTTTCTATACAATTAGAGACTATACTGAGCATCACAAGAAAAGTAACATTAATTTTAACAATGATACATAATGCATTAATTACCATTTGGACTGTATAAATGAGTATAAACAACCTGTAACAACTATTGTAACACAGCTTCCGGGTCAATGACCCCATCTCGATCAGGTTTTTCGTCCAGTTTCCCTGATCCATTGAGCAAATGCTGAGATGGCCCCTTGTTTTGCTTCTGGACATAAATGTAACTTCATTTTCTGTGCACGTCTTCTAGAATTCAGTGGGAAATACAATTATTCAAATTATCGTTTCCATGTTGTCGCGGCAGGAAGTAATAAGAGCCAAAATTTATTGCTTATTTATCCTTGAAAAAAAAATTTATTACATGGGAGTTTTTTTGTTTTTTTTTCTCCCTTTCAAAATTCAAAATTTATTGCTTATTTATCCTTGAAAATAGATTTTATTTCATGGGAGTTTTTTTGTTGTTTTTTTTCTCCCTTTCAAAATTCAAAATTTAAGTAGTGTATGACTTAGTGTAGGGATCACAGAATTTTGAAAATGTGCACACAATTCACTTTTCCCCATAGCCCGTCATACGCAGTTTTTAACTGTTTTTTTGACGTAAAAATAAATAAATAAATAAATAAAACCTACTGCAATGAGAATTTAACTTTCACTACGTAACGAATAAATGCATTTGATTTTATGTTGAACCATTTAAAGGGATTTGTAGTTTGCGCTAGTACCCGATCTGCTTAATGAAGCTCCGTGAGGTCACGGAAATTAAACAGATCGAGACACCGCGGGTCCCTGGGTGGTGACCGTCTGGGAACCCCGGATTCTAACGGCGCTGAGGCCCTTGCCAACAGGGATAACAGGCAATTACTTACAACTTGATTTGTCCTACGTCTGACTTATTTTCAAGGCAGGTAGATTTCACGTTGCACGCCAAAAAGGCTTGGAATATTGAAGGAAGTTTCGAATTTTCGCTTGGCTTTGAGAGTCCCTTTCAAACTAACGCACTTAGGTGGCTCAGGGCATTAAAGACGCTGCAGTGTCACTAACCGGGAGGTCCTAGGGTTCGAATACCCACGGTGGCACTAGCTAGTTTGCTAGGTCGAATGCAGTCGCTGACTGGAGGAGAATGCTAGCGGTCGGCTGCTCTGATCAGCAGTTTTTCCAAGCTCTTTCTCCGATCAGATCTCCGGAGCAGTACCCTTACAAACGGACCACGGACCTTGCACGATCTTTCCTTCATCTTCCTTGTCATTTCTCCTTACTTACAAACATTTACACTCACATGCACTACACTACTACACATGTCGAGAGCTAGGAGCTTGTCTCGGCTGGGGCGGTGTCCTGCTGGTGGGAGATACTTGGTTGGGCAAAATACCTCTAGTCCACGGGTAGATCGGCGTCAGATCTCGCCATCCAGCGAGAGAATATCACTTCCAGCGATCAAATGCACTACACTTACAGGAATAATGAAATTAGTAGTTGACACGCCTGGAATCCAATCAATCAATAAAAAAACAATTAACTTATAACAATTTCCCCGATTGTCAGGTGAAAAAGACTGAAAACAGGAATTAAACATATTTGCGGGAGAACTTGTTTTTATTAAAAAGGCTTCGCAGTCTCTTCCAAAATTTTGAAGGGGGCCACAACCTCTGGCTTCCCAGTGCGCAAGATTGTAAGGGTGGTTGCACATGTTGATACCCTTTGAGGAGAATTGTCTGAGAAGAAAAACTCAATATTATTAGTCATTTGTCATTTATGGTAGTCATTTATTTAGTCAAAAACAGTCAAAAACTGTATGTGACGTATGGGGGAGAAAATCATCTGCGCACGCTTTCTTGAGTTTCAGAATCCCTTCCCAACAATTTAACTATTAATAGTTGAAAGATTAATAATAATAATAATAATAATAATAATAATAATAATAATAATAATAATAATAATAATAACAAAAAATTTAAAAAGTGAGAGATTAACATTTCAAAAACTAAATATTTTCGTTGCCAAATTATAGAAACTTCTTTTTAACGGTAAAGAAACGAACAGACTTGATTTTTCTGTATTGTTAACAAAATAGAAACTCACCCTAAGCTCTACTACCACTACAAGCAAAGGAAAGTTCAACAAAACGTGCGCATAGTGAAGCTACATTTACGTCCAGAAGCAAATCAAGGGGCCATCTCAGCATTTGCTCAATGGATCAGGGAAACTGGACAAAAACCTGATCGAGATGGGGGTCATTGACCCGAAAGTACATTATTTGTTACAGGCATATTGAGTCTTTTTTTAAAATTATACAATGCAAATGTAACTAATTCATTATACTATATCTTGTTTTTGTTAAAGTAAACATTGTTTCTTTTTGGCGATTCATTAAGATTTTGGCGATATTAAGATTCATTTCGTTTATTATTGCCTAATAAATTCGTCGCCTTGCGTCTTTTGCCTAATAAATTGCCACTTATAGTTCTCAAAACACAATCAAATCCAAATTCTCGGCTGCTGGTTGGACGTCATGGGTTCAGTATTTTTACGCAGACATTTTTAACTGCGGTTTGGTTAGAAAATGTAGAGTATGGTAAATTTTTAGGTCGTAATGGACATAATCAAGAACATGCGAGTATTATCAATTTGTTCGACTATATTTTTGTGAAAGTTTATTAAATTAATGAAATAGATGTTATTTTGCTCCAAAGGGCTTGGCAATCAAAATTTTTCTGGGGAGACGGTAATTACAGAATTTGGAAACCTGTGTAAAACACTATTCGGATTTACGAAAATAAATTTGCGTCGATTTTTATAGTATAATATAGTATTTTTTATTGGCATTAAAACATGTTTACAGAGCCAAAACACTGAAAAATTGAAAAATTAAAATTAAAAAAACATGACAAGTGTGCAAATAAAGAAAAAAATAAATTACATAACAAATAAGAAAAAGCTAAGAAGATACGAACAAAAAATGTTTGCATAAAAATATAAGAAACAGAAATAAAAATTTTTTTTTGCTCATCTTTAAAATAAAATTTACAATAATTGGGAAAATATATTTGTCTAAAACCAATAAAAATGAATAAACAGAAAAAGAACCATATTTAATAACTTTGTGCAACCTGGATCACATGTCTTTCCTTTCCTGTTCATAAAAATTGCATTGCCAAAAAACATGCTCAATAGATTCAGACCCTTCACCATATTCACAAATTTTACTGCTAACAATTTGCAGTTTATCCAAAGTGCTGTTAAGAGACGTATGTTTGCTTCTAATGCGATTAATCGTAACAATGGCTTTTCATGGTATATTAAACAGGTAAAACCAAGGTTTCTTATAATTATTAAAAAAATAATCAAAATAATGTTTTCCTTTAATTTTACCCAGTGATATTAACTTCAATGTATTTTCTTCATTACATATAGATTTATACTTCCAAATTATATCAGGTGAAGGAATATTAAAATTTAGAAGGTTGCCAATTCTTGCAGCCTCTTTTGCCTTTATATCAGCGTGTTCATTCCCTATCAAACCTTTATGTGAAGGAATCCAAATAAATGCAATATTTTTGCCCAAATTTTTAGACAATAATTTTTGCTTTTAATTGAGTAATAAGAGGGGATTCTCTTCCAAAACCACTATAACCATGCAAAGACTTCAGAACGCCTTGCGAATCAGTAAAGATTTTGAAGTTAAAATCATCATTTTCTTTTATTAAAACAAGAGTATAAATAATTGCTAAAGACTCAGCTGAAAAAATAGAAACAAGATCAGGAATTTTAAATGATTCATTATCACTAGAAATAGCAAACCCGACGTTCCAAACATCGTTTTCTATTATTTTGGAGCCATTTGTAAAAATATGGATATTTTTTCCATGATTAAATAATTCCTTAAATTTTTGTACTATATTAGTGGATTCTAAAATGGTTCTACCTGAAGATAGATCAATATTGGCTTTAACGTATGTATAAAAGGAAATGAATACTTAAAGTAAATTTCAGATTGAAAAATCAAATCACTATGAAACCACGAGTTTTCATAACATGTTTCTAAAAGGGATTTTTCAAAGTTGTTTTCATAAATAAAATGTTCTGCTAGGTTAATTATAGCCTGTAATTTCTCCAGAATAGGATTGTTTTTGTAATTAAGACATTTCAATATATATATTTATAACCAAGAAAAGTAAATTGACGTCGATTTTTTCCCTAAGTGTAAGTTAGCGCCATCTTCTAACAAAACTTTGTACTATATTGTGTAGTAGCGCTATCTGTGAATCACAGAATGTACTGAAAAGCTTTTCTGTTTTTATTTCCCCGTTTCTTGGTTAAAATAAATGTACAATTTTCAGATTTAGCCATTTTACTCGCAAATGTGTGTTATAAACATTACATTACCATGTAATATCATTTGTGGTTTTTATTGCATAACGTCTAATATTTATTAATTTCAACTAATTCATAGTTTAGCAGTCGTTATGTTTAGTGACTTTTAGATTTTCTTTAATTTACAAAATATGAAAAATCAAATAAAAATTACAAATCCTTCTTAGCGGTTTTCATGTCGCGCATTATTGGTAAATTACTATAACTGTTACTGGTTTCCTCATCCGCACTGCTGGTGTAGTGGTATCATGCAAGATTCCCATTCTTGCGACCCGGGTTCGATTCCCGGGCAGTGCACTTCTTTGCACTTTTTTTCAAAGGTATTTCAATGAACTTCCCAAGGGTTTTTTTTATTTCAAATGTTTATTATAACTATACAAGTATTTATTATTTACCCGAGTCACAATAACAATATGAAACCTGTCTGTTTTGAATTAGGGTTGTTTACTTTTTTTTATGTCCAAAAAGAATGAGTGTTGTAAGCAAATGCTAACATTTGAATACTTCACACCTAAAACATTCTGTTAGCATCAAGCCACAATTTCTTATACCATTCACTAAAGTGTAAAATTCCACAATGAATTTCTTGTAATAAATATTAGGTACAAGTGCAAAGATAATGTTAGTAGTTTGTGGTTGTAATCCATGTTTCCATCTTTCCTACTTTTGTTCTTATGAATCAATGACCTATTTGTTCGTTTCTTTCTTTCGTCACTGTCGATTTTATTGTGATAGTTGTTGTTAACTGCCTTGTTTATGCATTAGTTGGGTGCTCGATTACTACTGTTCAGGAAGAACAGAAAATACAGAACTCTCAAAAAACAACAAAACAAAACAGGAACATGTTTTTGGTAATGATTGAAAAGGCAGTTAGTGTGTTATTTAACTTACATAAACTGTTACAGAAATTACTGAGAGAGTATGACAGAAATAACTGAAAGTTAAATGTGTGACAGTTCTCTTTAATCTGTCATAAACTTCCTTTTTATAACTGCTTGAAAGCATTTAAATTTGATAGTAGATTAATCAAAGGTGTCTTTGCCAACAATATCATTTATTGAAAGAGCACTTTTAGTTTTAGTTTTCAGTCCATGTCTCTGCCAAAGTATCTTTTAACTGTTCCACATATTCTATTGTAGTTATTAAGTGTTTTCTATGTCTTCTTGAGTTTGATTGTATATACTTATGATATTTCTGAGGTGTGAAAATTTATTTACTTGTTCCACTAATTTTCCATTTATTTATACTTTTGCTCTCCTTTGTTCCTTGCCTTGTATTACCATAACTTTTGTTTCCTGAACTGCTATCTACATGGAATATTCTTTGGCCACTTTAGGCCTATCAATTAAAAAACTAGGTACTTTTTGAAAATCATCTTCAGAATCCATTTCGGTAGTTTGGTCATCCCTATTCAAGATTGTTGTTTTGTATTCTTGATATAATGAAACTTGAGTCCTCAATGGAATCAGTACATACTAATATTGGACATTATGAACTTTCCACCTTGTCATCATTGCACAGTAGGTCTCTACTGTCAATAACAAAGCTACTTTTCAACATTTCCTTATTATTATTGAATGAAAACTGAATATTGTCTGCACTAATTTACATCCTTTACAAGTATCTGAAAATAAAAATTTAATAAAATAATGTCTACCTATCTTTAATTTGTAGTAAAAATTATGAAAATCTTGGGGAAATTCTCATTGTCACAATGTAATGGAAGACAGTCCCAGAACAAGTGGATTAAAAAGTTAATATAGCAAATCAGCTAAATAGGAACTCATACTTAAGAGATTTTCAAGAAAGATTTTCAAGAGGCAAAATAATTTGCGCTAAACACAACCCAAATTCGTTGATATGATCTTACATTAATCTCTAAATATAGACTATTGTCTAATATCCAATCCTAATCATTACATTGGAAAAAAAATCTTATAAAATGTCTGGTCTGGATGGCTGAGGTAGTGAAGAGTGAATTGTAGCTCACATCCTTCGTTTGACTTCCATCTTGGGATAAATACAAGTTTCTTGTCATTCACACATGTTTTGAGGAAGAAGTTAAGATCTGGTGTCTCATATCTTAATTCCTGCAAGTGTGCTAGTAACTATATTATTAACTTCAAATGTTTTCAGAACTTGAAAGACAACTATGCTGCCTACAACTGTGTGAGAGGTGGCTTTGGTTTTGTTAGATACCCAGTAACTTGGGGTTGGGTAACTTGGGTAAATCCAAAAACAATGAAAGGGTTTTGATTTAGACTGAAAAATGCAAATATTTGATTGTGATATTCTGCCTATTCACATACAATGCGTATTGATTAAATGCATTTTCTCAGTACATTGCTGCTTGCGATGTACACTGACATGCAACAACACATGTCAGTGCCTACATCGTGTGACAAGCTATGAAGGAAGAAGCTGCTCGCCATTAAATATTTGCTGTGCACATATTAAGCTATGTGACAGCAACGTTTTTGATATCCTTAGTACCAAAAGAACTGTAGTATTGTGTACCCATATATACTGTGTTGTGTTATATCAATATTTGTGAAGATTATCAAAATATTTAACTTGATGCAGTGTTGTACGAGAGTGGTTTATTTGTTGTTATTGATCAGTTCACCCACTCCTTTTTGGAAAACCATTATCTGTGGTTTTGTTCAGCAACTTTTTTGCTGCTTCAGGCCACTAGCTGTGATATATTAGCACTACCAGCGCACTACCCTGGGGTAAGTACATAATCTTAACCAACCATTCAAAAGTAGTGGGTATTGAATCAAGACTTTCCTGAATAAAATGTTCACACTAACTTGTTTCTTTCAATCAGATCCTAGGCCTTGGTCTACTTATATCTCAGAAATCATTTCATTCAGTACAGCTGTCAATTAGTTTTGTCAAACATCATATCGTGCATTTTAATTCTAAATTAAATTGATTTATTACCACACACGTATAGCTGATCATCAAAGTGATATAGGATCATATGTTGGGCCATGACCTATATAGTGTCTCTAAATTCATTAAAATCTATTGAGTTTGTAGTAGCCTACAAACATTGTTATCTTTATTTATTAAAATACTTTGATAGTAACTTATGGAAAGAAAAGAAAGGAAAGAAAAAAAAGAAAAGAAAAGAAAAAAAAAAAAGAAAAGGAAAAAAGAGAGAATTCGTGAAAATATTCATTTTCAATTTGTATTAAGTATTTTTTGAATGCCTTCTTTTTCATATTTTTCTGAACACTTTACAGATTTTATAAGTGGTAATCACATTTGCATATCACATGTATAGAATTTATCTCAGAATTTGCTTTTCTTTAGTTTGTTTGGATTTTGCATTTCCGTTTCACATATTAGTATCTGATGAAAATTTACCCCAAATAGTTACCCAATCCCAAATTTCTTAGTACTTTTGGCTTTTGTTTGCTTCTTTACCCCCAAAACCAATGCTTAAGTTTTATTGAGTAAACTTTTCTTCTTGTATACTTCTGCTGCTTCATTTAGTCCTCTGCTTACTTTAGTACTGCTTTTACAGAGGTTTTAATACATACAAAGTTTACTTGATTTTTCTTTGTGAATAGGATATTATTTACATCAATGTTGGTGAGATTATTTTAACCAGGACAGAAAAAATATGAATTCTTTACAATGACTAGAAGGATAAATAGGGAATCTGATGGTTGGATTTAGTAAAGACATAATTATAAGTGCAGTGGTTTATTTACAATAAACAATAAGGAACATGATTCCAGAGTCTGTAAGAGAACAACAGGTTTCTACTGAGATCTTAACTTTACTCTAGTAACTTGCATCTCTTACATAACCTCCTAATTAACAAATATACAAAGGACATTTCAGAAAAATATAGGCTATGCCTGTTTTATAATTCTAATGAGGATTGTGCCAGGTATAAATTTGTAATACAGTTTACTGGTGTCATTATTTAATTCTATTATTTCTGTACAAATTATTTAAATAATGAAAGTTAGTCTTTAAAAGACTAAATTAAAAAAATAATAATTAAAATTTTTTTGAACCATTGAAGTAAATGCAACCTTATAGCACATTATGTCATTAAACCTCAAGCAAGTGTGCATTTCTTTTCTTCCACGCACATGCATAGGTGTGTTTATATAATGCAAGGTGCATTATATAAACACAGTGAAGATTTTTTTATTTTAAATATTTGCTCATCTGAAAGTGGTTCAATAAAAAAATATAGACTTTGATTGATAAACCATATTTACCCAAACATAAGACATATTAAGAAAAATAGTCATTTGAAAAATTGGGGGTTGTCTTATATTCGCACATTAAACCTAGTTGGTTATAATGCATGTTTTAACATTGCCTTTCTATGTCACAAAACTTGTAAATGTTAACATAACGTAATGCTGTGAAGATGGCAAAAAGGTCACATGTAATTATATTCACAATATTCTCAGCATCCGCCGCACAGTTGCCAGGCGATTCAGACTGTTCCATGTAAAAGTATTTTAAAACATGACAAATTTTGTTTGTTCCTCAGCAATCAATAATCTGAGTCCTTCTCAACTTCATTTTCATAATTTGGAATCGGTGACTGAAGCTCGTGGTATAGATAGTGATGACATTCTGTTATGTGGGGATAGCATAATCATAAATTCCTTATGTTTTGTAGAAGCAATCTTCCTTCCAACTGGATACAATCTCTTCTTATTTTTAATTTTGAATACTTAGTTGCTAGCTAAACTTTCCTTTTTGTGGCCTTCCTCTACTTTTTACATCTACTTCCACTTCCCCTCGTGAAGCAACTGTTGAATAATGAGACTGCCCTTCTGCTTTCCCGACATAAGTTTATTTGTTGCACTTCTTACGTATGATAAACCTAAGTTTATGTTTAATTTGGATTTTACTTTCTTCCAATTGCTCACATTTCTCATTGTTTCTTTGGTTTCTCACATCTTGGAAAATAATCACTTTCAGTGCCATCCATGTTTTAAAGTAATGATTACACGATCACATCTTCACAAGATATTGGAGAGAGGAAAATGCAGCTCGGCATAGTTCCCTACAGCACAGAAGAAACCCAAGTTTTCATTTTATCATTTCATCATCAAATATTAATGCTCGAAAAAATATGGAAAAGAGATGAAATTTATTAATAACATTAATAAAACTACTAAATAATCATGTAAAAATCTCAATTTTTGAAAATTATGGCATATCTCACTCTTGCTTTCTAGGCTTTTCCAGATCTGTATCTATAGGACACTTTTCATTGCGGAAAAAAATCTCTATCTTCAGTATTGTAGTTGTAGGAAAAAAAATGTAAATCTTTGCAATTTTCAAAAAAACCAGGGAATTTAATGGAAATGAGAATTGCACCATTCTCCTAAATATCCTTTACGCTAACCAAGGACAAAGTTTAATAAAAAATTTGGAGCTATTTTTGAAATGATGTTCAGGCTTCATATAAAGTGAATCCTCCCCAACAGAGGGTCTCTAGTTCCTTTTAATCAATCAGAGAGGGAGAAATTTTGGAGAAAATCAGATGAATGGTTTAGGTGCTAGCATTGCCCACAGACAGAAGATGGACAGACGTTTTCCTGTCGATCAATTTTTCAGTATTAAGGACCCACAAAATGTGGATTCTGACTACACAAAGTATTAAAAGGCCAGCCTGGATAGTGGAGATCACTAAGGCTGAAGAGCCATAGCTGCCTTGTGCCTGAAGGGTCGCAGGTTCAAACCACACCCAGGGTGTGGAAGTTTGTGAGCATTCATATACTGTTACTGTTACTGACAATGCTACTTTTCGTGGTAGCTATATGACCTTAGTAGTTGAAAGTGACCCTAAAATAAGTAAGAAGTGTTAGAGGAAGTAATTTACTATACATAGGAATAAGATTTATTCACTTTTTCATTACCAGGGCCTAGCATTAACAGTTTTTCTGTCAAAAATTCACTGTTTTCTGGCCTGCATGATTACAATACTTTTTCTTACACAGTAAGGGTGAAAAAGTAATAATTCTGTTTACGAGTGTGAAAGAAATGTTAAAGATCCAAGGCTACGAATAAGAGCAAGATTGAAAGAAAATCTGGTGACAAAAAATATCCATTGGGGATGTCATTTGAGATGCAAATTTAAAGCATGAAACTTTCAGAGGGGCCTAAAACATCAGAAGACTTTGCAGTATGGGAAGAGAACCAAAAAGCAACACTGATAGATGCAAAGATAAAGCGAATAGTGACAAAAACCATGATTATGATTTTAAGGAACAAGAAAATAGTGTTAGCTCAGGCATAAGTTATAACATTCTCATCCATGAAACGATTATCAATTGAGTCAATTAGACAATTTGCAATTTTATTGAATAAATAGTCAAATTAGTCGGATTTTAAAAAAATTTCGAGAGGCTTCTTCACATTAAGGGATCATCTTACATGTGATTCTAAATGTTAGTATTTAACCTTATTTATATTCAGGTAAATATGGCATTTGCACAACACTTTCTGCCATCACGTCCAAATACAGTTCATCAGAAATGAACAATTCTTTTCGAAAGATTCTTTGCAATATCAGATGAGTACAGAATTCTTACTATTTCTATTAAAATCTTCTTTGAGATTTCTTTGTTGTGGGGTTGTTGACATTATTTCATCCATTCAATTTCAATGGATAAAATAATGGACATTGTCCTTATCAACTGAAATTTATTTATTTATTTTACATCAAAAACCAGTTAAAACTGTGTATGACGTGCTATGGGGAAAAGTGAATTGTGTGCACATTTTCAAAATTCTGTGATCCCTTCACTAAATCATATACTACTAAATTTCTTTTTCTTCATAATTTAAATTGAGAAAGATGACTTCCATTATTTTGTCCATTCGTTTCATTAAAAAAGAATTCATAGAGAATATAAAGAACAATTAATACTTATTGCACAGTACACGATCTTTTTATTTTGGTGATTTTTAAAGGCAGAACGTAATGAAAGCAATAGCTAAGAGTTCACTATTGGTTGAAATAAATACAGCTGCTAACTTTCAACTCCTTTCTATTTGCTCCCTTTGCTTGCTAATGCCCTTTGCTTGAGAGTTTAATGACAAGTTCAGTCCTGTTTATTTATAGTTTCTTAAGATTACAACACCAGTTAAGGAGTACCCTTCCTTCCTATCTTTTTTCTCCCCAGTATCAAATTAAGGAACTAATACATTGAATTTTTAATGTATCATTAATATTTCTTAATGTAGTTTCCCAATTTGTTATGCGAGTTTAAATAATCATTAAAATAATAAATATAAACACATGATGTAATTTGTTCAAATTACGTATACTATATCTACTTTGCTTAAATGTAGTTTTCCACACAAATGCTTAAATGTAAAATAAAACTTGTCACATCAGTCACACTATGCAATTTCGAGCCAAACATACACATGACATACCAATAAATAATCAGAAGGAATATACAGAAGAGAATTCATCACAAAGTAATCATACATTAGACAGTTATCTCAAGAGAAAACCCTACACCGCAATCTGTGAACAGGTATCTGTGTGATTATCATATAATCCTAGTTATTTTTATTAAAAAATGACTCAGTCAAACCCCAGCAGGTACTGTTTTTTTAATGAACTTAAATTAATTATACAGAATAGCGACAAAGGACGAGATGTACATCGTTGGTTTAGCACACCGGTATGACTCCTACACCAACACCTCCTTCATGGGCACACATGGACGCCACAAACGACCAAGTGTCCATATTGGGATCGTACACTTCGACAGACGATAAATTGGACACACCATCATAACCACCAATGGCCCAAAGTTTGCCCATGTTGGCCACGAGAGCAACTCTGCTCCTCATGACGTTCATAGGAGCCACGAACCGCCACCTGCAAACCAATCAGATTTATATTACATTTAATCAGAAACTATACACACATGTAAGACAGTTTCATAAGAAGACCTTCAGAATGTCTGAAAGTATCTTCAGGAAATATTACAAATACATCCACTCTTAGGGAATTCTCAATAATTCAATTTCTCAAGTTTTTAAACTAGTACAACAAAATAAGTAAACTAATCTTCTGTATTTGCACACTCCTTTTATAATTATTTTCTCACAAGCTGAACAAAACAAATTACATAATAAAATAATAACATAATAATGTGTGTCAGAGCTTTTAGGTTAAGAATGTGTGTAATATTCTAATGAAATTACATCCAAACTTTTATAAATATTTAGGACACCTAAATACTGGATCTTCCATTTTCCTTTAAGACTATGAAGAAATCTCTTTTAGAGAAAGTAAAGGTATACTCTCACAAGTAGCAAAGGAGTTCTCTGAAGCAGATAAAGTACTATTTGTTTAAGTAAAATACAAAATAAAAAAAAAAGTCATTTTAGTTTACATCAAGTGAAACAGTTTGCAGTACCTGCCACAAAGAATGCCCTCAAAAATACTTAAAAATATGTTTCTCATCAACAGGTAATAAAGAACTACAACAGGTGAGGGTGATTAACCATTAAGAAACACCATGAAGATGTGGTATGTGTCATTAATCTTTGTTTGTAGATTATATGTAGATCTAGCATTATAATGCATCCTTCAACTTTTAATGTCATAAGTTGCAGATAATTGTTATCCTTAAGAGGTTACTTTTAAAATCAATGGGTGATCAGTGCACAGAAAAGCAGACACCACTTACTCATTTGTGGCTGGATCAAACATTTCAACAGTTTGCAGGAACGTTGATCCATCATAACCACCGCACACATACATTTTGCCGTTCAATGTTGCCACACCCAGTCGACACCTCCGAGTGAGCATGGGCACTGCACCACGCCACTGACCGGAATGAGGGTCATATCGTTCTACCTATGCACACACACAATTAGGTTTATAGCTTTAAATCATTCTCAACAGAGAACATGGAAAATACACTAGAAGAAAGAAAAGATGGATGTCTAATGAGCTTTAAAATGAAGATTAACCATTAAGTCTCTCTCTCTCTCTCTCTCTCTATATATATATATTTTTACACACTTGATAAAATTACATTTTTTCAGTTTTATGAGTTGTTGATGCCTCTTTTGACAAACATTTACTAATTAATTTTCAGCTTCTATAGCATTATTTTCTTGTTTTATTATAATATTTTCACAAATATATCAACATGTAATCTTCGTACAAATTGTTATTACAGTGTACTAATAATCGTGGGTTTTGATTCTTGTTGCAATGAGTATGTATTATTTGCAGTACAAACATGTCATCCTAACTACACTTTATCTTAAACAACTTTGATGCATTTTTTGCGTCAATGAAGAATATGTTTTGATATGGATAATGATTTACCTGAAGTAATTTTTTTTCATGTTAATTGCCAATACCTTTCTCTATGAAATCTATAATAACCAAAATTCAAATCTTTAGGCTCTTAAATCTCCTTTGTAGGGACCTTAAATAGGCTTAAAAGGCAAAAACATGCTGTATAATTTCTTAGACAAGTATAAATTAACACGAAAATATTTCTTTTGTCAATAATAATGATATTTTACAGTTTTACGAGATGTTTTTCACTCAGCATCAATTATATCAAGGAATACAGTAATGTAAATGCTAAATAATCAATGCCTTTAACTCAATATTTTTACTCATAGAAAATTATCTTTTTATTTGATCACTTGTGTTATTCCAATGTTAAAATATCCTCCTGTCACACAGATTATCATTCTCATCTTTTGATGCAGAGGCAAGAATAATCTGGAATTTTTATTTAAATATTTATCAATTTCTGCCTCGGGATTCTTTCTAGTTTATTTTCTGTTTTCAATTAAACCAAACAGGTGAACTTGGATTGTTACAGAACATCTAGGTCATAATAGTAAAACACACATTTCCTTTGATACTGTCAAGTCTAATAACATAACTTTTACACGGGTTATGACTTTAAAAGTACTTACAGAATCAAAGATTGACAGACCGTCATGACCTCCAAGAGCATATATGTAGCCCTCAAAAGCAACGACACCTCCCGCACTGCGATGTTTATTCATACTGGCCACAATTGTCCATTCATCTTTATCAGGCATATAACACTCAACTGTATTAAGTGATGTAACGCCATCATAACCTCCACAGACATACAGACAATCATTCAAAGCAGCTACACCAACAGCACTGAAATACATGCAATGAACTGTTATTTTCATAGTTTACAAGAAGTGTTGTATAATATTATTACAGTCAAAATTCAAATACATCAAAGAAGTGATTATATTATTTCATTGAATAAGTAATGAAACATCATTACATTTTGTAATATTATACATCTCCACTGAATTTTGATTTTTCTGAGATGTAATATTGCTATTTGTTAATCTTCTATGAACGAAAGAGCCTGTTAAGTTCGCATCAAGATAAAGTTGATGCATTATGAATTAATTTTACTAAATAACATTTAAAAATAAAATACAGTAAACTCTCTTCTTAACTAATTCCAGGGGTCCATCATCTGTAAATTAGAGTGTTGTTTTTAAAGAGTTTTTGTCATGAATATCATAATTAACCTTATTACTATAAGAATGTAATTTCATTTACTGTTTTCCATTATTTTACTAACAAAATTAAAAGAACTAATTTTTTACTGTGTTTTTGAGTTCTAAAACTATTCACTAAAGCAGCTTTCAGGCATTTTGTAATTGCAGTGGTTCACGAACTGTCATGTAAATAAGCATTGTTGTTGTTTTAACATGTTCCCTGTCCCTATGAGAACATTAAAATATCTCCGCATGTCCAAACCTTTCCGACTGTAAGAAAATTTTACTGTAATATTCTCAAAAATAAAAAAAGTTTCTGCACGTCTTGGTGCATTTCTTTAACTCTATGACTGTCCTAGCAAGTCCATGCCAAAATCTGTGCAGTAACAGGGAATTCAATGGCCTTAGAAATTGTAAACGTCTGTGACCCACATGTGGTTCATGGACATAGCAAACCCATCGAGTGTTATGACTTGTGAACCACATATGGATTACAGGACAGTGAATGTGTTAAGAATTCCTAATGGTTGTGAGAGAATCCACTGTGTTTTCAATTACACTGAATTTTGTCTCCAGAATGTCATGTGAGCAGCACATAACATTCAGGAGTTACCCACAAACTGCAGAGAAAGAAAGAAAGAAAAGAAAAAAAAAAAAAGAAAAAAAAGTGTGGTATTGAATATGTCGAGTGCAAGCAAATACGATGCTGTAGAGGTACTTGCTAATTAGAAGGCTATAGTTTGTAACACACAGTAAAAAAGACACAACTGAATAGGGTAAATTAGTTTATTTAGAAAGTTAATAAGGGAATTTGTTATCGGAGAGTTTACTCTAGCAATAATATTCTAGATAACACTAAGACTAATTCTATTTGTTGTCTCACAATACACACTGTATCTTCAACAAGTAAGAATGCAACTCAAAGTCCTGTCTAACCTGCGTTTGCAGTGCATCGAGGACACGCGACTCCAAATCCTTTTCTGTGGATCAAAAACCTCTACAGTGGAGAGTCTCTCCGTACCATTGTATCCACCAAATGCATACAGTCTATTTCGCATGACAGCAACTCCCACGCGACTTCTTAGCATGGTCATAGCCTCTGCCAGCTGCCAGCGGCTGATGATGGGATCATACACTTCTACTGTGCTGAGGGAATCACCTGCAAGCAGTGCAATGACATGTGTACAACATGAAGGCAGGCTCATTCACAAGCAGTGCATACATTAGATCACCTTTGTGCTTAAGGAGTACATTAATGTACATGTTTTTTCCATCTAAGTTTCTTATACTTTCTTCTGAGCATGCCTGAGAGCAGCTCTTTTACACCATGAATTTTGTAATATCAATTGTAAGAAATTGGTTCAAAACTGATGTCAGTGCAGCAGGCAAATTTATTAAAGGAAACGACACTTTAGAAACAATTTTCAAATCAAAGTGAATAATACTTAGAAAACAAAACAAAGTATAAATATTCACTAGTTAAAGTATTTGATTTATTAAAATTACGTTGTCATGCACACAATGTGTAAAAGTGGGGAACTGCAGAAAAAATTTAATTCAATTTATGCTAAAATATTTTTTTTGCTTCATTTTCATGGTCCTTTGGGAATTGCTCCTGCCGTATTGCAAAAAGTTATATGCAATTATTGTATGTTAAAATCAATTACAGTTTACATGCACATTATAATGGCTATAACTGAGTGACTATTTAAAAGAAAAGAAAGGTGGCATGCCTGAAATTTGAAAGTAATAAAACAAACATCAAGTCAAACAAGTCAACAATATTCACCATCCCTGGAAAAGAAGCTTTGCTCACATCTCTAACAGGGCTGAGCAAAGGAATTCAGATTATTTCATTGTTCACATTTTAAGATAGTCAAAATGTGAAAACATTCATATAAAAACACATTTATTATTTATCATTTTTTAAATGATATTTTGGGAGTTGTTTTTTCTCCTTCCTTCAGATTTTAAACAACTCCTGAAACAATGTTTAAAAAACTAAGTAAATAAACAATGCGATTTGGATGTTGGATGGATTCTGTTGAATTTTATTTAGATGTTTTCCCATTTTGATCATCTTTAAAAGTGGACACATAGTAAACTAATTTATTGGAAACAGACAATCAATAATTAAAAATAGAGAAAGAAAGAGCAAGAAACTAGTGGTGCTTTAACACCACTCACATTAGTTAGTTATTTATTTTATCAGGCGAGACTCAAGCCATCAGGCCCACTCTTCCGTCTGACCATGCAAATTTCACTACGCTCCTTTAACCATCTAGCAGAGAAAGAGGGTTTCTTGGGCGACGAAAGCTTAGCTTAGAGGCTTCTTTTAGGCTTGAGGTTATTTTACATGCAGTAAATCTACAACATGGGCGAGCCGGTTTTACTTTCCCCTCCGAAGGAAGGCATTCAAAGGATTTTTTCGCCCTTACAAATCCGTAGTTTTGATTGGGTTTGAAGCTGCCTACTTGGGTACAACAGCCCAATACGCTAACCATTATTACACTGAACCCCTACTCTACGTTCTCACATTAGTAATGATTACATAATATTTTAATATCACAATTTCTGTCCATATAACCACATCTCATTATAGTCATCAATATTATAAAATTCATACTCAATAATAGTGCCTTAGGCAAGAAAACAAATTCTTTTAAAGTGTGAAATCATCAACACAAATTCAACAATCCAAAATTGTGTTTCATACAACCAGAAACATCGCTCGAAAATGAGGAGTAATTCTGAGAATTTCAAATTATCATGTTACGGTGTGGCTATTGACACATTGCAACCTAATATTTCATGAAATGCTTTCAGAAGAAAGCAAAAGAAGCATGGGAAATTAAAATTTTCAATTTTGAAGATTTGAAAAAATTACTCAAAGCTACTCAAATTTTAAAAAAAATTGTATGTAATTGTACTTAAAGAACTAACATTGAAGGACAGATTTCATTAAGTAAAAAAATCTCAAACATAAATATTGTAGGTTTCCAAAGATAATTTTTGGTAATTTTCAAAAGTAGAAGTTTCAGCCGGCGGCGCTAGCCGAATTCGTTTACTACGCTCCGTGAAGTCACGAAGGTTAAGCGAATTCGAGACTCGCGGGTTCGTGGTTGGGTGACCGGCCAAGAACCCCGGGATCTAATGCCATCGAGCCCCTGGCCGAAGGGATAAAAGGCATTGACTGACTGCGACGTGACGAGACTCGATAAAATATAGTAATTAACGGAGGATAACTCCAGATAAATAAAAGCACATTAATGGAGGATTACTCCCCAGTGCAAAGCGCTCAATGCCCCTTAAGGGGCTTGGAGACACGTTGCGTCAAGGTGTACACGCAACAAATTAAAAAAGTTTCCACGATATGTTCATTAATCAATCAACTACATAAGTCATACACACATATAAAACATAATAATGCAGCAAATAATTCTCAAGAAAGCCCTACCTGATTTTGTGAGGCCTCCCACAGCAAAGATATGACCAATGATGTAGTTGCAACACCGTGGTCTTGTCCGAAAACTCTGCAGCAATGGTCTTCTTTCAGGCATAAGATGATAATCCCGTGCTTCATCTAGCAAGTCTCTGTCATAAAATATAGACCAAAATGTTGGGAATTATTTTTCACAAGGAAAATCAAGCACCATACTACTGTTTCTCATCTAACATTTTAAACAAGAAACTGGCATGTAGCCATGGACCAATTTTGAGTAGTATACTAATAGATGATTGCCTTGCAATCATAAATCTTATAATGTCAAGAAAAATGGGTTTGTTAATAAATGTTGATTTCACCGGCAAACGACATTATTTAATGATTATATTTCAGCAGTGCTTATTTTCTGGAAAAAAGTTAAGCAGTACTAAGACTGATCTGTTGACATCTAATATACACAAAGCATAACAGTAAGAATGATAATGAAACATAAGTGTGTCATGTATTTTAAAGTAAAGACATAATTTAGTAATGGATTGCTTAGTCTGCTCTTAAACAGAACTCAATGCTTCAACTTGGCATCACTGTTAACAGTGAAATATGATTTAGGGAGTGCCTTCTCAAAATGTATTTTAAAATGTGACTGGTGAAGAGCATTTTATTTCTATACCTCAGAGCATAGAATTTTATCAATACATATACATCAAGTTCTAGTCGCACTGGAAGACACTAAGATTGGCTGCCAACATACCTAAAACGACTATCAACATACAACTAAAAAACTACTCCAAATGTACTGAAAATAGAGTGTAATTTACCTCCCTTGCTCAGATATCTGAATTTCCTGCCTTTTTAAATTACTAAAATGAATTTTTTTTTGTTCAGAACGTTGAAATTGTTGAAGGGTGCAAGTCTCTGAGCCCAGAATCTCAGCACTAATTTCCATCTGCACACTTACCGGCATTCATGTGAAGAGCGTATCAATTCTTCAGCCGCTACATGGTCAGCCAAATAATGTGGAGTGAGAAGGGGCATTCGTACGTTTGAAAGGAGTTGGGGCAAATCCCATTTGCGGGCCTCTGGATCTTTCTTAACCCATCTCATTATTGCTTCAAACACCTACAAGAAAAACCCACATGAGTCATTCTATTTTCATGTGCAGCTTTCGTGAGTGTAGCCTGAACTATGAAACAAAAGTGGCACACATAACATTTACTGTCGTCAACTTGTGAAGAGCAGAAAAGAATAGTGCGAAATTTGTGGGCCAAAGGGCACAATCCTAGTGAAATTCACAAGGACATGCGTGGTGTGTATAGGGACAAATGAATGGACCATAGCAATATCTCCAGGTAGCGTGCATTCTTCCAAGAGGGCTATACTCCAACCAAATGGATTTCTATGAACAGGGCATGTTGGAACTGGTAGCCCTCTGCCAGAAATGTGTTGACAATCTTGGCGACTGTGTAGGAAAGTAGGTCACTGGTAATTTATTTTTTTGCAAAAAAAATTTTGTGCTACGTTCCAATCTACCCTTGTATCACAAGTAAAGGTTTGATATCTAGTATTTGCTTTAGATTCCTCATGCAGCATGCATTAGGTAATGTTGCCTCTGTTATGGCCTAACTCTCAAACACGTAGAAGAATGGTACAACATTTAATGAAAAATTACAAGAAAATGAAGCACTGCCAGTCTTTTGTATCTGCAATTACTGACCTGTTCTTCTGACAGGACACACAACTCATCACGTTTCACAATGTCTAAGAGATCTGACCGACTTAGCAGTAAGTATTCTTCAGAAGCTGACACATCACGGAAATGTTTTTGAATAAATTTGTCAGATGCTTCAACTAATGGAACACATCCCAAAGTGTCTGCAAAAGTTCTGATACCAAGGACATTGTTTGGATGAAACCTGCAACAAGTAATATGAACAGAAAATTGCAAATATTTTTTTTTTCAAACAAATCGGTACATTAATATAAGCTATAATTTTTATCAGATTCACACAACTTAACTGTTGCAAATAAATCAAACTTCATAAGGATTATTTAGAGGAGAAGTAAACAAACCTTTTTTTCAAGAATTCTGAGCAAGCATCTCTCACTTTAGTTAACTGAAGAAATGAAGCACCCACCATTAATGATTGTACATTGTTGTTATCAATTATTATACGTCCACTGTATGCAAAATTTATCATTGCCTCCAAAGCACTGCAAAAACAAAGAAAATATTTACAAAATATCAAATAACCATAAAACATTAAACAATTAAATGTAATACATACGTAGCTTCAATTCCTTGAATTGTGATATCTCTTTGCTTTTGTTCCACCATGTCATGTGTAAACATGGCATGAAAATATGGTATATTAGCAGCAAGAACAATTTTGTGAGCACTGAATGATTGCGAGTCAACCTGCAAAGCAAACTTGGTTAAATGTTCTACAAGACATGAGACATACTTAAATGTCATATTGATTATCAGAATGAGGTTAACCTTTAATGTCACATCACATAATTTCCCTTGTCTCCTAATTTCTTCCATGACAGGAAAGCCCTGAGAAAATAAATCATCTTGCTGGAAAATAAGGCATTCATCTGCATCTGATTCCATGTTTGTTATGTAAACCTACAACACATACATTTGTTTTAGAATTCCAATTCATAACTGACAACACAAACTTTGAAACATGGCACTAAAGAGCACTGGTTATATAACTTCACGCATGAAACACGAAAAAAGAAAAACACACATAAGAGTATTTTTCCTATGTGAAGGGTATCTTCTCTTACTTAATAAATAAAATTGTTTTAATATGTCCGAGTTATTATCAACATCAAGCATAAAACTTACGATTAACGACGAATAAAAGCAACCCAGGGCAACCTCAATTTGTCAATAAACGAGAAGGCGACAGCCCTCACACAGTGACAGGCGGTGCTCACCACAAACATCAATTGTTTATTGTAGTCATTCAACGATTAATCGATCTGGAGTATCGAGAAGTCGATTCCGTTCAACGCGTGGTTCATTCGAGAAATGCGCCAAAAAGGCTCAAAGACGTGTGTTCGCAGAGAGTGAAGTGGAGTGCCCCGGATTTTCGCGAATGAAAGGTATATATACGCATGATTTGTTGTTTTGAAAGAGAGTACAGTATTTCTTAAAATCTATTTAGGGGGTGTTTGTGTGTTAGACTAGAGTTGTGTTTGTGAATCACTACGAACTGTGTCATTCCGAGTTACAGGAAAACTAGAGATAACACTGCTACGAGGAGTTGTGGTACACGTTTTCTGTTCCGTAATGTTGTTGGACTAAATAAAGTTGAAGTAAATTAACCAAACTTTTTCGGGTTGATGTATGAGGCCTGCCGACGTTCGTATACATTCGATAAAATATTGCTGGCGATAGCTAAATGAAACAAATTGATATGAATGAGAAAAATTAAAGAATTACTTTTAGTGTTTTACTACTTGTGTACTTTGAGTTCAACGATCTGATAATAATAAATGCAATATTTTGTACTGCTGGAATGAGAGGTAAAGGTGAAGTGGAATGACTTGCTCAATTTTCGGAAATAAGTATAATATTTATTTGTCAATTAAGGGTGTTTCATAGTATTGTATGACAAGTCAATTTGCTCTACCATTATAAATTATTTAACCAAATTTTTATATGAATAAACAATCATATTTTGTTGTCAGCAGATATTGGACCAAAAGTTGACCTTTATTTCAATTTTTCACTAAAATTAATTTTAACATTCCTTCTAGAACCTTATTTAGAGTATTTATTTAGAAAATCCAGAGGTTTCATGGTAATGCAAATTAATGATTTTATTTTTTTGAATGATTCAAAGAACATAACGCTTCAACATTTGTAAATAATTTTGTGCAAAAAATTGTTGTCCTGAATTGGTGTTTATGTTGAATTTGAGGAATTTATAACCAGAATGTTATTAGTTCAAAGAAAATAATGTGTATTCTAAATAAAGCTTCAAATATTAATGATTACTACAGTTCTGTATCTGGAAAAATAAAGTGGACCATTGATTAGTCAAAATTACTTTGTTGTCGTATAAACGTAGGTGATCGTCTAACCTCACAATTGAGCAGTATGAGCTGTGCTGTGAATCACAGTTTAACACGGAGCCAAAAGTTGAAGAGCTTCTGAAAGCAGATAGAAAATATATTGGTCAATTAAGGTTTTTTGACTAGATCATTAAGTTTTTGAAAATGGTGTTCTTGGTTAGTCTTCGATGTTTATTATGAATTTTATTTTTATTATGAAAGTTTCTGTAAGTTATTCAATTTAAAGAATGATGATTGGTGGAAATTAAAAAGATAAAAATATTTATTGCATATGTGTATAGTACCACTTAACCAGTTAATCGGAAAATAGCAGGAAGGCACTTGTTTGGAAATAGATGAAAAATGTTGTACTTCAGGTTACAAAGAACTTTGCAAATTTGATGCAATTGTTTACTGAATCCTGTGGAAATTGTAGTGAATGGGGATTGGTATAATTTATTAAAGTGAAATATTGTGAAAGCTAAAGTATAAATGACCTTCATGCTTTAGAATATTGTCCTTTTTGAGGGAAATGATTATAGAATTTTAAATGTTGTTTATGCCCTATTTGTTAACTTGTATTCATGACTTGTCAATATGGTTTTCTATGGGAAATCATTACTAAATGGGGAAAAATATTTCTTTGCTCTATTAGGTGATTGTGCTTTTTATGAGATATTGAGATGTGTGAATAAGATACTTTAATTTTATGTCTTCACTGGTTTCTCTGTTTGTACCAACTCCTTTGTATGAACTCGTACATCATCTAGAGATTTCTCAGTTCCTTCAATTTTCAAGTAACTACCTACTCTTTTGTTTAGGTAACTTGTATTGAATTTTGATAACTTCCAATATTTTTTTTGTCTTCTGAGCTGCCATCATTGACTAAGTCTTTATGTAAAATTTCGAGCTGTGAAATTAAATTTATTAAATGTTTGTCTAAACAAAATAAAATTATTGTAGAAAAAAGATGTTGAATATTTTTATGAAAATGATATTTTATGCACATAAATTCTCTGAGAATTGTGGAATATTTTTAAGAAATAATTTTTTTCTTTCAAACAAGATCCATCAGAAGATTTTCAGACAACTTTTTTGAAGAGAATATGTTTTAGTGTGGTGTTCAAAGTGTTTATTCTTTCTCTGAATAATGTTTCCAACTTTCTTTTTTACTACCTATATTAATGGATTGCTTGTCCTGAAGACCTACAAATCATATTTATTCTCAGTGTTTCCAAACAACAGTTTTCTAATATACCGAAGGAAATTTTCAAATTTTGAGGGAATTGCTTTGCCATTATGTTTTTAAGACTGGAATATCAAGCATTTTTTGTTTTCTGTATGGAACAGGGTTGCCAGAATATTTATTTGTACCTCCATGGAGAAAGTTATAATACTATTGGAAATATTAATTTTAAAGACTATTTGCATTAGTATGTACAATCCTGTATTTGATTTTACATTCATTTTTCTTTACCATCAATATTTTAATCATGTTTCCAAATTGAAACAAATCTCAACAATTCTTATTGTATTCTGTATAACCAATCTGTGGGTTAGATAGAAGTAAATGCAGGATAGAACTCTTGTCAATATATTGATTGAGAATTCTTTCAATTATTGAAAATGGTCACTAATGTATCATTCATGATGTACCTTGTATGTCGTTTATATCGTTTCATTATTTCTCTATTTTTGATAAATCCGTGGAAATTATCAACTTTCGGACATGATTTTGGACTCTGTCAACTTTATACGCAGGCACAAACGAATTTTATGCGTAAAATAAACTGTCCAAGACTCTACGAAGGGCCTTCGCTGTTTTGGCTTGTGGCTATTATGGCAAGACTCTAATGGTCGATTACGATATTCTTGTCATCTATCGTCAGAAAACTATCCTCAGATAAGTACATCCGCCCGCGGGCCCTGTCCTTCCCAGCGGCACTTCCGGGTGACACTTTCGAGAAGAAGGCAAGGGACAAGCTTAATCGAAATCGGCCTATGACCGCTGGAAACGTCTGGGCACAGCAATTCACGGAAGAAATCAAGCGATTACGAAAACTTGCATTAACACAACTTCCGTGTCCGACTTAATGAAGTCCTTAAAAAGTCTCTAATTAATTAAGTCGGACACGGAAGTTCGGCAAAGACGGGAAGTCGGTTTTAATCCAAATGTGTCCACGAGACCTTGGAATCACGCTTCCGAGTTCATTAAAACGTATTTGCGGCTGTCGAACAGAAATTGTTGGAAAGGGTTTAAATTTTTTTAGCAATATGTTTCTCGCTCGACTTAGGTTTTTCGTCAGTTTTTAGTTATACACGCTGGACATGGACGTTTCTAGATTTGGGCATTTCGTAACAAATTGAAGTTCATTAATTTTGACTCATTTTTTTAATTTACTCGAATTAACTAACTCATGTGTTCTTAATTTATTTCATTTTGATAATCTTGGGGATAATTTTAATTTTTGTTTATTTGGTATGAAAACTGGCAGAAAATTAGCTGTCGAATAATAGTAAGTAAAAACGGAAAGATCTTCAAGAAATTATTAATTTAGGAAGGCATGAGTTTATCTTCGGGAAATTTTGGATTGATGCGATTTAGGATTGCCTACTTGTCTTAAGTGGATTTTTATAAACGAAAGGAGGTGAGGGAAGAGAAGAATATACAATTTTGCCACTTTTTGGATTTGTTTTGACCGGTTTGGATTTCTGTATATACTTGATAGTTATGTATAAACCGTGGAGTTTTGACTTTCTTAGGACTTTGTTTTAAACACTTGTTGGAGTGTTAACATTTTCTGTTTAAGCAAATGAGCACTTTTGCTTCGAGATTGTAGTGTTTATGAAGTGAGTCACGGCCTGCATCGTGAAGGTTCTTTTTGGTTCCTCTGTTTATTTATTTATTTATTTATTTATTTATTTTACGTCAAAAACAGTTAAAATTGTGATTGTGAACAGATTGTGTATGATGTGCTATGGGGAGAAGTGAATTCTATGCACGTTTTCAAAATTCTGTGATCCCTACACTACGTCATATACTACTTGAATTTTGAATTAAAAAAAAAACGCTCGTATGTAATAAAATCTATTTCCAAGGATAAATAAGCAATAAATTTTGGGCTCTTATCCATGATGTCCTTCTTTAAGGATTCCTGTTAATGTTTTCAAGTTAGTTTTTTTACTCCTGTAGTATAATTCTGACATTTGATGGCTGCGACCCGTTGCGTAATGATATTCATTACGATACAGATTTCATTATAATACAAGTTCTTGACCAATCACAGAGGAGTTTACAAACCAAGAAGTATTGACACTTCATTAATCATTTAAAATCGTTATAATAAATGTGTTTGCGATTGTGTACATTAAAATTGCATTTAATGTTATATTAAGTAGTCAGTTTTAATTTCTTTGATTATCAGTAATTTTTACGTGCAATATTACTTAAATCAAATTAGGTCGTATTTTCTCTTTGAACCTATTTGACCAACGCAGTGGGAGTGGTAGAGGAACTCGCTCGTTCGTCGCTCGTATCGTAATGCCACACTCGTGTACTCGCCACAGTTTTGTCAAATCGAAGATAACGTTGAAAGTAATGTCACTAATTACGATATATTTTATAAAAGAACTAGGAAAATCTTATTTCAGAGCATGTTATATATCTCTTCAATTTAACGGTACTTACCTACTACCATTAAAAAAAAATAAGTGAATTACGCATTATTAAAAGATTAGGTCATCGTTAGCAGTAATCGACTTCATTTTTGAGCATCTGCGCATGCGCCCACTCGAAGGGAATTTTTGATATGTTTGTACCCCACAAGAAAATCTGTGTAAGTTCCTGGAACTTCGGTCGTGGAAACCGATAACATTCAGTGGCCTCCTCCAGCTAGGCGAGGCGAGACCCGCTACGGAGCAGGCGAAAGGAGAAATTGTGGGAGGAAGGCGTTGATTTTTCTGCTCCCCTGACTGGTTCTTGTCTAGCGGTCTGCGGCCCAGCGGTTAGGAACCGCTGCTCTGTAGTAGTATTCTATGCTCAGTGGCCGGCTTCAATTACGTCTGACATTGTTTAACGATGGCTGTGTAAGTTGTGGCGTTCATCGTGGTTGATTATTGAAATCTCATAGAACAAGAAAGCGTGGAGTGTGGATTATCTGTCAACAAATTAATAGTCACACGCCCTGTAAAAAACAAGGAAGTTGCCTGGAATTCTGTCTTGGCAGTCTTGAACAACCATCAGACCGGGGATTACTTTATACTTCAAAAGGAATCTAATCACTAGGAAACGGAATTTATTGTAATAAAAAAAGCAAAATATGTTCATATATTTATTTTTTCCAAAATATGTAAGAAATAATGAGAATACCTAAAATAAAATTTCATTGTATTTAAGTTGCTCCACACATGCGTTTTCCGAACACAGCTGATCGCCGATAAGATCTTATCATGGATTCGGCTGAAAGACTCGTACCGCTACAGCAGTAATTGTACACTAGTATTCACCTCACTTGTACATTCGAAGTATCCGAAATATAAAAAAACTTTCTTAATGTATGCAATGTTGTTTACGAGAGACAGATTCTCAAGGGAATAGTAGCACCGCGTGGCGCTAGTCCCATTTCCGGCGAAAATTTGTGAATCTTCCTCACAGGCCCTTGCTCATACGCCGTACACGACTTCACCATTTTCCTTCTTCTCGTACAGAACCTTCATCTACGTCAAAAACACGCACATGAAAATGAAATACCGCACCAGTCCGTTTCGGCGTTCACGTGTGCACTTAAGATGGCTACAAGAAACCATTCAATTTACGTTACACTAGCGCTATCCAAAGGTTATGTGTACTACTATTTGGGTGGACCCTTCGACCATGTATACAGAACAGACGGTGCATGACGTCACAGTGTTGGAGCAAACATCACGATCCGCTGATTGTGGGACGGCGTGGATTGTGGTTTAGCGTTGCCGTATAGAGATTGTGAAGTTTTAAAATTATATAAAGGAAGAAGGGTACAATATTGTGTTGTGTATAGGTGTAAGGAGAAAGTTGGAAAAGGGAGCCTGTTTCTTTCCATAGGTAAGTTCAGCTAGATTGAAATAAATGCTGTAATACAAAAGATGTAAGATAGGCCACGTGAATTAAGCAATAATTAGTCAAACTAAGGATCTATAATACATGGTTGAAGGGTGGACCTCACTCTCAAGTCCCGTGCTCTTCTGCAAGGAAGTGTGGGCGAGCGTGGTTCGGCGTGGGTCTCCTAGATGGCAGGGCGCGCGCGGCGCCCCGTTCGCGTGTGCGGTTGCCTGGCGGTTTGTCGGGGCGGCAGTCGGTGGTCCATCCACACCGAAGGAACCCTTGGGACCTGTTTCCAGTTGCGATGATTTTAGGAGGTAGCCTAACGAAACTATTCACATTTATGTGCTACAATCGAAATATCCGGCATTGTCGAGGCTTTCTGCACGTATAATCCTTGTGAAAAATGAAAAATATCAATTTTATGTAAAAAACGGCATTTAAGATTTATTATTTTTAATATAATTGGTTCAAATTTTAATAAAATACTTTCATTGTATTTTACAGTACATTGCTATTAGAAAGAGCTTAAAGTGCATTGCTTTAAAATTTTTGTCTTACGCACTGCTACTGGTCTGTAGCGAATCTATTAGATACCAGTTCTGCTGCACCGCTGCTGGCCTCTGGCGGAATGTATTAAGAACCAATCTGCTCTTGGTGACAGGCAAAAAATAATGATCGTGGTGCATCTATCAGCATATTATTTAAATTATTTATTTTGCGCATTTGTGTTGAATTAATCTTTACCAAACATTGCAAGGTCACTGCGACAATCCTGGAGAAGTGCCTGTAAAAATTTCGTATCTATTCATACACTAGTTTTTGTGTTATTGATGTCCGTTACTAGTCGTTGAATTAACTTTTATTACTATAGCTTTGTCACTGTAATAATTGCAAAGAATATAGCGAGGCTTTGGGGATCCCACGACGGGCTAATGGAAAGGGTGGCAGTGCTTATTTTGATCGGTTTCACATTGTAATAGTAGTACGAAGTGTGGTGGTAAGGAGTTGTGACGATCGTGTATTTGTGTAAATCATGGCTTTGGTGGAAGAATTATTGTGCTTGATCATATCTTCAAGATTTATGAGCTTATTGTAGAGGAGAACAATGTAGTAAATATAATTTAAAGGTCTTTAGAAAATAACGACAATAGGCGAGTGTGGAAAATATTGAAACTTGCAGGGGTAGAATATGCAGCCACAAACGCGCTTAATACTTGACGATACGGCGGGGTGCCTAGCGCTTCTGTTCAGGGGCACTGAATAGACTGAGCAAGACATCAACAACACCCCCACATGTCCAATTTAATTGTAACCACTCTTTTTATACTCTCGCTACTAATAAGAACAAAGTGTGAAAATTTCAGCGAAATCGGGCGAGTAGTTTTTGCGACTATGAAACACATACGCACCCCCACATTTATAATTCTATATTTCATAACATGCACGTATAATCTCTATGCTGTCAATAACTTGTGAGATATTGTCATACTTTCTCTTGAAGAATACAGAAAGGTGTGGAACGCTTGTAAAATCAGTGTCAGGATTTTGACAAAAAAGTTGATGTTGGGGCCGATCCCCTATGAAGTTACAAGACTCCGGTCGTACTGCTAGTTCGCGATGTTGGCCAAAACCCAAACAAAAACGTGTACTAGACATTACTAATAGACCATCATGTGCTTTAAGAATTATTAATTATACACGCGCGCTATTGCGTTTGTGAATAATCAACTAATTTACGCATATTAGATTCCAATAAGGTAAATAACTGTTGTGGCTGAAAATATATTGTGCCACCCAATAGATGAACACTTTCTGCTGCGACATGCCTCTTGTCATATACTCCAGGTTGTTATTGGTTGTTGTCTGAGACGACTGATTTTAAATAGTTCACTGATAAGAGTGCGGTGTATCTAGAGACCATGTAATGTACACTTACCTTGTCACTGCCGAAGGGACTTTTGTATGACTAAAAGGGTTTAAATCATCAAAACGTTTATAAGGTTTATTTATACATTTATTTATGTTCATTTTCTCTTGTATCATAAGTTTTCTGTACAGCTCAATTGAAACGTCATTTATTTACAGTTAGTTCCTCACCCCTGTCTCACTGATATGCGTCACAAATGAACACATTTTTCTTCTTGCAGTGAAATGGGTGAAGATATAAAGGAAGGAGAAAAATATTTGAATTGTGGATAAAACTACCCAAGTCCGTTCCTTCACATTTTTGAATTGAAAAACTGAATCTGAGTTTGTTTCACAACATCCATGAAATCTATTTATTTCAGCGTTTGTATACCCTCCCCCAAATGTTTCTAGTTGCTGACTTAAAAACGCTTGGCGTATCCTCAGTTTTGAATCTTAGTTTGTTTTTGTGACGATAAATCTTTGATCCCGGTGAATAAGCAGATAAGTCATAAACACTGAATTTTACAAGAGAGCAAAAAACAACGTGCGAATGAATGAAATCAAAGGTAAATGATATTCAAACGAAGGTTATATTCAAACAAAACTATTTTTGTGTAGGTTTTGTTTGAATATCATTAATTCCTTATTTATAGCAGTCGTTTAAAGCAGTTTTTTGCTCCCCCGTAAAATTAAGTTTTTTTGACTTATCAGCTTATTCACCGGAGTCAAGGAAATAAGGTTGGACGTGGGTAGAATTACTTCCAACACCCGCAAAACTAGACAAAGTACCATGTCGTTTGAAGCTAAGGAGTAACCCTATGTGATTCTGGACCATCGATGTTGTATCGTGTGGGGGCGAGTCATCGATGCAATGAACTTACTGCACAGGGCGGTTCAATGCCCAGTGTTTGAGCGTGTCTGACAGCGCTATTGACGCAGCAGGAATGTGGAATATAACAGGTGTGCGTGGCCTCCGTAGCTGTCTTTCTTTTTCGCCCATGAAGTTCAGTAGACTCACGAGTATCCCAAGTAATTGTGCCACTACCAACCGGGACAATCCGGAGTTCGTTTCGAGAACGGATCGAATGTAAAGGTTCAAGTTAAAGAAATAATATAAATGAATGGTTGCGTTTACCGCTATGGCAGACACCTAAAACTAAGAGTGGCAATGCCAATCGACAAACACGTATTTCAGTGAATCCGATGATAATAATCGTAGGTTAATCGATAATTATCGAAATCCGGGAAGTCCCAATATTCACAAAATCAGTTACGGACCTAGTAGACCAGTGCACTCGCTAAGCCATTGCTGCTACTTATTCTACTGCAGCACTCATTTAGAGACTGCCGTGTACAGTTTTTCAATGGATTCTTTTGTATTTTTTTCTGACTGCCTTGGTTGATTGAGACTTGGGTAGTCGCGAGTATACTCTTTTACGAATGGAATACTTAGTCGTGTAATTTCTGTGTTCAGAAGAGATCAGCCACGAGTGCTGATAAGCCGATCACAGAGCTGGCGGGAGAGGGATGAAAGCGACGGAGAAAGATAAGATAAAACCCGAGTTAAAGAGAGATGGTGAGAAATATAGATTACATTATGAAGCGAAAAACTGAGAAAGAGCATTGAACATTCTTAAACTGTTTGATGTGTACAACACTTTATGACGGTGTTGTGAATACTTTGTTTTTAAAGTGTAGTTAGCGACGTTTGCTTTACCTACTTTTTTAGTCCGCGAGGAAGGAGAAAGAAAATTATTGAGCATTGTTGCTTCCGTTGGTCGTGTACATGTCTGCGTTCATCTCTTCCGCCATTTGGTTCAAGTTCTGTAATCGGCTGTCTGTTTGAGATGTTATTTCATTGTGCATGCACTCGTGAATAACCTGTTTGAAACGTGTAGCCTGACGCACGGTGTCTCGTGTTCGTATTCCGAATGTGAAACACTTTTTCCACTCGAACTATTCGTGTGATAAACATTACGAAGCCTACGGAAGATATCACGAAGCGTTTGTGAAACATCTGCAATGTTTCGCAATTGTCTTCCGTCTTGGTGTGTTTGTTATATACCTACACAATATACTATATTGTCTCCAATTCATTTACGTCTGTGAAAAGTAATTTTACAAACGAGTTCAGAAAGCATTTCCCTCACGACGTTGTAAAACGTAGTATAGGTAACACGTGCGCGAAGTGATTCGTTCAATCCTCTTTTGTCACTCGAGTGCGGCGAGAGCGACAGAATCGACTCGTGCACGAATCACCTGTTTCGCGTACTTGTTACGTCACTATTTGAACGACCTGTATGGGTGACTAGAGCTTTGTGTCAGACTATTATACTTCGAATTATTTATAGCATCCTTTGACAGTTCATCAGTTGTTACGGTGTCATTCGATCGGGAGCTAAAACGTCACTACGGTGACATTCAACCTCCAGCTGATATATGTCAACAGATCCTCTGTTAAAATCGAAGTATAACCTTTAAGAAGTGTAGTGAATGAAGTCATTAAAACTATTTCTTTTTCATTCATTCCTATGATTTTCTTGGTTGTAAGTGCTGACCTCCTGCAAATTTACAGTAGGGTTCACACTTTTTCTTATACAAAAAACAAACAAAAAAACAGTTGTTTAAACGATACAGCTTCATTGAGTTTTTAATGCAGTTCCGTTAAGAGATTAACCAATGCGTTGAAAATCTAATAATTCTAAATTAGTATGTACGACATAACGGATAAGGTATTTTGGTTTTAAGTCGTAGACTACAAAGTGAAAAATGTGAAATGTTATTTATTTGTTATTTTCGCGGGAAATGTTTCACAAGGTTGCTAGTTCATTTTCAGCGTTGACCCAAGTGTATTTTCGACAGATTACTTTGTATTTAAACACTTTCTGATATAGCCATTAATGGTGCTAACGTGTGAATTTTGTTCCAATATTGTGCTAGATCACCATCCTGAATTAATTGTATTACTACCAACTAAAGGATATTTCTAGAGACATAATTTACATTGTTTCTAATGAGTGTTCTTGTGAATGCTCTCCAAGTAAAATTACTTAATTTATGTTAGTAAAATTAGGTCACAATACATTTTGAAATATGAACTTGCTGAAACCAAATTAATTAAATCCCAAAACAAACATTTTCGATTTTGACTGAAAATGCGAATGTTACACGTGTAATTCGCCTATTCTCATTCCGGCCATACTGAGTGAATTCTCATACTTGGTGTGTCACTGCTTACGACAGCTGACGACAGCAAAGCTCCAAGGAAGAGTATGCTCGTCGTGCTATTTACGTGTTGTGATATTTGCTATTTACATGTTGCGTTGTTGCTCAACTACGTTTTTGCTCTTCTTTGTATACAAAGAACTGTTATATCGTTACTGTGTACATGTCTTCTATACTACGTTAACACAGTATTCGTGAAGATAGTTTTGGTTAAGATATTTAATTCGTGGCAGTGTTTTACGAGATCATTTGTTGTTCTTCAGCAGTGTGCGTGGAACGTTTTGTAAAACCATTTTGTCAGCAACATTGGGCTGCTACAGGCCAGCAGTTATTACAAAACCCTCTAGAGGTTTTAAAAGATAAAGTGTATAACATATTGTGCATATGAATAACATTGATGGTCGATCACAAATCTTTGTGTGTTAAATTAAATGAATATATTTTTAGTCGTTTGGTTGTGTAATGGAGTTATTGTGAAAAAGTTGCGCATATATTTCTTCCATATTTCTTCCATTTGGCGATTAAATGTTAAGACTTTAAATGTTCCTAGAGTTATTCATTTTTCATGTTTTGAAATGTATGCAGAATCAGTGATTTTGATGAGTCAAATGTGTTTTAACATTTAATATCCCAAGGATGTCGAAACAAATTTGCAGAACTGAAATCGACATTAATTATTGATGAAACATGAAAAACTAAACCCATTTTGCTTCCCCTGTAGAACATTCTTTTTAAGTAGGTAAAAAAGTAAATATAATTATTTACATCAAAATTAAAATAATTTGAGTGGATGTTCCAGTTTCAATCCTGAACATTATAACTTAAATGTATACGTAACTATTCTGTTTACAAAAGCTATCTGATTGCTTTTGTTTTCAATTAGCGTTTTTGAATACGCCTAAAACAGTACAAATAATTATTTACATTTTAATTATAAATGTCAATTGGAGTTGTTTGCTTTTACAGGAATGTCTCAGTGCTTATTTTAACAATATTGTCTCATAAGAACTGCAAAAATGTTTTCGCTTAAAAAGAGCAGTGAGGTGTGTTAGTAACATATGAAAGATTGCGAACTCTTTTGCATATAATTGTAAGAAGACACTTAAAATTTACCTAAAATTCATACCCCTTGTACAGCTGATTCATAAGGCACAAGCAAATATGTGCTGTTATCCTGAAACCAGTTTGAAATCGACTATTTTACTTATAATGTGTTGATGTGACAGAATTAGTACTTCTTGCTGTGAGCGCAGAATTCTTCTCGAAATGCTTGACTTAAAACTAGTCATTGTACAATTGTTGGTCAAGCGTGCACATTCTGGAGAGGTGCAAGGAAACTTTTGAGTCGTCTTTGTTAAGCCAGGATGGGAACGCAAGGGTACACTTGATTCTCGAACCAGATGCGATTGGTCGGGTAAAGAAAGAATCACCTGCCGATGGAACTTCCTTTAATTACTTGTCACGAGATTTCGTTTTGAAAGTGAATCATCTGTTAAATAGAAAAAGATGATTTGGAGAGGTCGAATCAACATAGTGATAACCTCATTTCTGTAATTTTAGTAAGACAGAGAGGAAAACGGTGTAGAAATTTGGACATTTCGCAGTTTGTAAATTTCACTTTTGCCGCTTTGAATACTCATTTTCTATTAAGAGGTTGAATTTGTACCATAATGTTATTTTCGGTGGTGGTGGCGGCAAATTGTAAGACTGTTGTTTTGACGTGTGAGGCGAGAGTTATTATAAAGCCCCGACACCTTCGCGTGTCTTGGATAACTTGCCAAGGAAATGAGAGGCGTCCTACTGGTCGGTTTGTGGTGCCGGCACTCTGGAATCGGGCGCCATGGGGAGTTATGAATGCGAGAAGTGAGAGACTGATGGCTGATGAATTAGTTGCCAGTTGACGTGTGACGCAGAGTTCGCTCTCACATTTATCGAATGATTCTCCGTTTTGGGAGTTGATGAGGTATGACACTTACGAACAACTTTGGCAACTTTTCTCGCGGGGTTTACTGGTATTCTACCTTTCTGATCCCGCAAATTCCGTTTCTAGGCTCTAAAACTTTGTTTATTCTAAACATCCCCGAGAAAATATGTAGATCTGGCCTGTCCTCTGACATTTGTTTCTCTTTGGCAAGTTATCTGTGACACACTTGGAGCCTGTGCTGCAGCAAAAGAAACACTCGTGTGAGTATTGCTGCGTTCGATACCAAGAATTGGATGTTCCCTCTCTGAAAAATTCTTTTTTAGCTTTTCGTGTCTCATTGAGCACCCTTGGGTTTACATCGTGCTTTGAAGTGGGTTGTACATGTAAAGGAAACACATTATGTGCACTCTTGTTCCGGTTGCCACGTGCCATCTAAATTTGCTTGCGATGGCAGCGTGTGCGTTTTGTTTATAGGTAGGACAGGGAGTGAAAGTAGTTTGTGACGCATCGTTGAGCCCATGGCGTTCGGTTAGTTTGGAAGTTAACATTTACTTTATTTATCACATTTAATGGAGACATTTTTAAGGATGAACCTTTTGGTGTCACAATGGTTTTTTTAAAATATTTATTTTCATTACGCTTTTCATGGTTAACTCTTTTTTTTAATTTCATATGGTATGTGTAGCAGTTTTAAAATTGACATTTATTTCCATTCACATGGTCATTTTACACTGGATTACCATGTACTAGCCGGAAGTGTCAGGATTGTAGAAAAGGAAACTTAGGATGCTTTTATATAATGATGGGAATTGCATTTTGAAAATGAAACATAGAGCAAAAGATAGAATGGTACTTTTGTCTTAAAATTTGAACAGAATAGTATCAACAATATGGTTTTTTTTTGACCTGAACAAACGTTGATACAAGGTCTTATGTTCATAGCGATACAGTCTCATTACGTATATATATTTATATATATATATTTGCATTCTGCTTATTTTTTTAAATGTATTTCACATGCATTCTGGACTAGAAAAATTCGGGAAGAAAAAATCACATGTTGTGCAGACACAATGTTATTGTGACACATAGACGAGAATCTATAAGTCGCGCCGTTCTGGGGCCTCTCGAGGCACGCGATGCGACGCGACGCGACGCGGCGTGACGCGGCGTGACGCGACTCTCCGCGGGCGGGCGGAGTAAAGAAATATTAACCTCCCAAATAACCGAACCTTCGGCCACAACGCGCGGCCGTGCTCGCTCTCTGGCATTTCGGACCGCGCCATTCGCACCCACGAACTGCGACTCCCAATGGGCGGGCGTGTCACGTCGAAATCTGCGGCCTGGGGGCGGTTTTTGAAGTGAAACTTCTGTAGCCGGGGTAGGGCAAATAGGCCTGGATAACACGAAAGGGACAGAACTCGCTGCGGCCGTTTTGGGAGGTAGCTGGGAGAGCGCTCTGGTGTCCCTGGGAGGAACTGTGACCGAGCGCTTTCGTGGCGCTAAATTATTTCTATCGTACCACAGCTACCGGAAACCAATAATGTATTTCTTGGACTATACTAGGAAATTGGTGAATAAATAAAAGTAATATTTTTGATTTACTTATGACTCATTTCCTAGGAGCTAAGAAGTTTCGCATCTACCGCACGAGTGTCAGGCATCTTTTCAGTGATGTTTGATGTCACGTGTGGTTCATAAGTAAAATTTTAGATGTCGAAACTAACTGGATGTTACTAAAAAGATAAGGTGAAAAATTCATTTTTTCCCCTCGCGGTTTTGGTGCTTGAAACCCGTTCGTGGAGTCTTTCTCTGACATCAGATGAGATAAGTACAGTTTGGCCGTATAGAAAAGCGGTCTGGCCCTCTTCTATGGGCTGTCCAATTCCTGACTGCAAGCTCCACTCGAAATAATCCTGGTGAGTATTTTTCTTTTTAGTTTGTTTCTGTTTCGGTAGCAAAAATTTTACGTGTGAACCACATGTGAGTTATCGCTAAAAATCAGTTTCGACATGACACGGTTCCCTTTGTTACCAAAGACTCACTGCATGTCTGACTGACTGTAGATGGACCGTGCAGTAAAAAGAAACCCTTAAAGGCGGGTCTTGGCTTGCAAACTGTAGGATAATCTCCTACCAAATCTGCCATCTTATTTCCGTTCCACTGCTCGGCAACGAGGGGGCGGCTTCGAGAACGATTGGGGGATACAAAACTATCATCCGATGTTACACCATTGGGGCCCAGCGTGTGTAGCATGAGGGACATCAACTGTCACAGATACCGAACGCATGATGACATCATGCCGACACATGGGGGTGAATTTGTCCGTCTGCCCAGCGATTTCTGGTGGAAGGTCACTTTGACAGTGTGGGCAGGCCCGGGTTTGAATAAAAATTCAGCGCAAGCGCAGTGACAGTTTTTTCCACGCGGTTCATCTACAGCACAACACAGTCCAGTCAGACTCCTCCCGCCCGAGCCCGCTCCACACGACGCCCGACGCCGCTAGGCGGCTGCTCTTACGCTCTGCCGACTGCGCTGCTATCTGGAGTGCAAGTTGGAACTTCAAACAGAAGTGAGGCATTCCGGTTGTTAAATCCCAGGAATATTGAAAGATATCTGATGTACAAAAGCTAGAAACAACCTTTTTCTTCGTCGTTCGAAATTTCAAGTTCCAGCAAAATTTTTGAAATTTGTAGTTTTTCTCAGTTTGACTCCCGTGTTTTCGAGGTTTTGCGTATCTATTATTTTAATACAGATAACATAACAATTGTGTGGAACTTTGCTCGAACTGGAGCAGAAAAATTCGTTATATGACTTAATTTCTTGTAATATCAGTAGAAGCGCTCAAAAAGCTTAATTTAGCTGGAATCCGCTTTCTAGAAGGCTGTTCTTCGTAAAATTATTACATTGTAAAAGATGGAAAGATTGAGAACCAATTCGTGTTTGAAAAATTTCGGAATTGGTCCAATCTCCAGTTGAAAAGACAGCTACAATTTCTGTCGTGAACATTTTGTAAATTTGTTCGAAAGCTTCGAAAAGCTATTGGGAATTGAGAAACTTGGGAATGCGTTCCACCTCTAGCTGAGACAAAAAACAGTAGCGCAGCGCTGTTGCGGAGGTCGGGGCGGAGCGGGGTGGGCAGAGGCTGCGGGGAGTCCCAGTGAAGCATCTCTCTCTCTCCCTCTCCCTCTCCCTCTGTCTCTCTGTCTCTGCGGCGATGTCTGCTGATTGTCCCCCCCCCCGCGTCGCTGTACCGCCATGGCGCCGACGATGGCGCGACAGAGGCGATGGACGACGCGGGGCGGGGGGGGGCAGACGTCGACAATTTTTTTTTGTTTCTTTTTTTTCTCTTTTTGGTCCCTGCCAGCTCGGACACAGCGCACGGAGTCCCCGGTGGCGCGTCGACGATAGGAGAGGCGGCGCTTAGCTACCATGAGGATCATGAGGATGATGACTTTTCGTCTCGATGGGAGGTTTTGGAAGGTGATAATGTGAAAGGATTTGCTGAGGGGGATGGGAAAAACACTCGCAAATTGAAAATGTAGCCCACATCCGTAGCAGTACTGGTGATTCGGCGAGAGTAATGAAATTTGGAATTGGTGCCAGTCTCTGAGAGTCGTTTCGTGGCTAGAGGCGAGTTTTTGGGAGTGACCCGAAGGCGTTGGTGTGTAAGGATTTCGTTGTGGGCAGACGTTGAAAGGGGCCTGATTTTTCCTGGAAGAGTTCGCTTTGAGATATGACATAACGTAGCCACTGGGTGATCTAACGAGAATTACGCGATTTGGAAATTGAAGCAATTTCTGAATTTAGACTGATTTTGCTTGGTGAAGGTCGTTTACAGTTTGAGGAGAATGCTGTTACAAGGTGATCATCAGACTGATCAGACATGGAATCAGACATCAGACTGATCCGATATGGAATTGGAGCCGTGTTTTAAACTTTGATCGCGCTTCTTCATTGTAAACGCGGCTGCAGACTTTCTCCTTATTGTTTTCACTGCCTTTTTTGAGTGTGTATTGTGAACTCCGTTTTCATGATGATCCGCGCACGGAATTTAGAAATTGACATTTCCCAATGAGGCTACTTTCATCTAATCATCCTGCAGTACAAGTCGTGAGATACGGAAGTTCACTATGCCTGCGGTGGCAACGGCTGCCGATCCAGTCTTTCACGTCATACATATAGGATTCTTACACACAATGGGCACTTACCCTTCGCGTTTATCATTTAAATCGAAGTAAAACGAAATAATCGTGAAATATGCAGATCGATTCATTTTAACGATAAAACATGTTTCTTCCGGAAAAGGAATGTGACAGGTACAAAATTTCTACGCCTAGCCATTAACCTTAACGCCACAGTGGCCACAGTGAGTAGTGATTTCGGCAGGAATATTGGGGTCTTCTTATGTTTATGAAATGCTTAATTTAATCAGACATTACAGTGTTATCCAAAGGGGTCTATGCCCTATATTTCGATTGCAAAGGTTTTTATTAGAAATACGTCTGTCGGCACATCTCAGAATTAATGATTGGCCATTTCCTATATTACGACGAGACATTTGATGTATTAACATTTTCTTGTTCAAGGTGATTAAAGGGGCAATTCGATGTGAGAGGGCTCGATTTGCGGAATTGAATTGAAGCAGGCCGGAATTGAATTGAAACAAACCTTCGCGATTGTGTAAGGTTTCAATTATGTGGTTTAAAAATGCTCTGATTGTGACATTTTATATTGTTTTCGTTGTTGCTGGCGCGAATAGAAAGAAAGACAACGGGTGAATATTGAAAGTATAGAATGTATTTGACTGAAATTCAGCAAATTTTATGTAATCGCGTCCCACCAATTTTCACTCTATCGGGATATTAAAATCGCGACGGATTTTCGAAATACGCTATCCTCGAATCAAAAAAGGCGATAAAATACGGTATTGTCCAGTGGACGCATCCCGTACTGGCAAGCGAATCTGGAGCGATTATAAACCGGCGACTTCTCGAGTAGCAAAGTGTATTTTTTCTAGTAAGGGCGGCCACTCCACCCATAGCAATCTTTTAGGTAAGTGACCATTTATCTGCATCTTATTTCATGGGCTCATGTTTTGGCGAGCGGCACGTTTTGTGAAGGAAAGTGCAAGGACTTTGGCATCTCGTTTGGCGCTAAACGGAACCTTTCCTCTCGTAGCGTTCACGGGGGCCGTGCTGTATACTCACAATGGTTATACAATATTCGGGGCTTTGAAGAGAGCAAGAACAGACTACAGGATAAGTGAACATTTCTATCTAATGATAATGTATCAGCGCTATTTTACCACTTTACCTTAATAATCACATTTCATTTCCATCTGCCCTCATGTCACTTTGACACATGTCAGTAAGGCTTCCTGAAAGAATATATTTCATTTTGGCTTGTTATAACGATTAAAAGCAAAACTTCTTGTGAAATATTATTTATTTGCATTTTGTCAAAATTTTCATTGAGTTTTGCCGTTTCAACTTCACCTTTGTAAACAACTTAGCAACATACGTAGAATTTGTGTTATTGTATCTCAAGTATGAACAACTTTTAACACAGGACAACTGGATGTGTGAGTCGATTATTTAAGGAAATTAACTATTTTTTTCAAACACTAGGACAAAAAATGTTATTTTCTGACACTTTTCAGGCCAGAGATTTTTTAGCTGGAAATACATGCACTTTTGCATTATTTTACACAATTGTTTTATCAGATTGTAAATTGTATTTAAATAGTACAGATACACCGCAAATACGCAGCCATTGTAGTCACAGTTAGGTTAGTACTGGAAGGAAATTGATAAATCCTGCTCTCGCTTCAAAGCCCAGATAAAATTTACAAAGAATACGAAAAATAATTGAAACAAAGAAGAACCTTCGTAACAATGGAGGCAGATACATGTTAAGGTTGGCATCAGTGAGATACCTCGAAAGAGGCTTATCCATGCACCGAAGATGCAGTGTTACACAAAACTTTTTCATATTTGTCCGTGATTTTTCTCTGCATCGTCAGTACATAGATGACAAGAAAGAGGCAACAACTTTCAAAATACGAAGCAATACACCATCAGTGCTACTTTTTACTCACAGATTGCAGCGCATCCTGCAATAAGTCGTCCTGTCCTTTCCTCAATCTGGTGTTAATGGAGTAATTTTTTACGTTTCGAATCACTTTTAGAAAGCCATATAAGCACATGCAATTATTATATCCGTCCGTACATAGAATTGCATGATTTTTTTAATGTTTATATAACTAGTTACTTTTTCTTTTTAAATGTTTTCTTTGGTCCCGTGTATGACTATGTAATAGAGTGTTTCAAATCGTTTTATGTTCCTTTTTTTAAAAAAAAGGCAAACCTCGCTTTAATCACTTTTCCACATACTTAGAAAATCGTTTTTTTATATAAAAGAAGACTTATGAATCCAAACTTCACACGACAAGTAACGATTCCATACCATCGTCAGGCCATAGGACCTCTTAAAGGAAACAAATTAATATCGCGGCGTTCAGACCTTTTGATTTTCAACTCAACGTTTGCTTCATTTGACACATGCCACAGAGTCCTCGGAAACGAACTCTATTTGGTTGAACTTTTTTTTACATAATAAACTTATTGTCCTGGTGTATTTTGGCGTTTTTAATTAGTCTCAAAGTTCATTCATTTCTAAAATTCGTAGGCGGAAGGAGCATTGCAAGATTTGAAGAAGTAGAAAAATTAAATTTGCTCTGAAGAAAAGTTTTCTTTACACTTGTACATTAACATTTGTTGCGAGGGAACTAATTTTATTGATCTTAATTTATCTAACTTGAATGCTATATGTTAGGGAATCGTGTAATTTCCTATTTAATGGGTATAAAGAATAAACTTTGAGAAGATTTCAACCTTAAAATGAAATTAGCTTGCTTTTTTCTTTGTGACGTAACCCTGTAGAATGTTGAAACTGGTTTCCGTGACTCTGTGCAACTGGTTGGTAATGTTGTAAATAAACAATTGAATTCTTTTCAGTGTGAATGTTTCCTTTTTTATTGTGAAAGTAGAGAACAAACTCACAGTCTTCTATAGTGCTATGAACTTGAGATCATTGTTTCTTACACAAAATTAATAGAGTCTTACGGTTAGTACAATAAATGATATGCATAGTTTAGGGAAGAATATGTCATGTAAGATGGCCCCAGGCTTAAAAGACGCAGATGCAGTTTCGGAGGGAAAGGAAACGAGGTATTTTCAAAGAGGCTCCATGTTCGAAATTCGAAAGTTGATCATCGGTGTTCGAGATACTCCGTGATCGAGTGCACAAAAAAGTTCCGGAGTTTTCTGTTCTAGTTTAACGAACGAGATGTCACTTACGGTTTGTTGTCTAAACTACTCTGCCGAATGGCCTGGAGATTTGTGACTGTACATTTATGTAGTTGGTAGCGATTGTATGTAACACTGCATTCTACGCTATGCCCATAGCACTAGAGAAGCGACAGTGGTTCGTAGTTCTATCATGAGTTTCTGCTCATCAAAAGTTCTAAATAGCGCCACATACATGCATCGCCCATGCTTCCCCTACCGGCACGAGATCAAGAGCTATGAAAATTTTGGGAATAGACTTATGTAATTTTTTGGAAGATGTCCCTGCCAGTGTCGAGCAACATTTTAGTGACCATTTATTATTTTGAAAATGTGAGGTCTTTATTTTGTATTTTCCCCAAATGTTCTACTCCAGTTCTTTCTTTATATTTTCACAAACGTAAAAAAAAAAAATGAAAGTACAACGATGCGCTTTGAAAATGCATCGTATGAGGTCCGGGATTTACGGAATGTGACAAGCAAGTTGTGTGTTGAAAAAATCCTCAATTTTGCAAATAAATTTGGTTCATTCTCTTTGAACACCGCATCTCTAATACGTTTTATATTTTGATAATTCATTCTATAAATATTTAATGAAGAGCGGTTATTCCCACACGCTGTTTGGCATCAAGTTAAAATCTTCTCTTGTTTTGGTTCTTGCGTTCCCTCCTCACAGCAGTTGCTCAACACTGGTTGAGAACAGTGGAAGGTCGATTGATCGGCATTTTAAAAAATAATTTTCACTACCTGCGCCTAACAAAACACGACTACAATATTCCGAAACACCTTTCTACTTATTGTGATTTGCACGTCTTGGACGAAATCGAGTAGATGAAAGTATCGATGATCTCCGGATATTTTCGGCTCGACAGCTTTTGAAGGATACAGCATTAACTTGTGAATGTGATTTTTATGATTCAAAGTACCCATCAGAAGGGCTTGCCCATGCTTCCCCTTGCTGGTCACATGGCAGGTGTGGATTTTAATTTTTTTTAAATTGCACCCTATTCTCATACATGAGATTTGGGTTCTGTCGCACACATGTGCCCATGTTATGAATATTTGTATAAGCAGTGGAAGCATGCAATTTTTGAATTGTTTTAACAGAAGCAAATTATCTTCTTTTAGAACAGTGGTCGCGAAACTTATGAAGCTTCTGAGCAACCGTACAGTTTTTTAATCATCCTGTGAGCTACCAAAAGAAATAAAGAAATATAAGAACTTGTATGCAAGCTGTTTTGGTGAGTTGCCTCTCTGTGCTTAGGGGAACAACTCGCAGGTTAGCCTAAGGGAGCGTGACACTAAGAACTACTAAAAATTTCCCTGCCAGCTACTAGGAGCCTGCGATTGATGGTGTGGCGATCTTTGTTTTAGACGGTTCACTCGTAATTCAGAGCTGTTTCAGCTAGAACGTTGCCGCTCGGTTAACACCCGGTCATTTTCCAGTTGCTTCGGGTTTTACGTGTAATTCCGAAGGTTCATTCACTCGTTTCCTTTTATCATTTCAAATTTTTCGAGCGTGGAGTTTCTATACTTTAGGGATCTGATATGTTGCGAAGACACAATGAGTGAACAAAAATTTTTTAAAGTCGTGTGCCTTCCGGAAATTACCCCTTGGGTTTACACATTTGATTCAGTTTGTATCAAAATGATTACTTCGGAAATTTATTTTGTCTTCTGCATAGAAATAAAGAATGATAACGGGGCGTCATTATTAAATGTATCGTTTATTGAAACATACCATCATTATTTATTCTTTTGCTGTGGGCTGTTTTGCTCTGCATTGCTGGGCATAATTATCGTGAAAATTCAGTTAAAAAAATACATTTTTATTACAGCTGCTTGTATTACTTTAAAGTATTGTGGGAGTTTGAACCATCTGGCAGACGTCGATATTGTTATGTTCTCCCATCGTAATTTGAAGAAAATTTGTTGCCATGTGACCACCTCTAAAGGAAGCATGAGCCTCTATAGACTACAAAAAATATTTAAAACTATAAAACATTGGAGTTAGCCAGAAGCACTAGCTCAATAATGATATACTTTAAAAGAGTATTTAAGGGACTGGGTTTCTTTCACTATTTACACAATGAATTTGTAAAGTTTTGTCCGTAAGGTCTTTAACGGATGTGATGTACATCTAAACAGCAATTATACACAGCGGGCGTTAGCACTGAGGAAAGAACAAAGAAAAGTAATCAAGTAAAACTGTAATGGTTTACTGTTAGCTAGCATTTATCAGTACGTGCATTGTGGGTGGTCGCTTCGTTTTTAGCTGTATAGCTGACGGAATTTCCGTTAGGTTAAAGGTGAATTTCCAATTGGAAGATAATCCCATCCGGAATTGACTGAAAAATGCACACTAATAGTAAACTGAATACCTAATTTACAATGTGAATTTGAAATTAATTTTACGTACAAAAAAAGGTATTTTTCTATTAGTCTACGAAGGATTCTTTGTCATAGCACTGAAGAGTAACGTCAAAATAACACATTTTTTGGGTGTGATAATTCGCCTAAGAAAGCCTTCTATTATCAAGTCACAGTATTTGTAGTTTTAGAATAACAAGGATCTTGCCTCTTAACAACATAGTATTTGTGCCAGTATTACACCTGAATATTCAAGTAGGAGCTAATATACATCATAGTTTATGATTTGTTTTTAGAAACAGTGTATAGTATACGAACGCTAACATTAGGGCACAATTTTTAAAATAAATTTTATTTATTAGTTGTGGCGTGGAGCTCTGGTTTTCCTTTTTTTTTTGGAGACAACGGAAATCATTGCGTGCCACACGTAACAACTGATTTGAATGATCAATGCTCATCTTTTTTTCATAAACTTTTGTGTAAATTCTACATTTTGAAACTGCTTTGCGTAAAACCTTTGTCAACGTAATCATTTCATAGACTTTCATACAATGTTAATGATATAATCGAAAATTTCCAACTCTTTCAGTCCCTTTCGCACGATTTTTAATCTCGTCTCTGGAACGTAGTTAAGTTTTGCAGTATTTGAGTTACGAGATTCTGAATTATATTTGAGCTGGAATTTGAATTTTATGGGTAAGTTGGCACTGCAGTGATGTTACCGTTGCCTGCCCCGAAGCTCCACTTTTTAATTGTTACTTTAATTTCTTAGAAATCTTATTTTTGATAGGATATATTAAATTAAAGTTTCCTTTAAAATGAATTTATGAGTTGCACAGGTAACGTCACTTGTAAGGAATTCTCTTCCACAGCGATTGAAGCCATGGCGAGCTATTCACGTAATAACAGCTAAGTTTTGTATAATTCAGATGCGGTATGTACAATCCATATTATGTATATATGTATAATATTTGATAAAAAAGAGAAGAGAATACGGGAAACATTTTTTTTTGCGAATTGTATAATGCTGATATATTTGATTTGTTCTGTTTCGTTATGAGCCATCGGCTCCAGTCCTTATCCCAGAAAAAACGGGATTCCGTCAACCCTTTGCTCGGACATCTTGTTCTCTAACCAACACTGCAAAGAAGTCACACACACACTCATTCAATCACGACGTATTTGATGTTATAGAGCGGATGGGGCTCGTTGGGGGTCGAACTGCAACTTCCTGCCAAATGGTTGGTGCTGTTCTTGTTGATTGTTTAGTCTTCTTTCTTCCCTCGTTGTCTTCCACGGAGCGACTTTGTTGAACATGTTGCAACTTTACAGATGGAAGTACATCTCTTTCTTTTGTATCCATAAACTTTCACGCGATCTGTCAGAAATCTATTGAAACATGCCTTATATTTTAGCATGTCTTTTCTCATCGTCCTTACACGATTATGTTTTTGGTTTGGGTACGTTCAAGGAGCTATCGTCTTTATTCCCGCTAACGATTTCTTGTAACTTAAATTTTATTTCGAATAGACAATGAAATGTATTCTCAGTTATATGTGAGTGTCATTCGTTTGTGAATTTGAAATAGTTCCGTGATGAATTTTTTGTTGTTGATTAATGAATGCGTCGCAGAAACTTATTGATCGACCCATCATTTGAAAAGTCATATTTTACAATTTTCGAGGCGCCTGAGTGACTGACTTTCTCCAGACTTGGAAAGTCTATGGCAAAGTCAGAGATGTATTTCTTTTCACAGTCATCCTTACAGGGAAGTAAACAGTTGAACTCTGGACATTAGTGCAGTACTTATTGATAAGACTCAGTCGAACTGTGTGCACAAGTGCAGTATTTATAGATAAGCGTTTAGGGTAATGCGTATTCGAAAAGTATTATGTATTTTGTTATTCACATAAGACGGCATTTGTTTTGAAACGTGAGTGGTTAATACTTTGTCATTGTTCAAACAGTACAGTATGTAGTGAGGTTTTAGAATGTACTGTCTTTTTCTTTTCGTAATGGTCAGTTGCTGTTGAACTATAAATACTGCAGTGTGCATTACCACTAAACTATGTTGGTAGATCTACTTTGCGTGGCACCGTACGGAATGTTCTCTTTTCAAAATGGCAGAGTCTCCGGAGCTCAGTAGTTGCAGCTCTATCTGCCTTTTACGTTTACGTAAGACTAACAAGGCGAACATCCGATGAACGACATTTCTAGATACGAGCATTTGCATTTCGTTTTCGCAATCCCCACGCACTCTAACAGTAGAGATGAGCTGTAACGAAAATATATTTTTGAATAATGATTGTGTGATTGGACGAACACATATTTACTGGAAATGCTTTTTTTTTCTGTGTGTGGTTATTTTGTGTATACGCAAGGTGAATAGGTGATTGTGCTGAATGTAGTTCGTAGGATGCCCGCCCTCTTAGTCTATGCTTACAGACGTTGCTGTGACGATGGCGAAAATCCTTTGCAGGAAGTGGACAGTACGGTTGAACCGACGTACGTCATTCTTAGTTGCTTGTACCAGCTACACACACACTCTCTCTCTCGAATTGCATTTTTACCAATCTAGCGCCATGCGCGATTTTCACGAACAACGGTGACGGTAATGAATATGAAGCGAACATCAACGTAATATCGTTGACATTCTTGTAGTAGAGCAACAAATGCAAGTAATGAACAGGAAAGAACAAACGAATGAACAAAAAAACATCGTTCTTTTCTCTCGCAAGCGGAGAGGCGCTTTGAAACCGTCCGTTCTCGGCGGCGTTTGTCTTCGGCGTCCATTATACACCTTCTCGTCTTTCTGCTACTGCCTCTTTTTCGATGTTTGTTTCTGTACGTGTCACCATTCCATCGAACGGACGAACGAGCGAACATCCAAAGAGAAACACACGAACAAGCGAACGGCTTCTGTTCGGTCCGTCGCACGGAGCGCCCACGAGCGTTGCACGCGGCGTCGCCCCGGTCGAGGGCGGAAGTAGGCGTGGCCGTGTTACGAGGCCGCGGGCGGCGGCGGCGCGGCGGCGGCGGTGGAGGCGGCGGGGGCGGCGCCGGCCGGAGGCGGGGCCGGGGCCGGCGGCGCGGCGGTGGCGCCGGCGGCCGGCGCGCTCGTCAGCTTGTTGTTGTTGTCGGCCGCCGCCAGAGTGCTGGTGGAGCGCGGCGGGGCTCGCGCCTCCAGGCCCACGCCGTTCGGGTTGAGGCCCGGGCTCAGCACCACTGCGACAGGGAGGCGCAGAAGCGCGGGTTAAGGCGGGCGACCCTTCGGCGGGTGGGGGGTTGGACGCTCTGACCATCGCGACACCCACATTCGGTTCGGGGCGAGTGGGCGGTTGGCGGTTCATGAGGCGTGTGCCGTTATTTACCCCCTTTTTTAAAATTTACGACTCTGTGAAAACCTCAAAGGGATGTACAGTGAAACCTCTCAACACGACCACCTCTTTAAGAAGACCACCCCTTTTCTAAACCAGTTTTATATGTAACGGAATAATTGTTCCGTAAGACCAGTGTTAGTTCGTTAGAGACGACCACCAGTCTCCAAGACCGGCAACCACGAAGTTTTGGTGTAATGTAACATCGCATTCCCTTCAAGGCGACCAGAAAGCCTCACAATAAAATAATAAACTCGAGAGTTCGCGTACTCTTGTGAGTCAAGCCGTTTCCCCTAAGCGCCAGCCATCGGGCGCATGAGATTTCACGATCGAAAGGGAGACCTGTCAGGAAAAGTAGAAAAACTATCGCTTTATAGAGTTGAAAGAAAATTTCACAGAAGCAAAACAATATCCCTGAATGACGATAATCAGAAGACCACCTTGTGACAATAACACAGTACGTAAAGGACAGTTCTTAAAGTTCACTGCACTATTCTTTTTTTGTAATCATATTCATTAATAAATGCAGTTGATCAAAGTAATTTAATGATGCAATGCTATAAAGCTTTAATTTCAAACCAGAATAATGTTACGATGCCTATCATGGTAGTCACAGCAGCAGCAGTGAATACAGTTTAATAGCGTGATGGTCCCTTTAAGAAGACCACCCATCTCAAAGACGAATTTTAAGGTATTAATCACTTGGCCGCCTTAAAGAGGTTTCACTGTAGTTCAACCTCAATTCAATCTCACGTAAAATCGACCGTTAACATATTCTGCCTCTTATCAAACAGCGTGTGAACGCGACAAGATCTTGTTTCTCTTCTAAAATGTTCGTCAGTGGAACGGGTTGGTTTTGATAGCAAACGCCTTTCGCGAAAGTGGGCGTCAAGCGAACACGCACCTTGCACGTGTTCTGAGCACGTGTCTCAGAATAGCTGTAACAAACTTCTAGGGAATGCAAGGTGTCGAAGATGATCACATTTTTGCCAACGAATATGTAAGGAATTTCGTATTACGAAGTTACACATGTGGCGATTGCTCCTGATTGGTAGGCAACTAATCATGCTCCCTTGTTTGGCTGGTTACGTTCCGACGCAAAGGTGTTTCGTGAACCTGCCAAACACCAATGCATGATGCGATGCGTACCATCCAGGAGAAATAATTCACGGGTAATTTCGTTGTATGAAATTTCCAGCCACGTTGGGAAAAAATATCTTGTCTTTGCCCCTTCTACGTGCACTAGAAGCTTGCAACATTTATTCGTGTGACCCCGCTGGTGGCGCGCTCAGTTGACGATGGACAGAGCGTCTAACAGGGGAAGGGGCGCTGGTGCGGAATCTCGCCGCCAGGTGCGCATAGCAAGCACTTCACACGCTCTAATGTGTTGGAATAAAAGGAAAGCAAATGACTCCAATATGTTCTCATATCATAGGGCGAGGGCTCTTTCATTTTGGGGGCAGGGATTTGAAGATATGATTTCAAAAACCACGATGTAATAAAAGTTTAATGTTGTTAGGGAATGAGAAAGTGACACATCTTGAAACAAATAATTATTTTTGTGTGAAGTAAAGTAATATGTTTAAAATATTTTCTATTTTTGCGTGTAAAATTTCTAAACACATATTTATTCACAAGACTGGTTGGTGTAAAGTACTGGAGTGTCTTTACACGCGAAAAAAAAACAAAACAGCTGTGAACACGATAAAACTATTCTCCAGCAAAATGACAATTTTAAAGATGTGTTACTACTGTTCTTTTGCTGCCACGATATGTATGACGTCATGCATTTACAGAAATTAAACAAATAATATGCCATGTATACTATAGTTCTTTATTTCTAAGCTTGCTTTTTGGCTCGCACTAAGCTTTAGCATTAGTTAGAAAAAAATCAAGAGCGTATTTTCTCGAATTTCCTAGAATGCATTTCCGCTGTTGAAACATTTTATAAAACGTGTGGTAGGAATGTGTGTGTGTATATACACACACACACACACACATATATATATATATACATACACATACACATACACACATTTTGATATATATATAAAAAAACACGTGAAGTTAATATGGTTAGTTACTCATTCACTTTTTGGTGTGCGTATGTTTTCTTCTCTTTTTGAACAAGTATAAACACACTTTTTATGCATACTATTTGTGGGATATCCGCGCATTTTAACCGACAAAGAAATTTAAAAAAGTAAAAACGGAATAAAAAAAGTTAATGCAAAACAATGAACACAACTTAAGCCAGATTTTATGTGTGAACTCTGGTAATCATTTCGCACCACGTAGAATATACGAACCACGAGAAGTTACCAAAAGTATGTATTGTTTTACACTTGCAAGCAAGCTTTTCAGCCTGGCAAGAGGTTTTTTAAAATGTGAAAGTCATAAAGAAGTAACAATAGGAGAATAACAAAGAATGTCTTGTAATGTTGCGTGCTGTTTGCTATGCGCATTGCCTGGGGTCGCACATTCCGCCACAGAGCGCGTTCACGGCAGGACGCGCGCTGCCGTTGCGCCACGTCGCATTCATTTGTCTTTTCAATTGTCATCGCTATCGCTGTCTTGGCCATTGAAGCAGCTGTTGGATATCCCTCCATTGCGAAACTGCACAGGCAATGGAAAGTATCTCTCTAGGGGCAATTCCTCAGAATGCTACCCCATTTAGTCCCGGAAGTCAGAGAATCGTGGTGGTGTTGGAACAAATGGAAGGAGGGTTGGAAGGGGGAAATGCAGTAGTCAAGAACTTTTTACTGTAGGTTGACCTATCGAAAATGAATTGCAAATTCCAAATACTTTTATTTTACTGAAAAGAAATGTATTGTTATTTTAGTATTAATTAGAAAAAAATCTTTTGTTCGTTTAAACAGCAAATTAATAATTTTTGTACTCAACCAAAGCCTTAATCATTCGCAAATATACGATCGGAAAATATAAATGCAAACTGTCTTGCAACTTGAAAGAAACACCGAAGAAAAATTATTTTGGTTGACGAGAATCTCGGATGTTTAGTAAAAATTGAGTTGGATAAAAAATGGTATCTTGGTCTGATTGCTTTCTTTGTACGTATTAGTATAAAATATTTTTTAAAAACAATGTATGTTTCTTCTTGACAAGTCGTAAAAAATGAAAATAAGACAAATGAATTTTGAATACAGAAAATCTCGTTTGCATCATGCAGCAACTCGTGAAAATACAATTACCATTTCATCGCTAGAAGTTTCTTTTTCGTAATATTCTAAAAGTTATTCATATGAGCTCGGGTGTACTTGTATACAGCAAACAGTCGCCATTTGATTGAGGAAGGTGGTTTGAGATTCCATGAATTTTCACGTACTTCGCTGTTTAGCCGAGAATTGTTAATTGTGATATCAGAGACCTGGAAATGTACTATCACATTTATGGATAATTCCATATTTTTGGTTATGTTTATTCACTGCATTTTTCGCGGGCACTGCATTGTGTTTTCTTTTGGATTGATTGGATATTAAAGGATATTATACAAGGATATTAAAAACTGTAACAGTCATTTTAAAACTTTCAGTGCGATACACTCTAGCCCAGGCATGGTCAATATTGGGCCTGCGATTATTTCTTTAAATTTACAAATTACAGAATCGAGGTTTATAATAAAATGTTGTTTACTTAAATGAATAATTTTTGTATTTAACATTCTTTAATTTGAATATTTTTTCCGACCTGTGAAAAAAATTTCGTTTCAATCTGGTCCGGGGGTAAAAGCTGTTGACCACACCTGCCCTAGAGCCATTACAAGGACTTATCAGATATTATAATAAAAATTCAATTATTTTGATAAGTACACAGTACTAACACATTGATGGACTAGTGAAAAATATGGAAACACCAATAAGCAAAACATTGAGTATGAGCAAACACTTCTCTTGGACCTCCTGAAAATAGGGAACAAACACATTTATTACGACGTTGAGGGGAAACGGGCATGGTTGAAGGGCAACACATTGAATACATTCAAGCACATTCGTCTGGAATACCCATGCGCATTCAGTGATTCTGAAACATGTATCCAACACAGATATCCCCACGGGCTGCAAACATGAAAAGGGAGGCTCGTCAAGATGCTTAATGTGGACATGCTAAGGGAGCAGGCGTAAGTATATTTGGCAGTCGGGCACGACGGGAACAAACAGTACGAAAACATGCAGCGGATTTGGGAACACGTCTTAAACATATTCTGCCTATCTTCGTGTTACCTTATGATACAAATTGTTTGAAAATATAATGATTCGAAGGTAAAAAGTAAATGAATAACGAAGAAAATTAAATTTAAAAAAAGTTCAATAATTTTTCTTGAACACTTTGTTAGATTCATTAGTTTAATACATTCTGTTAGTAATTTGGTTCCAAAGTATTCACTAATTTGTGATTGGACAGAATATTGAAAATGATCAGTTATTTCAAATAATTGTTAATCAGCATATTAAAATATTGAGGTAGGATTTAATTTGTAGCAGTATCATGAATGCTAGTTATTCAATAACAAAAATTCCAGTTACATATATTTCTGATATATATAAAAAATCATGGTTTTGATCATTACTATTACTAATCGCATTGTTTCATCGTAGACATTGAAACTATAAATTATATTGACAAGTTAATTGAATATACAAATATTCAACAATAAATTGAAAACAGAAAATTAATTTTTTTGCCTTTTTTTTTCAACATTTAAGTAGTATATGATTTAGTGTAGGGATCACAGAATTTTGAAAATGTGCACACAATTCACTTTTCCCCATAGTACGTCATACACAGTTTTAACTGTTTTTTGACGTAAAATAAATAAACAAACAATTCCTCCTAAAAATCGATTGACATTATTTTAGAATATTGACGACTCGTATTGCCCGTGCATATATTTTTTGCATCAAGGAAATATTTTTCAGAAACAGTTCTGATGGTTCGCATTAGTTCTTCTCAAAGTGAACTGCGAACGCAGTCCATTATGAGTCCATACATCTCCCTAACTCCGCTGTTTCATTTTGAATATTTTTACAAATCCTTATTTTTTGCTCTCCTCTGTGGTTTCCACGAAACCGTGCGCGTGGCTTCCTGCTTATTATAAGAAGTGCATGACACGCATTTTCTCGTTGAGTTGAGAAATAGGTGTAATGAGGGGGAATAGAGACTGTGATCGTGCTTGTGGATTTGACTAGAATGCATACATCGTTCATTCGTAATTCGTTATTGGAAGTTATCCAGTATTTATAAAAATAAAGCTTATGATTCCTCTTTTTATTAGTGTAATATTGACTAAGTTTCATGTTGTCTCTTGGAGTTTGACGTCCATTTTTAATGACAAGGAGAAAATTTAATAATTGTCTTTACTAAATATTGGACGTATGTATCCACGTATTATTATTTAATTTGTAATTAGGCGGTGAAACTAATCTGTAATTATTAAAAATATTTGCTACATATGTAGTTTATTTAAAATATATGCTTAGTTTCTACTTAAATTATTAATTAATTAATTAATTTGTAATTAAACTTTCGAAATAAAATTTCACTTCGCAGTTTGTATGCAGGAAGGATGTGCAGCATGAACTAATGTTCTTGGAGCGACTATAAGAATCGTCACTTACAAGATTTTGTGGATTTAATTTTTTATATTAATTGCATTAATATGGTATATTAATGGCTATTTAGACGCACGATCTCAGTTGCTATTCTGTGGTTTGCACAGGGTGCGGACTTCCTGAAGGCGGTTGAACTTCAACTACGCGAACAGCGAGTGCATATTATCAACTTTTTAGGAAACGATGCGGGATTCAAACCTGATATGTATTTTTGTACAGGAGACTAATTTTGTATTGTCTTGTTTACGAAATATGGTTGAAATTATATATTTAATTGGTATAATTTTGAGTAGTTTTTTCGTGTTATTCAAACAAAATTCTTCGAAAGAATACTAAAAGAGTGTTGATTGAATTATGATTTTTTAAAGGAATAATCACAACTTCATAAGAATGTTTTTGAAAAATAAAAGTATTCAATAAACGTAATTGTAATCAATTCATGTGAACAAGGCGAGTTATAATCTCCCTTGACACGCTTTTAGGAGAATAATTGTTTGAATGATATTGGTTGAAGTTCTATTCACATATGTTGGTGTTGGGGTTAATACGCGAGTTTTAATGGACTTAAAAAAAAAAAAAAGATTCAAGATTGTTTTGAAGTTTTCGAGAACCGAATTAATGCGATGAATCTTAGGCCGCTTAGTTTAAAATAAATATATGAATTGTTACCGTCAGCGTCTGTAGTCAGAATTCTTGATCTAATGGACATTTTTTCTAAGTTTTTGACACATTTTCTCGACAATTTTGATTTTTAAATTTTTTATTCAGTGTAGTTAGTGAATGTCATCGCCATAGGATGTAGATTAGAGGAACTCCTAACTTGTTTGCGTTAAGTGTAAAGCATTCGTCCCGAGATTGGAACACTGAATGCTGTGTGTGACTGCTCGAATCGTCGTCGACTATCGCGAACGTGAAAGATTGTGATTTGGAAGTCAACAAACCTCACAGTATATGTATTTAACGCACAGATGGTTTAAAATGAAAACTCTCGTTTTGCGGAGTATTAAAGCCCACAAAATGTAACCTTTTACCTATAGTGTTTTCTCTTGTGAGTCAGTCTCCGTTGCCGATAGTGCGGCCAGTCGAAGTTCAACCATCCTTAAGCCAAAGGAGAGGGCAGGTGACACACATCGCCGAAGGGGAAGACAGTGAAAGAGAGACAAAAGAGAGACAGAGTGGGAGGGCACAAGAGTGGACACGCTGCGATAATGCTGGTACCTGGATCGATACTTGGCACATCGACTGTTTTTCATCTTAGCTACCGGCGTTGATACTGCTGAACAGTGTCGAAAATCTGTACCTCTTTTTCGATATTTCAATATGTATTATAAAGTGTAATTAAATAGTATTACTACTGCAGTATTGATATCTAAAAATCCTGGCTACGTAAGACGTTTTAGACCAGAGAAACAGGACGTAATTTCTGAGTACGGGCGGAATAGATTGTCTGTGAACTTTTTTCCCACGCAAATGGACAATGTTCAGTAATGAACAAATAATCCGTGTGAAATATTTCCGTAGGTTTGTGATAATTCGTTTATTTGTTGCTATGGATAAATTTTCATAATATTTATATTTCAGTTTAAATGTAATTTTATTTAATTATGAATGTTAATTTTAAAAAGTTGGGAATATATCATAGTTTATGGAAATAAATTATGAACAAAGAAAAAAAATATTGAAAATGCAAATATGTTTTAATTAGAAGTTAAATTTATTTCATTGATTTTCAAAAACCACAAGCGTATATTTTTATTTAATGGATGTCTTTGTCTTGGGTGTATTTTTTCCACCTGTTCGCTTGAACTACGTGTAGATTAATTAATGCTGTGTTGAAATTGTGCATTTGTCTAAAGATATCATTGGTTATCACCTAGCCTTCGAATAACTCTCAACACTTCAGCTGAGTTCTACTTTCAGTTACGCTGAGCACATCGCGATTATGGATCGTTTGACACACACATGAATGACGTAATTTTCAGATTTGTTTTGCGATCTCTCTGATGGTTATTGTTTAGCGAGATCAACGCATCAGCTAAGTATTTCTACATCGTGACTTCTCCCACTCACAAATAATTCATCTGTCGTGTCATGTTGACACCGGCATTCATTTCAATTTTCAGTGATTGCGTCACATGCGGTTCCAGTGGTAAGGTTTAGTTGCCGAAATAAACAGGAAGTTAGAAATTAATAATTTTCTTTGTAATTTTGTCGCTTTCATTTGTACAAACCTTACTGCTTATCGTCACGTAAGCACATTTCGGTCACACATGGGAGTGGTCTGCGGCAACCTTGTGAGGAGTGTTCGATTGCTAACTGTATGCGCCCCTCGAGATAATCTCCATATTAGTTATTTTTTGGCAATATTCAGTTTGTTTTACTATCTAACATTTTGAATGCAAACAGCATGTGACCTTAACTATCGCTGAAAAAAATCAAGGCAGGATTCGCAAGATTCGATATTATACGCGCACGTTCCCTTGAGCTCCGTAATACCTACCCCCACTCCTTCACTAGTTAGTTGAATTAAGAATAAATGATGGCAACGAGCATTGTGGACAAAATCTGATAACCAGAAATGCTCGCCCCCATGTAACATAAACTATTTTGCATCGAAAAATGAACTAGAAATTTGACAAAATTCCTTATGAGAATAATGAAACTCCCCACTCCTAGCGCAACGAGCGAAGCAAGGGCTCAAGAAAACGTGCGCGGATAATACACTATTCGCTCGTGAGTGAGTGAGTGAGAGAAACCATCGTAGTGTACACACTTGGCAGACGTGCTCGCTAGGATACTCAAAAAACCGTCCATGAGATCGCCAGACAAATCTGAAAATGGCATTCCCACATCAAGTGATGTCCCAAAGCGGTGGATGAAGCATCGATGTGTGGTACCGCATCGCAGCGTGGCCACTCGGGGGTGAGAGTGAGAGAGAGAGAAAGAGAGAAAGTCGCAATGGACAACTCGCTTGGACTCCGCGGCGGCGGGCCGGCCGGGCGCTGCGCGGCGTCGGCGATGGCCCCGGGGGCGAGCTCAGGCGCTGGCGGCGGGGGCGGAGGGCAGCGGTCTGTCGGCGACGGTGGCGCCGCCGCCGGCGGCCGCCGCGCCCACCACGCCCGCGGAGCTCTTGGTGGCGCCGTTGGTTTTCATGTTGGAATTGCGCCTCTCCGCGCCGTCTGCGCAGCCCCCGCCACACACACACCCCGCCTCGGTTGGAGACGCAACGGCAACGTCGCGCCGCCGCGCGCACAGCCTGGGTTGGCAACGTCGCGTCTCGTCGCCGCTGCGAGAGGCGACGTTGCGGATATCCGGGCCGAGAAGCTAGCGGGTCGGTTGGCAACGTCGCTAAGATGGTTGGCGCCCTCCGCACGGAGAGCCTGGGTTGGCAACGTCGCGCCTCGTCAACGCTGCGAGAGGCGACGTTGCGGATATCCGACACCAGGAGCGCACGCTCGATTGGCAACGTCGCTTAGATGGTTGGCGCTATCCGCACGGAGAGCCTGGGTTGGCAACGTCGCGCCTCGTCAACGCTGCGAGAGGCGACGTTGCAGATCACCGCGGCAAGAAGCGCGCGGTTTTTTTGGCAACGTCGCTAAGACGGAAAGATGGCGCTCTCCACACGAAGAGCGCGGGTTGGCAACGTCGCACCTCGTCACCGTTGCGAGAGGCGACGTTGCGAATCTCCCGAGTGAGGATACGCGCGGTTCGGTTCGTTTCGTTATCCTCTGCTAAGATTGTTGGCAACACTGCGTTCCCGGAAACAGACATTGCGACCCCAGTTTAAGAAGTTTAGTTTGCAACATAGTGTCCCTGGTAAAATAACCACTCATTCGACAACACAGTTCCTCGCTACGACAAGCAGATGGTTGGCAACACTGCACCCCGTACGAGCAGCGGTTGCACCCCGTACGAGGACAACTGAGTTGGCAATATTGTTCTTGTGCAAGAGGAGCGCGAATGGCTGGCAAAGTTGAGTCTCTGGCCCAAGGAGCGTGTAGCTGTCATGGCGCCTGCGGAACGAAGTCCAGTTATTTGGCAACACTGCGCTCCGGCCCAAAGGACCAATGTGAGGTGTGCGGCAGCGCTGCGCCGCCGGCCCTCGGCGAGGCCCGTTGGTGGTTGGCAATGCCGCCCGCAGCGCGAGCAGCAGTTGGCGACAGTGTGTCCGACATCAGGCGGCCGTTGTAGAGTTGAACGCGCAGACGGTCGTGACGGAGCGGAGTGTCTACAGGTCAGAGGGCAACGTCTTCTTGGACAACACGTGTTCTCCCGCCACCACCAAAGCCTTGTGGAAAGAAACCAGACACGTTGTGGCAAAACCCGGTCGGGTTCGTTAAGAGCTGTGGTGCGGTTGCTACTCGTTTACTGTTCCTCCAACAAAGCAGAAGTGCGTTCCTAAATTGAGTTTCTACTTTAGTGATGTGTATGCGTCTATTTTTTTGGTCTAACGGTGTTTGTCGTGTTTCTTTTCTGAGGAGTTCATAATTACGAAGAAATAAAACAAACTGCTCGCAAATTGCATTGATATTGTTCTTATATACATCTTCTGTATTCTTTATCCGTTCCTATATTCTTATATATGTTCCTATATATGCTGCGGTTTTGATAACTCGAGACATTCGGCATCAAAAACAGGTTTCTACCCTGAATCTCACCGTTTTCGAATTATACACGATCATTGACAGTTGGCCGTACCGATCACGACAGAGGCCATTGAGGGGGCCGTGAGTTCCGGGATTGCATTGGCGCCTATTTTATTTAGACGGCCTTATAACAAATCCTAATATTTAAAATGCAATGTGTTTTCCTTTCAAGAAATTGCTTCTTTTGACACATTTGTTAGGATCGGTCGGGGTATGATAGTCGCAAAGCGCCTCTACCGCAACAGTTGTATGACAGCTGCTCTGAAATATGATGCATGAGCAGTAGGGGACATGTAATCGCTTTAACGATTTTCAGTTGGGGAAGTTATCTGAGAAGGGTTAGTGTGGTAATTGGAGAAGACCGCCGTCATGTTTCCCATTTGAAAAAAGATACATTATATCAGTGATGCCCTACGTAAAAATGGATATCAAATCACCTCTTACAAACATCATGCAAATGTTTAATCTCTGATTATGTAATGTCTTCATTTAGCTCTATTAGTCGGGTCTAGTGGGGTCCATTAGTTGATAGGTACTACAGGAATTAATGTGGTTATCCGCGTCCCGTGTTTTTCGTGCTGTCATTAATTGCTTTGGTGAGGAACTTCTAGACTGAACTCTGTACTTTCATTACTGATAAAATAAACTTTAAAAAATTTGTTTAGGAAAGCCGTTGAATTTGGACGCACAATGTCTTATCGTGGAACAGAAATAAACAGTAAAAATTCATTGGCTTTAAAAAGAGTAAAGAGTAAACTATTTGTAACGAGTAGAAATTATTGTAACGATTAACAATGACCTCCTCAGAATTAGAAACTTTTTGAGATTGATAGTGTTCCATACTGTGAGCGCGTGAGTGTTCGCGTGTTATTATAAAGACTATGTCTACGTGAATATAATGTTTATTTCTACTTGTGAGTTTGTGTTAATTTTTCTACGTGCCAGCTTATGTATCAATGTCTACGTCATTACATTTTATTTTATATGTGTATATGGCTTCTACTAGAAAGCATATGTCTAAACTAGGCGCTGTTACTAGCAATTAAAAATTTGTCGCCAAACCTTGCTCGAATAATGTCTAAGTATGCCAGATGAAATAACGAGCCACGTCAGATCCTCTTGTTTTGCCTGTACCTGCTTCGTTTTATAATGGAGCAAATTTCCAGAACCTGTTGACTTCTGAAAAAGCTTAGGGAATTAACTAGTTCAGTTGCCAAAAGTTTTAGGTAAAACATGAACGTGAGGGAACGAATGGATCGTAATCTGACAAATAAATCATCACTGACTAATATTACTATGTTTTCGTTGAACTCCACATCATTAAATACATAGAGAATATTGTGGACGCATTCTCGGGGAATTCTATGAAATCTGTATTAGAAGAAATAAAAGAGATCATCTTCGTCAACATACTAGCTTTATTAAGATAGCCGGCTTTCGACGGCTTTGCCGTCATCGTCAGTCTCGCTGCTTTCGGCAAAAGTCGGTCGGCACAGTCAACCGACTTTTGCCGAAAGCAGCGAGACTGACGATGACGGCAAAGCCGTCGAAAGCCGGCTATCTTAATAAAGCTAATATGTTGACGAAGATGACCTCTTTTATTTCTTCTGATAAGAACGTCAACAACACCAAATCAGAATTCCCACAATTCATGAAATCTGTATTATTTGTACGTTCTCCGACGTTCTAGAAAACAAATTTTAAGATATGTTTTGTATCACATTTGTTGAAATCCACCTAGTACATTAATTGTATATGGCGTTGCAAGGCTTGAACACATTGTTTGAGAATGAATGCATTTTATTTCGCTATTGGTATTGTCATTGAAATTTAGAATTACTATTTTGAAAACTTACTTTTTCAGAAAAAACGCAAATGGTTGAGTAAGTTTCATCGATTTCTTGCTGTCAGTTTTTTTAAAAATATGAGGGGCAAAATCCACGGCCAGAGGAGCAAAAAAACAAACATATCTTGAAAATAACTTTAAAGAGGCAACGGGGATGAACGTATTTTTATTGAAATTGCTATTTATGTGTGCGCGCGATTTTGAAGCAGTGGCTGCTTTAGAATAATATTCTTCCGATAGCACACAAAATGTAGGAGACTTTTTTATCAAAAATCTTCCCACGACTTGGGCCAAGCCCTAACAACCACAAAAGAAAACTTAAAATTTCTAATATCTCTCTGCAGCATGGTTTACAATTTTTTTGCTTGTGTACTTTCCGCGTGTTGTCGATACTTCGAGCTGCAAAAGCAAAGTTTATTTTTGAGGAACACCTATCTTCTCTGGTGCTGTCTTGAGAGGTACAGAGCAGCCAGCGCTGTCTAGCGTGAGCAAGAAAGGCTGAACGCGAAGTGGCTTCGTCTAACTTATCGACTGCTGTTCTGCGAAGAGGCTTCGTCGTAATATTTAATGAAGCGTTTTCCTAATAACATGGGTCGCTCTGCCCGCTGGAAGGGAATTGCTTCGAAAATGTTGACCTGTTCTTAAGAAGAGATATACTGAGGAGGACCCACACGAGTATTTCTCTAATAAATTTGCCAATAAAATGAGGGGAAAATTAGGACAATTTTGTTGAAATAACGTATTTTTCTAGTACGATCGTAAGTGTACTCAAAGTTGATGTCCCTCATGTTTTTAGAAACCAGATTTTCAATTTGAAAATTGTCTTGATCTGTGGAATTCATAGATGTTAAGACTTTCATTTAGGTTATCAATGTTGGGAGGGTTTAGCGGCTTTAGCTGCAATTGAAAAAGAAAACAGACATTAAAAGAATGTGGCTTGAGACTATTGGGAACTGATTTAATAGTTGAAAATCAATAACAATAAATAGTATCACATTTCGAAAAGGGAATGGTGAAGTCCGGTTCGAAACAAATGAAACTTTACAGTGATTTCGGATCGGGCAGGGGTCGTTGTAATAAATTCTAGTTGCCCTTTTCTTTACTCAGGCCCAACCGCACTTCTCTGACATTTGGAAACATTATTTGAAGAGTTTCGCTTTTGAGGATATTTGTTATGAAATTGATTTTTGTGACGAAGGGAGGGAACGGACTAAAAAACTAGCGAATTTTGTGTATGTAATTTTTGATTGACTTTTAACCTAAAACCTTGCTAATTTTAAACTCGTACCGTTATTCCTGGTCACGTCAAATAAGTAGGTCTATCGAGGAGGGAGGGAACTCAAGAAGCCCATTGCTGATTTCTGTTTATTGTTTACAGATTTCATTTTTTTTTAAAGTTGAAAGCCATCGATGTTTCTATTGTACTTTTTGTTCAAATTATGATGCAATTAATCAGAACTACTTGTTATAATTTGAGTTATTACAGCATTTATGGCTGTAGGTAAATAAAATCAGGACTATTAACTCGAAAATTGAACATTGAGAACGCAATTTGGAAATATTTGTTGTATTTTAAGTCTTCATATTACATAAGTCAACGCATTATTAATTTATGAAGCAACATTAGCCTTTAGTTGACATAAAAATGTAATATGTTTTATCATTAAATACAAATACGGCTGTGAGAAAGTCGAAATAATTTTTCATGTACAGAGCCAGACATTTGATGATGATTTTTGTTTAAATGAATGCCCACACATATATGTGCATATATTTGTTAGATTGATCAAAATTATTACATTAATTAAACGGTCTCCGAAGCTCCCCCCCCCCCGCCTTGTTGGTAATGCAGGGGACCATTTCCCTTGTGTAGGTGAAGTGACGTTCGCTCGTTTGAACCCTCTTCCGTTTCCGGGGCCACGTCCATTCATAATTCCCCGTTGGCTTGGAAAGCGGCGTGCAGCGCCAGTTCGCAGAGATTCGAAGGGACCGCGTGCGTGAGTAAAGGGACGCGTCGGCCATTACGCAAGTGAAACCGTCAATCAGTCGGGCGCCCGTTAATCGATACGCGCATTGGCGAGGGGGCGGTCACGCACGCTCGACCTACCAGCTCGACTCCGTCCCCTCACCGCCCACCCCCCACGCCAACGTCTGGGCAATGTAGAAAAATAGTTCAAGAAATACTCCGTATAAAAATAAATGTTATTTTGGAAAGCACTTTTCTGTCTTTTTTTCCAAACGGTACTTACTTTCGTATAATAACATGGGAAACAGTTAAAACATTATGAAGTTAAGCAGCTCTGACAGCATGGTACAGAATAAATGTTATAAAGTTCTATAGCTTGTAGGAGGATCAAGATCATCACTATGTGCCAATGAACATGAGATGCAAAAACTCTCTTATAACGAAGTTTCACGTAATTTTTTTTTAGCATAGCGCCCGTTTGGTAAACAAAGCATCCTGAACTGGTGTTCGGCAGGTACACGGAACTCTCAAGGAAAAACCTGCACACGGGTGAAGATTATATCCAGAATTTTGTCTTTATTATTCCTTGTTGATTGCAACAAAATGTTCGTCGCTGTTACTAAGCACGCATCCAACATCATGGTCGTCGTTTTGAGAAACTTTCGTTTCGTCCTCTGAAAGTTCGTATATGTACCTATCAAAGGGATGAATTGCCTAATAATCAGGGACACCGTGTCAATCTGTGTGTATAGCGTCGTTAAATAAGATGTCTCATATGTTCATTTGCGATAAGTTGTAATCTTTGCTCTCCTTTTTATGGTGTAGAAGTTTGTGACATTTATTCTGGGCTTCGCATAATATTATTAGCCTACCTTTGATGTTATGACGAACTCTCATTTTGTCATAAAAAGTTTAAAAATCATTAGGAGCATTGTCTAGTTAGAGGTCCTAAAAGACACAGAATCACAGATGACGACAAACATGGATATGAATTGTAACTATCATATAATTCTTGAAGGAAAAAAAGTTTGCGGATGAACGACGCCGTCCAGTAAGTGAAATATTGTCCCACTCGCGGAGACAACGTTTTTCATTTCCATTTTATTACGCAGGTTCATATTAATTTCAGTTCAATGACAATTTGGTAATCAAAGAGTATTTTTAAAAGGATTATGTCCTTTATTTTTATACGCTTAATTCCATGTAAAGACTTGAATAGACCATTCAATTATACGCTATGATAGTGAATCATACATATTCGAAGTAGAAAATGCACCGTCCACTTTAATCTTTCACACCAGGTTATATGCAGTATTCATACAAGGATATGATTATTGGCGGTTTTACCGAAGATTTGAATTTAGAGAAAACTCCAAAATTGAGCGCGAATTCTGAACTTCTTGACTCATAAATACAGATAGAGTTATGCATCATTCGGAGGAGATTCTCGAACGGATCTTTGATGTTGTGGCCTTGGACGTACGTATTGAATGTGTCACAGCCCAGCCGGCTGGCCAGGGGTCAGTATACTGGATTCAAATCTACTGGAGTGAGTAGGCAATCATTACATCTAGACAGCACCTTGCTGTTCGCTGTTATAAGGGCCCAGGGCGAACATTAAATGACGTAATTACTAGTAAGCTTTAGCTTCATGCAACATACGCAGACAATGTCTTATCTTCCAAGTTATTTTTCTGACAAATATTTCCCAAATTGGGGAATTGCTCCTCTTTTAGGAGTAAATAACAGCGGCGTGGCGATCTCATGAACATGTTTATGTGATAAAATTGTGTAAATATGCGGTTATGTAGAAACCTTGTATCTATTTTATCTTCTATTGCTTGGCCAGTTCGTTTAAAAAAAAAATAACTGTGATCTTTCTGAAAACCATTGATGAAAAATTTCTCGTTGTCTGTTACAACTGAGTTTACAAGAAGTTGTGGTAGTGATGAAATGTGTGACAATCACCGTATAAATGCATGTAGATAAATTTTTACTACAGGGTCTTTTTATCCAGGGTGAAAGTTAATGATTTTAATTGTGTTACTGCTAAATTTGCCATAGGAATTTCGACATTTACGAAAGGCTCTTGTATGTGTGAATCAATTGGAACAACGTCACATCTTTGGGTTGATATATTACGTGAAATATTTTGCCACGACACAGAACTGTTATCTAACGCATGCCAGCCGTTTTCCTAATGCTCTAAACTTATGCGACTCCCATCGCGTCATACGACATGAAATTAATGACGGTGTGTACAGTTTCTGTTGGTAAGAATGCCGATGCACAGTTTGACAAGTAGTGAATGCCACCACATACTTTAACGCTGTCGGGAATTTTGAAATGAACATATCGGTTTTTGATATCGGAATATTTATAGCGAGCCCGGCAACGTGCGGGAGGGAGAAAGTCGATATTAAACTGTCCATAAATTTTCGGGTGGGATAGGGCACTGGGTGTTCAGATGGAACGTGAGTTGACCCGAATGTAATAGATGCCCTTCCGAATTGCAGATAACATATGTATACTGATGTTGCAAAGTGTTGCGCGCCTACCGCAAAGTGCACAGCGAAACAAAGCATCTTCACAACACATTCAGAAAATGTTACGTTGTGGCTACCGACCAGTTCCAACAATGTACATTTAAATGCCACGAAGATTAAACTTTGGCTTTGTCTCTAAAACACTTTATAACTGGTGAACTGAGGATTACGTTTTCGTTTTCACGTAAACTTACGTTCGATTGATTGATTTATTCATGTTTTCGGGCGCGTCAACTGCTCGCGTCTGACCGTCACTGCAGCGCCTCTGACCGGGAGGTCCTAGGTTCGAGTCCTGACGGCGGCAGGATTTTCCACACTAGCTTTCAGCTAGGTCGAATTCAGTCGCTGTCTGGGGGAGAATTCTAGCGGCCGGCTGCTCTAATCGGTAGTTTTCCGTGGTTTCTCCGATCAACTCCAGGCGAATGCCGGAGCAGTACCCTACCAAACGGACCACGGACCGCGCGCGATCTGTCCTTTCTCTTCCTTGTCCTATCATCTCCCATACTCCACACACACTTACACTAACATGCACTACACTACTACATATTCCGGGAGACCGGGCGGGTCGGGAGCTTAGAGCTTGACCCGGCTGGGACGGTGCCCCGCTGGTGAGAGATTCCTGGTTAGGGGGAAACCCCACTAGCCGACGACAGGTCGGCGCCGGATCTCGCTATCCAGCGGGGGAAGAATACCGCCATCTTCCGAGAGAAAAACATGCACTACACTAACGGGACTAATGACCAAAGCAGTTGACGCGCCCGGAAACACGAAAAAATCAATCAATCATCTTTAGGAAAATCGTTCTAAATGATTTTTGCTGACGGTGGGGCAATGAAGGTATTTGAAGCAGAATCCAGAGAAACCCGGCGGGAACCTGCTTTATTGACCTCAAAATTCACATGAATTGAGCGGGACATGAACCCAGATGTGAATGGTGGGCTGTGTGACCTTTCCCCACGGGTCGCAAATCGTGTGTTGCATAGCAGAAGGGGGCCACTAAGTTTGAACAGTCTCATCGCGAGCGCTGTTCGGGAGATAGCGGTCTGCCCGCCCGGCCAGTGAAACCTCGACGTCTGGCGGACGCAATACAGATTTTGCACGTATACTTTTTTTTTAACGTGGCGGCTGAGGTAGTATCCCCAAGATGGAATTCGGCACGACTTATTGAGTCATTCTCTGTCCTGCCGCTAGACTAGCTTGATCGGCAGCACTGCTTGATGCGGTCGCGATCATGCGACATCTTGCGGTAGGACTGAGAATAACTCAAAAAGTCGTGCCAAATTCCATCTTGGAGATACTACCCTCAGCCGCCACGTTAGAAAAACCCAAGTATAGTGAAGGTGTTCATCGAAACCGATACGTACTCCCTTTCCTGCTTCTGCGCATGTGTGAACTTTAACAATGTATTGGAAGACGATATACCAATAGAATTATCGTGTGTAGTCACGTGACTTGTATCGTGCACGGTACAGTTTTCGTGATCACGATAAATGGAATTTGTTCCTAATTGTGGCATCTGTGGCTGTGTCGGAGTTGGATATTTCGAGTCGACCAGAAAAAAAATTGACTTGGCTGGACTAACAGCACCGTTCCAAAACATATACATACAAGGAACAGCCTGTTTCGTTCATTATTGCGTATCTATCAATTGTGATCGATATTAACTTGCATATGACGCATGATGAAAAGTCACGGGTAAGCTATGCTCAGCCTATCCGGCTTCAGCCAATGAGCTTCATGCTTCAGTTTGCATCACAGTATTACCGGGCATTTTAAATGCAACCAGAGACCAAATTTATCACCTTGTTACTAATAACTGAATCCTATATAGGAAGCATTTTTTTTTTAAATATTGCATCTTTTATTTCAAATTATTTTGAATATTGTCTGTCATTTTAATTGTAAAATACTATTACTTATTACACCTCTTTCATTTTCACAGGCTAACATTTTTATAAATTAATTTAATTTAAATTATAGTAATACGTGATCTTAAATTGTTTTTTATTAAACCTGATAATGCACAACGTTTCGAGACGCGGTGTCCCCTCAATAGGGGCAGGCGAGGTCGCGTAGCAACCAGTGATAAGCAACGCTCGTGACGACCTGTGAGTGTGCCGACCGATGTGGCACGTGCGGTATTAGAGAATTTGTCTAATCGGGCCTTTATCCACAGAACGGGTTTGTAATGCTTCTGGAATGTTGTGAAACGTGTATGTTATAATGGTTTGGTACATGAAACCAGTACTGTCATTTCAATTACCTTAATAAATATGAGAAACCCAATTTTAGAGTGTCATTAAATGTCCATGCACTTAGTTCATACTGTGCCCTTTCATGTGTATATTTCACATATTACACCCGTGATTCTATTCTCTCTCTCTCTCTCTCTCTCTCTCTCTCTCTCTCTCTCTCTCACACACACACACACACACACACACACACACACACACACACACACACACACACACACACACACACACACACACAAATTGCCATGACTTATGCCCTAATCCTCGTGTAACAGTTTCGCTATTGAAACAATCCCTCCCCTCCTCTCCCCAACTCCTCTCACATCTAGAGAAATGAGGACTCAAGAAAACGTGCGCGGATAATATACTCCACTGGGGTATGTGGGGGAAGCCAAACACCATTAGTTCAAGAATCGGCCGAGTCAATTATTTTTCTGGTCATCCAACACTTTTATTTATTTGCAAAAACTCTTTTAAGACTAGAAACGATAGTGTAACGTGCTCATATGACACGCCGAGCACCAACTGTCCTTGAGAGTTCGCCGTGGGCCCTTCTCCACCGCGTGCTGGCGGTCGCAGGTACCTGTACGCATGCAGGCAGGCGGGCAGACGGGCAGGCGGGCGGGCTCCTTCCGTCGACGGCCACATGCAGCATGCAGCGAGCACGGGGCGGGGGCGGAGGGGCGATGGGGCGATGGGCGAGGGTCCACAGCGGGCGGAGGGCGGCTATCATGCCGGAAAGGGGAGGGGCCAAACGGGTTGAGTGCGCGTGCAGGGGAGGGGGAAGGAAAACGAGAAAAAATGGGGAGGGGATGGACGACTACTACTGCGTGCAGGGTAGGGGGAAGGGGAGACGTGCAAGGTATGAGGAGGACTCGTAGTAGGTGAGGGGTGCCCTGCCAACGGTCGTACTGTGAAGTAGAATGTGGTTGGATGCGTGTGGTTTGGCGCACATGTCACGATCATGAGCGGTCTGCGAGGTGTATTTTCATTATTTCTGTTTACGGAGATTGTTTCTTGAAGAGGTATGCGCTCATGATTTTGAAACGTATTTTTTATAGAAGTGTTGAAGGATAGGAAACTCTCAGTACGTCTTGCTTGAATACGAGTGTATTCGTTCTTAAACGACTGTGTAGTTATTAAAAAGTTTGAATGCGTGTTTCCGCTTGCTTCAATTTCTGAATTTCTGAATGACGAAGTTTTTTGAACATTTAAAAAATGTTTTGTTTTCTTAGTGAACTAGTGAATTAGTGCTTGAATTGCGAAGAAAGATTGATGGCACGTATCAAATGTTTTAATTATTGAATGATGTTTCCTCGGTAGCTGTCGTATAATTTTTACTAAACAATTTACACGTGTAATTTATGGCGCCAGAAACAATTTAGTAAGTAAAAGTATTTTGCTATTCCAGAATTATTAGCATTCATTTTGTTTACTGCTGCCAGATGGCATTAAATATGTACCATCCTCACATAAATATTGTTTTCAAAGTCTACAACCTTTATTGACAACGCATTAATGTTTCTAATGATTGTGTATTTATATAGTATGCTCTACATTTATTGCCTTTTGTCACACTCTTTATTTGTCTAATTTTATCCCTTTTATTTCGTATTGTCACAATGCTAACGCTACTTAAAAATGTAGTTTTGCTTTTGAGTCTTATTGTGATTTAAACGCTGGTCATAATTTCTTTCGAGTATAAGTCATTGCTCCGATTTTGTGTAAACAACATTTTAGGAAAGTTACGAAGACGCGCACAGGACACACGAGAATCGTTTATTTAAGAACACACGCGACCTTATGCAAAATTGCCTAACTAAAAACTTACGTATTAAACAAATTTTGGACCATTCAACTCTGCGTCTTGTTAGTCCGGCATATTGATTTGTGGACATTTTAATCTATTTCACTCCAAGAAAATAACTCTTTTAAAAGTGAATCATCAGCTGCGTGATGCCGAAACCTGCTTTGATTTTTTTCATTGATGATTGGGCTCAGATGTCTCATATGCAAGGTTTTAACCGAACTGGAAGTTACTAAAGAATATGAAATTGCTTTTGTAGCTTTCGTTTGTACAGCCCTGTTGTGTTAGATAAGATAAGTGCAGTTCGCTCGCAGAAATAAACGATGGGCTGGCGGGAACGTTTTGAGCGCTGTTTAATTCATTTCTGGCAGCATTCGAAATAATATCTTATTTCGATTTTTTTTAGTAACTTCCAGTTTGGTTTGACAGCTAAAAGTGTGCATATGAACGTGTGACCTTCACAAAAAAAAATCAAGACTTTTTCGACACAACACGATACGACTGACGGTTGTCTTGTTAGTTGTTAAATAATGAAAATCCATTTATCGATTGAAAAATGAGAACTGAAAGGAACGGGCAGAATATGCTCCGATTTAAATGTCCTTTCAAGGTCGTGAGTTGGAGGACGAGGGAAACAGTGTCATCCGATCAGGAGCTTCGTCACGGCTTAATTTGTTTTAAAATTGATATTCCCCATTTGATGACATTGTCCTCCTCGCCTTTTAGCTCGTGACCTTGAAGGGACACTACATTTAAATCGGAGTGTACTCTGCCTGCTTTTTTCCCGCCCTCATCGATCAAAGGATGTTCAGGAAGAGAGAGTACATTTAAACCGAAGTATAACCGGTGGACCCCATTCGTCTTGGCCGTCGAGTGAGGGCTGTGCGGAGGTGTGCCGTGTGGGGTGGGAGGGAGGGATGGAGGAGGGGAGGTTGCGGGAGCTGCCGGCTAGAGCGCGTCGCCCTCGCGGCAGTCGTTCACCTGCAGCATGGGGCGGCGTTCCTCGATGGCGGCGGCCACGGCGGCGGCGGCGGCCGCGTGCACTGCGCAACACACCCGCCCCCGCGCTCACCACACGCGCTCGCCACGCGCTCACCCACCCGCTCCCTGGCGGAGCGCTCACCCACACTGTTGCACTCTCGTTTGGGTCTGGCGGCGGCGGCAAACCGCTCACCTGGTGCTCACCTCACGCGCTCACCCCCCCCCCCCGCCATTCTCTTGTTTGCGCTTGGCGGACCGCTCACCCGGTGCGTCCCGTAATCACCCATCCTGTCACTCTCTCGTTTGGGTCTGGCGGCGGCGGCGGACCGCTCACCTGGTGCGCCCCTCCCTTTGCTCACCCAATCTTCAATCTGTTTGCGCCTGGCGGAGCGGTCACCCGGTGAACCCCGTGATCACCCACCCTGACACACTTGTTTGTGACTGACGGCGGCGGCGGACCGCTCACCTGGTGCGCTCTTCCCCTTGCTCACCCACCCGCCACTCATTTGTCTGAGGGACTGCTCACCCGGTGCGTCCCGTGGTCCCAATCCCGCCACCTCCTCTTCCTCCGGCGCCGGCAGTGACCCTCACCATGGCCTAGTGTGCGCTCACCCAGAACACATGGCTCACTCGGTGCGACCCTCCCCGTGCTCACCCACACCGACACTCACCCACACTGTGCACCCCGTGCTCACCCACACTGTTGCACTCTCTTTTGCGTCTGGCGGCGGCGGCGGACTGCTCACCTGGTGCGCCCCTCCCCTCGCTCATCACACGCGCTCACCACGCGCTCACCCCCGCCATTCTCTTGTTTGCGCCTGGCGGACCGCTCATCCTGTGCGTCCCTTGCTCACCCACTGCGTGTCTCCCTTGTTTCTGTGTGGCGGCGGTGGCGGACCGCTCATTCGGTTGGCTCACCCGCGAGGGTGGCGCCCCGTGCTCCCAACTAGAGAGGCGCAATCGATGTCGATGTTTTTATAAAAACCATCGATTTTTTGAAGACGATGTTTTTTTAAATTGAGTTTTGTATTCGATGTTTAATGAATTAAAAATGAATGTGCTGGATATTTTTTTTAATGTAAAAAGTACCATCATAATAAAAATCTATCTTAATTTCCAGGTATCCATGAATTAAAAACTACTCATGTCAAAATGACCAACAGTTATTAATGTATAAAATAGAGTTTTTGTCGATGATTGAAATAACGTTTTAATTTTTCAGTCAGATAATTTTTTTAATTGTCCTGATTCTGGCTGTTTTTTCCTCAGTTAAATCTCAATTAAAAATGACTTAGCGCGACCACCTTCAAAAATTAAGTTCCTGGTCCTGAACATGAGTGTTTTCTAATCCAGTTTCAAAAACATCCATGGTTTTGAGTCGATGTTTTATTACCATTGATGTTTTAATTTTGAATATCGATGTTTTGTTGGCGATGTCACATCCCTACTCCCAACTGTGCCACTCCCCCTTTTCCTCCGGCGCCGGCAGTGTGTCCCTCACCATGTGCTCGTGTCCCCCTCCCTTCCGTCCCGATGGCTTTCCGCCTTCCGCTGCCCCTCCGCCATCCCCCACTTCTCTGCCTCGTCCTTACCGTGAGCGAAACCCTTCCCCTCTGTTGCGGCCCTTCTCAGGACTTTCTGAGCTGCCTTAGGCGTTCTGTTAGCGCCGAAATGCCCCTTGGGAATATGCAGTATCTGATGGTTTGATTTTAATGTTCAATACGATTTCCTTACGTTTTGGGCTTGTAAACATTGTTTGGATCGTTTATATATAAATGCATCATAAACGTTTTACAAAGGTGTGACGGTTTTTAATGTCAAAAAAATGGGTACTTTAAAGCGTAAAGTAATTGTCAATTAAAATGACATCTTTTTCCTTCAAATGGAGGTAATATTTTTCCGGTATCATGCATATAAATGTTCTTTTTGATGTAGGGAATAAGAGAAATATGTTGCAAAAATTTAATAAAACGTTCATGTCATAAACAAACCAGGAATTGCCGCCTTCATCTAATCGAAGTTAAAGATTACAATTAGCGCGCGTAGTCGCATAATGTTCCACGAAGATGAAACGCCACGGAAGAGACATGCATTGTACCGTCGTAGAAGCAAAAAGAGGACTCGCTGCAAATTGGAATCTTAAATTTGGATTGGGAGCAGTCGTAGCAGCAACTTCTAGGCAGCCGTTAACATCAACAATTTGTTACATACATTAGTCCATGTGTTAAAATCTTCCGGATGACTGAACCAACAAAAACTGGTTCTCCACGTGGGCCACATTCAATTGAATATTTACAAGTTGCACGAACACTACGCCCAAATGCATAGTGTGCAATTTTTTTATGGAAATTACAGAGGACCGTTTTATTTTAAGAAACTAACTTCAAGGAAATAGGGAAATGTCCCACTGAATCATCAAAATAAGGGAATTAAAAGCAGCATTCTTGATGGTTCAGCAGATATCTGAAAAGTACTGTAAGAAATATCAGAAGTTAGCTTATTTTATTACTTTTGCGATGTAGTGGTTTCCAACCGTTTCAACAGTCTGTCCCTCAAGCAAATGCTCAGTACTTCCTTAACACGGATTGAATAAAAATACCGAGATCTTTTATTGTATTGAGAAATTTCTATAGCTTCTTTCTCAGGAAGCAGGTTTAAAACCCGAATTCTGAGAATAGCGAGTAGCCTTGTGGTTCGTGTTGACAGGCTGTTTGGAAAACATCTCATACTATTAGTCCAAGTTGAACGAAGACGACTTTCCCGGCAGGTGCTTTGACAACAGAAAAGACACCTCCCCCTGTATTGAGACAATTCGTAGCCTCCCTTGTCCGTTAAACAGTGAATGTACCAATAGAACGCAGACTTCCAGCCGAAGAAGCTTTGTCGCGGCGAGACTTCCAGATGAATTAATACGAGTTAAGCATTTTTTTAAACTCTTAAGATTTGTGCGTATATTTCCCTTCCCCGTTAACTAACCGACAATGAAAAACCTTGAGTTCCAGTGTTCTGGGACTCATCTGAGACCTGGAGAGTCGTAAACGATTTCTTGCCGCAAATGCCCTTTGTACAACCCATTTCAGGCGAAATGATTTTGTTTTCCTTAACTCATATTTCCTTTTACACCCTCTCTAAGTGCAAAACCTCACTTCAGATTAATCCCATCCGAGATCATCCTGAGCGCAAGCACTTTAAATTCCTTGGATTGCTGACTTAACTGGAACAAGTAACACTTTACATTGAATGATATTTTTTGTACTTCCATTGTCTTGGTAGTGACGTATATTTTATAGAACTTTACAATCCATTGTTATAGTTAAACATCCGTTTTGTTTTTGTTTTTTGTAAATAAAAGGTACATTCAGAATTATTTGAAGTATTATTTACGTAATATTAAATACTACAATAATATGAAAGAGGGTATTTTTTAAAAGTAAGGGACAGCCGATTATTTACTGCCCATGACTTCTTTATACCTTCGGTGCCCTTGCAAAGCGGACGTGGCGTTTCTCAGCCAGCCAACTGACCCCCAACGCGTTCGTGACTCTCAGCTTGTGACCTGTATTCGGTTGGAAACCATTAGTCGCAAAGCGTATGTTCCCAAAATCGAATATCACCAATTTTCTAAATATTTAGTCAGGAATATTGTAACATAATACGTGTCATTTTACTGGTTGCTAGAGGGAGAGAGAAAAACAATTAAATGTTAGTAATTTGAGACTTTTCATTTCCTGAGTTGCAAAGATAGCAACATAGGACTTCATGCATGTTAAGTAGAAAAAAATGTCACGATACAGTTTAGATTGTAATAGATCAGCTTAGTTTTTGTGAAACTGTAGCCGTGAATTTTTTGTTAATGAACAGTGATATAAAATTAGAAGAACTGGGGTTTTCAAAATTACATTTGTTAATCTGCTTAATTTGTTTATTACAAGAAGAATACATTCCGATTAAAACAGAAAGTCCTTCAATGGTCACGAGCTGGCAGGAAAGGGGAGGGACACTGACATCCAATCACGAGCATCGTGACGACTTATTGTTTGGTGAAGCTCCCGATTGGATGTTAGTGTCGCCTCTCTATTTTCAGCTCGTGTCCTTCAAGGGACACTGTTTTATTCTCCGATTTAAGCAGAGTGGCACTTGAAGGTCACGAACTGGACGGACAGGGGGACACTGGCATCCAATCGGGAGCTTCGTTAAACTTCCCTTTTTGTATTGGAGCTCCCAATTGTGTGATACTCCTTCCAGCTGACCTCGAAGCGCGACTGTGTTAAAATCGGAGTATAAAACAGTGTCCCTTGAAGGACACGAGCTGAAAATAGAGAGGCGACACTGACATCCAATCGGGAGCTTCGTTAAACTTCCCCTTTTGTATTGTATGACGCTCCTTCCAGCTCGTGACCTCGAAGTGCCGCTCTGTTTAAATCGGAGCGCAGTGGAAGAGCGACGATTGAGAGAAGCGGTGTGAGTACTCACCGGCCTTGGGTCCGACGGCGTCCTTGGGGTGGTTGGTCTTGATGGCGTTCATGCGCCGGTTGGCGGCGGCGCCGGCGCCGGGGCAGCCGGCCGCCGCCGCGGCGCCCATGGGGCAGCCGGGCCCGCCGGCGCCGGGGCCCACGGGCATGCCCGGCGCACCGGGCATGCGCGGCCCGCGCGGCTGCTCCACCGGCAGCACCCGCCGCCGCTTCTTGGGCAGCTTGGCCCGCGCCTGCGCCACGCCCCCCCGCCTCCGTTGGACCGCCCGCCCCGTGCGGTCGGCCCCCGAGCAAGGACGCGCCCCCCCCCCACCCAGCGACGCTCGCTCGCGCGCGCGCCGGGGGCGGCGAGGTGTGGGCGCGGAGCACGCACCCCCAGCCCCACCCCCCCGGCCCTCGGTGCTCGCGATCCCTGCGCGCGCGCGCTATGGGCAGGGGACGGTCTGATCCTCGCGGTAGAGAGAGACACCCCTTTGACAAGCTACTCCTTGGCCACAGCTACACACTTCATTTGCAAATGGTTTCATCATCCTCTTGCAATCCGCCTTGCAGGAGGTGGATTTGTTTCTAAGCCTGTCAAAAAGGTGCCTTCTTAGAGTAACTTTTCTATAGCGGGGTTTACAACGGGACAGCCACGCCCCCACCACGAGACTACTATAAGAAGACCCCTTTGACATCTACTGCTTGGCCACTGCTGGCATCGGGTTATATCCACACACTTGTTTTGCTCAATGCGTTCGTTTACATTTAGCTCATTTGCAAATGGTTTCATCATCCTCTTGCAATCCGCCTTGCAGGAGGTGGATTTGTTTCTAAGTCTGTCAAAGAGGTCCTGTCTTAGAGGGCCACGCCCCCTTCGCGTACAGTTGGACGCTCTGGGGCGTGCCTCTCGCCTGGCTGTGTGCCCCTCGCCCCACGCGCGCGCGCAGGGGGAGACCCCGCCCAGGTGGGCGGGGCGGTCTGGTCCTTGGTCGCGATAGGCGGGCCGCAGCTGCTCCCTTGGTACGTGTAGCCCTTCCGTAGTTACGTGGTGGCATCGGGACAATAAACTTGCGCTATCCCTTCCTCAATGCGTCTGAAGGCTTTGCTGCTTCTGTGCGTGTGGTTAGCGTATCGGGCTCTTATATCCGAGTTTGCGGGTTCAAAACTGATCGAAGCCGTGGGTTTTTAAGGTGGAAGAAAATCCTTCGTACGCTTTTGGAGGGGAAGTAAAGCCGGATGTCCTATGTAGTAGATTTACTGCATGGGAAATATCTTCATGTCTAAAAGAAACCCCAGAACTAAATTTAAATCGCATGATTCGTGATACCTTCTGCTATACTACGGTTTTTACAGAGCTGGACCTCAAGGTCAATGAAGGCCCGTCACCATTGTGACATTTAGGCACGGTTTTTCGCGTCTTTTTCAGTAGCTCCGCTAGGTGTCGCATGCTCGCGACCGTATGAAGCAGTGCCGCAGGTGAAGCGACTCTAGCGGCACGACCAAGAATGACCGTGCCTAAATGCTATCGTGGTGACGGGCCTTCAGTGACCTTGAGGTCCAACTCTGTAAAAACCGCAGTAAAGATGGTGAAAGCGTAGCGAAATTTGTGGGGTGAGACGCAAGAACAGGCTTGATTACCGGAGTCTCGCTACGGAAAATAAGGCTTCATTGAATTGAATAGAATGTAATCCCTCCACATTGCAACTCAGATTCCTGAGATAATAGGTTGCATCTGAACAGGAAGCTAGCGCTGTCCCTTCCTCAATGCATCGGAAGACCAAAGCATATTCCTTGTTGGAATCTGCACAGAAACTTGGTGTAACACTTCTTCAGTGCAGCCCAAGAGCGACTTTCATGGTGTGATTTAGATTGTGAACCAGCTCTACCCTTTCTCCAATGCGTTTTGAGTTTGAGATTGTATCTGGATAGAAAACTAGCTCTAACTCTTCCTGTTTTCACAGGCTCAATACTACATCACTGAACCTGTGGACATTTTTGTACATCAATAAAGAGAAATTATTTTCTTGTATTTATACAATTTGTTGAGTCACTTTGTAGCTTATGGCCTACAAATATATTGTCTTCTAAAATGTATTAAAAGGATCGTAATCTGTAAATCTGTGAATGTCTTTTAAATATATATTAAAAGGATCCACACACCTTAAATCCTATCGGAAGAATTGTTACATCAATAAATACAGCTGTTTTAGTAATCTAAATTCCGAATTGTTTCAAGCTTTTGTACGAATGCTAATTTTTTATGTTGAGAAGTTAAAAGATGATTGGTTTTACTGTTCTAATATTCAAAGTCTCTTTTACCAGTCCAGTCGTCTCAGAAACTTTACTCTTCATAAGGTTCTAGACATTACTAGAGACTGCGTGAATGAGTGTGGAGACATATCTGAGACATCACTATTTTTTCGCCTCGGGAGGAAGACGATTTGCATTTTTTTGAGGTTGTTCCATTTGTGTATCTTTCTCCATTTTCTGATAAAGTTCTTGTTACCTCAGCGTTTTATATATAATTAAATTGTAATTTTTACTTTTCTCTCCTATACTATAGTACGAGATACAATAGAATCGCCTCAGCAATACTACCTCGAATAATCGGACCGGAAATTATTGTTTAAGGCCCTTTTGTCTTGTAATTTCGCTCACACGGCAGGATTAATATCTATTAGTGCTGTCCCAAAGATGATTAATGAAGGTGCAGGGGCGAAGACACAATTCTGTACCCGAAAATCGGTATGCCTGTAAGAACTAAATCATACGTGTAATTCGGTTGGATTAGAACCTCTTTGGTCGAAACTTGGAAAATACATCAGAACTAAGACCTTGATGTGCCGTTCCGGAGGCCATTGCGATGTTTTAATTTTGAGGATATTTTACATGAAGCCCCTATGTTTTCGGAAATTGTTTCATCGAATACAAAAAAAAATGCATTTATAAAAATTGTATAGTTCCAATTTTTATTACCTCATGTGAAATTTTGATAATTGTAAAAGTTTGAATTTATTTTCGAATCTGCCCTACATTTCCAATATTAAAGGTGGATATATTTCTCAAAGCAGTTTTCCCCTCAATTTAACAACTTTAAATTATGTCATTAAATAAAAAGAATGAGTAATTCTTGAGTAATAACATTAAGAGAAGGAAACGTTTTGGTAGGCCGCCCATTTCCAATATTTTTACTTTAAGAAAACTTCTATTCTTTTTCTAGTGCAAATTAGTTCAGAGGATTTTGTTAAATAAATAAGTTTAATTGTTTCACAATTCTGTCCTGATTCTTTTAATTGTTAAGTCTTCAATGCTTTCTTTTGGGCTGTAAACTACTTTTACACTACACCCTTCCTTAAAGCTACTCCCTTACTTCCACTCATAACGAGTGAGCGCAAGATATATTTTACCTTCTGTGTTGCTTTTCGATTCCTTAACCTATTAAAAAATGTTGTCAGTAATGAACTCTTAATTAGTTACAAAACATTTCAGAAAATCTTATTGTTCTAACGTGATATCTGCAGCCAGTTTATGTAAGAATACGTGGGGAGTGTTATCTGTACTATGTGTGTGTTTAACCAAGGGAGCGCTGTGGAAATACTGATATATCTGATTCCAAAATCCGTCGCCGACAAGATCCATGTCTTGCTCGAGAGATCAGCATGCTGTCGTCACTAACACACACTTTATTATTGAATGAACTAATTCTACCACATCGCTTATGACCAAGGAACAGACGTTCAATAATTTGGGGTCGCCACATAACTTGATCGACAGGACGGAATTGGTTCTGTGTTCTGTTTGGGAAGGACTAACCTACACGCTAGTCGCACTCTGTTTTCTTTCAGTAATCTAAGTACACAGGTAGGTCAATGCAGTGGTTTGTAAGAAATCGCGGGAAGGGTGTACAGAAAGCCGATGAAGTTAGATGCATGATGGGTATATGTTCTATGGTTGAATGTCAGGGTTAAAGTATTAGTACTTGTGAATGGAATATGGCGTGACTATTCTATGTGTTCTACTGAGGTTCGACATTTCCCCTAATTGTCAACGGCTTTTGATGAAATGGAGGATCATTCAGAACAATTGACAAAGGCGATTATATTTATATGACAGTGGTTTCAATCAATATCCTGGGTAGAAGACTTACTAACACTGCAAACAGGATTGTCTTCTTTCAAAAGAGGTAGTTATGCTGGCTGGCTTGGGAGTCGCGATTTGATTTCCTTTTTGAATAAAAGTATACTATCTTAGTTACGTATTAATTACAAATACTTTACTAATGTTTCCTGGATGTTTGAATTTAACAGAATTCTCCCAATCTGTTTACCTCCACAAGTGGGTGAAATTGTCAGTCTTCACGATATTTCGCTTCATGAAAGACTGACCTGGAACTTTCGCAAAGACATTTTGTACTTTGAGAGAATAAGTCTGCCCTGTAAGATGTATTCGCGATTCAAACGTCCATAAATTATATTTTTTTCATTTACTCCATATTTAATATTATTTTTTTTTATGTTCATGTGATCGTTTTGGAGAATAATCCAACCGCTTGCATCCGCGTGGCGCAATTGTTTTTGTTAGATTTAAGGACAAGTTACACGACGACCCCAAGAAGTGCATGGAGTAAAAAAAGAGTTAAAAATTGCAGCCCGTACGTTGCTGGACAAAATGCTGAAGTTAAATTTTGCGTTCAAAAAAAGCTGTTAGTGTTCGATCTACAGCTATTGAAAAACAGATCTTTATTTCAAAACGCAGTAAGTCCATCATAAACGTGCTTTTATAATAAAGTCAGTCCAAAGCGTGCTGCATTGTCTGTTAAAATGCGTTATATAATGCGTTAAATATCATCTTTTTAAAAAATACCATGTTAATGCAATGCGATTTCATTCTCAGAAGCATTAAAATTAAAATTATCATCTAAAATACAATTTTGTGAAGTATATTGCATTTACCATTTCCAAGAATGCAGTTGAAAATCGAAATACAAAAAAAGAACTAGACTATTTCGTCACCAATTTAAGCAATTTCGTAATGTAGCATATTACCATTCACCTTTTTTAAAAAATCAAAGCAGTACTACGACAACCAAGCCAGACATTTCATTCAGAATGCAGTAAGTCCATGCTTTTGGAACAAAATGCAATAAGCCAAAAATTAAACTTGGCCCGATAAGGAAATTGGAATGAATGTATAAAAAAGAAAATTTCAAAAATCCTATAAAGTTACGCAACTATATAAAAAAAGTGCAGCAACATACTACATGACTGAGAATCGGAGCATCCAAACAGTTTTGATGTGCTAGATGTACCTGAAATAAAATCTTTGTATGGAGTAGTATTCATAATGCTAGTGATAAATTAATATAAATTGAAATACAGCTATCGTCTATTTAGTAAATTGTTGGCACTTGCACTTTTGTCGTGACAGAGAGTTTCTAATTTTTTTAATTTTTTTATTTTGAATGTAGAAAAATCTTGTGTTATTACAGAGTGATATTTGTCGGGTCAGTTTGTGATGTTGGAAATTTAAAAAAAAAATATATTTCTTGAACCCAGAATGAACGTTGAAGTACTGGTTTCTCAGTGATGTGTATTTGTACTGATCTACTTGCGTAAATTGGCAGTTTAAAGAAAAAGAAAACCTTCTCCAACATTTAAGTCGAGCCACTGTGTATACTGATGTATCTTGATCTCGGAGTAATTATTATTGATAGGAAAGTTCTTGATTGCAGGTCAATTAAAACATTTATCTAATTGCCAACGTTTTGATCATGTATTTGTCTTTCTTCAGGGCTTTAAATCACTAAGAGTTCCGTCACATCACCAATACTGGCATATAAAAACTATAATAAAACTTGAATGTCAGTATAAGTGGTATGGTCTTAGTAATATATCCCTGGCAAAATCCTACTGATTAGTTGAAGCGTTGCCAAGTGAGTCTGTTTTAATTGATATGAACTCAAAATCCTTCACATATTGAGTTATTTTATTGTAATAATCGTAAGTTGAGAATTGTGATTTTGAATACTCGTAAATTGAAATTCCACCATACTCGTAAATTGAAAGAAAAACATATTTCTTCTCTGTGAAATTGCTGTTATTTACGAGTTATTGCGATAACCAACATTTTTATAGTATTTTAAATTTTCCTTAGATGTAGCAGCTGGTGTGTGGGTTGTGAGTGTATCAAGGCGATTTCAACGGAAAGCCCTGCTAATGTTTAAGTTGGTTCCATGAGAAAACGCCTCCTTCAGTGTTATGTGGTGTAAAACTGTTGGATGCTCCGTTTCCTGGAAGCACTAAAGAGAGCCAGTACGGAGTAAACATACGAGTAGAGAAAGAGAATGAGAGCCAAAGAGAGCGCACAGGCGTCCCAGAGATTTAGTCCAATAGAAATAGTCTATGAACAGGAAAGGTCTGTTCCAAAATGTCCACTCTTAATTCAGTCTTTTCGGTGAGGACTAAAAAGAAAAACTCCAGTTTTTAAATGTATCCAACGACAAACTGTCCTATGTGTTGAAATGGCCAATGTTTAATGAAGTCGAGTGAACCAAATTGCTCAATATTTTTTTCAAATATATGTGCGCTTTGTGTGCAAGGTTAAACGCAATATTAATCATTGTATGCCCTTCTGTTAATTATGATTACTATTTTCTTCGTTACGTTAATCTCTTCAACTGCAGATAATACCCGCACTGGTTGACCGATTCTAACAGACGAAAATAACATTTTCCGCTCCGTTAGGTCAATTTTTGTTGCTTGAAACTTAATGGCAATATAGCGTTAGAAAATGAATAATTGCAAAATAATTATATTACCTTACTTAGGTATTCAATAGTATTAAAAATCGCGTTTAAAAAAGCACTTGTTACAGATTGGTAAACATATCGTGTTCTTACGTCAGTGAAAGTTTATTCACACGACACTTGTGCAAATCGGCATTTTATCGTATTAAATTTCTTGAGTAAGTTATCGACGTTTTAGAGCAATTTGGTTTCCGGACCTGAATGAATGCGGTTTTGTGTGTTGTGTCCGAATAAAGGTTGAATTTAGATCGTGTAGGGGGGTCGAAAATACTCCTTTTTTTGTCGGTGCACACATTGGAAATTTCTTATAACAAAATTCCACTTGTGATATTGTCCTCGATTGGGTGGCAATTCATATAACAGGTCACGTTCGTGTACCTGTCGGTAACGTACATGTAACAAGTCACATTCGTGTACCAATGCATTGAGTTGCCCCACCAATCAGAGACAAATATCACACGTGTAACTTTGTTGTATGACATTTTTTCCCTCACAGAAAGTGACGTACGTGCCGAAGGATTTTGTAACATTTATTCTGAGATGTAAAGGCTGCCCGGATGACGCCGCGTCGAGGGCAGTGAGGCCGACGTTTCGGCCATATCGTAGTCTTCTTCAGGGCTGAAGTGCCGACGTTTAGGGCTGAAAACGACCACGATATGCTGGTCGAAACGTCGTCAGCCTCACTGCCATCGATATGGCGTCACCTGCACTGCCGGGAGCCTCCTCATGACTGGCCGCGGAAGCCAATGATTGCTTTCTGCGATAAAGAGAGTCCGTATAAGAGATCCGTAATTAGAGATGTGGATAATCATCCACACCCATGACGGTTATAATATATGTTACAACATGCCGAAGGTTAACTTTCGGGAAAACAATTTCCCATCTTTAGTGGGTCTCTAACAAAAGAGAGAAAGTTCCCGAAAGTTTCCTACAGTTCACTTTGAGCATGTTGTAATAAGTATTATAGCCGTTATTATTGTGGATGATTATTCCTATCTTTCATTATGGATTACTACAAGACTTCTGTTACCACCACGGACTTTCTGAGATGTATTTCTGGCATTGTAGGACATTTGTCGTTGGATGGTGCGAACGCGGGGAGGACCTTCCCGTCCAATGGACTGTTTGATTGGGCGTCATCTCCGTCAACCGCGAGCAGAGTGGTGGTGGTGGTGGTTGAGGGGGGTGGGCGTCCGAGTGGGGGGTGGGGGACGAGCTGGAGGGATTGATTGTTTTTCTCTCAAGTTCATTCCGATGGACTTACAGCATTTTGAAAGAAAGCTGCTCACTCGAAGAAGCAGGGCGCGCCGCTTAACAGTGTGGGTGGTGTGGGCGGTGGGTGGTGTGGGCGGGGCCTGGGCCGGGGCCGGGGCCGGGGCGGGGGTGCTACGTGTTATCCGGCCCGCGGGGCTGATCCATCTGCAGCACGCGCCGACGCTTCTTGGGCAGGTTGGCCCGCGCCTGCGCAACGCAACACACCACCGGCTGCTGCGCCTCCCTCGAGCACGGGTTCTCTGCTGGGGCTCGCACGTGTGCTGTCTCTGTGGTGTCGGAGCTCTGTTGTATGGGATTCGAGTGGGAGGGAGCTGAGAGATGTTCAGAGGTCTGAGTTGATTCCTTTTGCTGTGGGGATTCTGAGCTGGTGGGTGCTCTCACGTTTGGTGAGTGGATGGTGTGTCGGAGCTGATTTGGCTGTTGAGATGGAGGGAAGACGGAGTCTAGTTGGTCAGAAGTGAGTGAGTTGTATGAGACGCGAGTAGGAGGTCCAAATGAAGTGGGAGGGATCAGAGATATGTTCAGAGGTCTGAGTTGATTCCTTTTACTGTGGAGATTCTGAGCTGGTGCTCTCACGTTTGGTGCGTGGATGGTGCGTCGGAGGTGATTTGGCTGTTGAGGTTGGGGTGGAGGGAAGACGGAGTCTAGTTGGTCAAAATTGAGTGGGTGGGGTTAGAGATGTTTGAATGGTCCAGGTTGTATAAGCGGCTCGAAATGAAGTAGCAGCGAGTCAGAATTTAGAAGGTGTGTGTCAGAAGAAGATTGAGGGTATCAGTGGTCTAGATAGGGTTGAGTTAGTGAGGGTCAAAGTTAGAATGTGGGGAGTCACTGTCTGCTGCTGTAGGGGTTCTCAGCTGCTACTCTGACGTGTGGTGAGTGGTGGAGTGGTGTCGGAAAATTGGGTGGGAGGGGTCAGAGATACGTTCAAAGGTCTGCGTTGGTGCGATAAGGATTGAGTTAGTGAGGGTCAGTGTTAAATTAGTGGGGAGTTGCTTTGGAGTGTCGCCGGCTGCTGCAGGGGTTCTGATCTGCTGCGTGTGAATGGCTGGTGTGTCGGAACTGAGTTGGTCTTGTAGTTGTGCTGGAGGGTAGACGGATTTCAGTAGTTGGTCGAAATGCAATGGAAGGGGACAGAGTTGTGTTGGGATATTGGACTTGTCTTGACGAATGTACCAGATTGTGTGTGCGGGGCACAGAATGAATAGTTGGGAGTCAAAATTGAGAGACGGAGATGAGTTGGTGTTGCAGTTGCGGTGGAGGGGATACAGTTTAGTTGGTCAAAATTAAGTGGGAGGGGCCCGATATATGTTGAGAGGTGTGAGTTGATTCGGTCAGGATTGTGTTAGTGAGGGTGAGTGTTAAATTGGTGGGAAGTTGCTTTGGGAAGTCACCAGCTGTTGTACATGGTCTGAGTTGGTGCTGTGACGTGGGTGGTAAGTCTGAGTTGGTGTTGCCGTTACGTTGGAGGGGATACGGAGTTGAGTAGTAAGTCAAAATTTAGTGAGATTCTTCAGAGTTAAAAGGGGGGTCTTGGAGTTGTCTTGGCGAGTTGTCCGAGTTGGGTTGGGAGCTCGGACTTCAGTAGCAGGGAGACAACATTTAGAGGGAGGCGTCCAAGTGGAGTTGGGGTGATGGTGTTGTGTTGGCGAGGGGTCGAAATTGTGTTGGAGGCTCAGTATTGAGTAGAGAGGAGTCAAAATTCCGTTGGTGGGGGTCAAGATATGTTTGAAGGTAAAAGAGATCTAAGTTGGCTCAGGGTTCAATTATTGAGGATGAGGATTAAATTGGTCGCGAGTTGGGTTCGGAGTTGAACCGTGGGAGAATGGAAGGGTTCAGGACGTAGTTAGTGGGGTTCGGAATTGAATAGTGGGGGGTCAAAATTGCAAGGGCGAGCATCAGAGTTGAGTTGGTGAGAGATCGGAGTTGATGTGGAGTTGTGTCGAACTATTCCGTGCTATGCCTGTTTAGAATCTATTGGTATAGTGAATTGGTGCGTTTGATGTGATAATACTGTTCTTGTATGTGCTCTTCTTGTTATTAATTAATTGCTATTGGTGTTAAAGATTGAGTTCTGAATGACAAGTGCGGTCGGTGATGAGTAGGCGCTAGAAGTCACATTTTTGATGCTCTCGATTTCGAGTTCGTGTGTTGTTTATGCTCTTGACGCAACTTTTGGTGTTGAGTGTTGGTATTTTTGCTGTTTCGCAGTGATAATTCAAGACGGAATATCGATAGAAGGGTGAACGGAAGGGCGTGTTGTTGACATTAATTTGTCTGTGTATTTGTCTTATTTATAGGTGAACTTAATTGATGTTGAAATAAGTTGGTGGTATATATATTGTATACCAATATAAGACATAATGGTTATATTTTCTGGTATATTTGTTTATCGAGAGATTTCTGCTTTATGTTGGTGGTTGGATTCGAACTACGGAAGATGATTTTGTTGTTGATCAATAGTTCAGTGTAGAAAATGTCGAAAACGAGAGTCTGCGTGTTTGAATTCGTGTCATTCTGTATATTGACTGAACTTGTGAGATGCGCGCGTGGTTTTCATTGAACAGCAGCTAATTCTGGATAATTCAATCAATGTTAAGTTGTGACCTCGTTTATTCTTTCTCACTTTTCCGTGTATTGTATACCGTTCTTTTACGGGGAAAATTATATTGTACCAATACAAATATTTCCATGAAAAATAATGATTTCATGAATGATTAAATATTATGTAATAATAGGAATCGCCTTATGAGTGTGATATGAAAGAAATGTGTTTAATTTGTTGTATTGTGTATATTGGAGTTGATTGTGTAGATAGGAGATAGATTTGTCTTTTTTGAAAAATGTTTGTGAGTATGGTATCCTTTAGGAAGGAATTGATTTCCATGACACTTCTTTCGGGTCAGATATGTGTCCTTGTAATTTGTAGGGAAAAGACATAGGTTTTATTACTGATAAAGGTGTTGTAACAAACTGTAAGGGATATCTTCTGGAAGTTTTGTCGAAAATAATGACGTTGCAAAACCCTCATTTCTTGGCTCTCTTCTACGGAGTTTATTACGAGTAAAACTGTAAATTTTGAATGAACTGCTTCTTTTGGACTAGTAAGAATCACATTGCATTTTCAGAATTAATAAGAATCACATTGCATGATCAACATACTTTTTGGCATTAAAAGTGCCGTTTAACATGAATTATTTATATAAATGAGTTGAGATATTTTAAATTATTAAATTAAGAATAGAGAGCAGACACAAGAAGAGTAGCAGAAGTAGTTACACATGTGGGTAGGTCTGTTAGGACATCCACATCATCTCGTGTTAACATCAGCGATGTCTCCTGAACATGCAGAAACGTCGAAACAGTGAAGGGACTAACAAAGAGTTGAAGCTCTCTACGGAACACGATCGGAGTCTCGAGAGGTTCAGAGAAGAAGAGAGAATGATTCTGTCCAAAAGAATTCATTGAACGTGGTTCGACACGTGTTGGAAGTGGAATGCAGTGCGTCTGTTTAGGAACTGTGCCACTTTCGAATGTTTTTTGGTGAGCGATATTCAATTCGGTGAGCAGCTAAACGCTACGGCTCAACACTGGCTCATCGTTCTTTTTATTTTCGTAAGGCCAGACTCTCCCGATACTTTTTGCCCTGATGGATTGTTCCATTTATTTTTGTCGTTTGCAGATTAATTTTTTCTTTCCTCGAAATGACACTTCAACTTGTACCGTGCTTTACTATTCGCATTTCCCCGATTTCTTCTAGAACTTCTTTACTACTATTGACGCTGGTTCATTGCATAATAGCGGTGAGATTCGATTCGGAACATTTAGTTTCAAAATTGGTGCTAAAAAGCCCATGGAATAGCGACGAGATATGCATATGTGAGCCTTTTGGCGCTGGAATTGAAATATCCAGGGCAAAATCAGGGCTTATTGGCCTTGAATTTCTACGCGGTGAACTACTTTTACACGAAAACTTTTTTGTTGTAGTTTAAGATGCGGCGAAGAACTTTTGAAATATTCTACGCAGTAGCAGCTGCGAGAGAATTGTCGGGATAAGTTGTGGAACTGTAAGAGCAGTTATTCAATTGTAGTTGAGAATATATTAGCATTGCACTCATATAGGCAAAGTAGGCGCGGCGAAAAATTAAAATCAGATGAAGTTTCAGATCCATGAACAAGAAGTCATGAAATATGAATAAAAAACTTGAGTTATAATGAAAGTATCGCCAAAAAAATGAAATAACTGTCATGAAGCGTTAACACCTTCCAGATGTTTTCACAATCGAATGAGAATATTCATTTTATTAAATTTATTGATCGTTTTGGTGGTTTGAAATAGTACGTGACAAGGCCCGGGCCGTTCGTTAGGCCCACCGCTTTCCAGCTGAATACCGAATCCTCTTTCCCGCCAACCTAGCTTGACAGTGGCGGCACAATTGTCAAACAGACCCGCTGCAGTTGCTGCCTGGAGTACGCCGACGGATTAATAAAGTAAAAAAAAAAGAACAACGTAATCAGCGGTGCACTGCCCACTACTGGCCAAGCAGCTCGTACCTGCGTGTGCGAGTAGTACATGGCGAAGTTGGAGACGATGACGGGCACGGGCAGGGCGATCGTGAGCACGCCGGCCAGGGCGCACAGCGCGCCCACGAACATGCCCACGTACGTCTTGGGCACCATGTCGCCGTAGCCCACCGTGGTCATGGTGACCAGCGCCCACCACAGGCCCAGCGGGATGCTGTTGAAGTCGTTGTGCGGGTTGGCCTGGATGCGCTCGGCGTAGTAGACGAGCGACGCGAAGATGACGATGCCCAGCACCAGGAAGAAGACGAGCAGCGTCAGCTCCTTGGCGGACGCGCGGAACGTCTGCAAGAGCGCCGCGCTGCTTCAGCTTGGGAATGGGCATTAATACACGAGTAGTACTCAGTACTGTTAATACAGGAAGAGTATTACTAGAGCGAGTGTCGTAAATTGCGTACGAGTGGGTATTAATAACTAGTATGAGTATGTTACGACTCGGACCAGAGTCGTAAACCACATTCGAGTGCGTATTATACACTGAGTGGGTATTATACACTGAGTTGGTATTATACACTGAGTATGAAGTGTATTCGACACGAGCCAATGTTGTAACCTTTCTACGAGTAAGTTATAATGCACGAGTACGAAGAATATTACGACACGAGCGAGTGTCGTAAACTGCATACGAGTAGGTATTAATAACTAGTATGAAGTGCAAGTATATTAGGACTCGGGCCAGTATCGAAAACCACAAATGAGTGGATATCATACACTGATTGGGTATACACTCAGTGGGTATTATACACAAGAGTATGAAGTGTATTTCGACACGAGCCAATGTTGTAAACTTCCTACGTGTCAGTTATCATGCACAAGTACGAAGAATATTACGACACGAGCGAGTGTCGTCAACTGAATACGAGTGGGTATTGATATACGAGTTTGAAGTAATTACATACGAGCCAATGTTGTAACCTTCATACGAGTGGGCATTAATTCACGACTACGAAGTAGGATCTATTTCGACCCGACTATGAAGAATATTACAAACAAGCAAGTGGTGTAAATTACGTATGAGTAGGTATTAATACACGAGTATGAAGCACTCGGTCGTGTATATTACTACTCGGTCGAGCGTCGTAAACTTCATACGAGTGGGTATTAATACTTTTTCATCGTTTTGTACGCAACTTTTTCTACGACTAATAGCCATTAGAAGTCCAACCGGTTATTGTTTTTAATTTTTCTAATCCTTTTGGTGGTGTCTGATACGCTCCCGTTCAACATTTTAGCATTTTCTCTGTCGATTGGCTTTATCTACATCAGGCCGCGGTTCGTCTCAGTACAACGAAATATTTACCAGAACCATGCCCAATAATTAATTACCTCTCAATGTTTGTTTTGCAAACTTATATATGTGATTGATCAATCACTTGTATTAATGAAATTGTACCATAATGACTATCAACGAGTTGCAGCTATTGAGTTAGAGAATTGTTCAATGAGAGTTAAAAAAATCCGTTGGGCAGTCAGTGAAATGTTGCGACGAATCGCACGTCTTTATTGAAGGAGCTCAAAGGTCCAAGTGCAGTTCAAGGGTGCTTTGCTCACATAAGTTAAACTCTTTTCCATATTGTGCGATGTCTGTAGCAACAAGGGTCTCAGATTTTCTTCGCTTTTGCGTTCGTCAACCTCCGTAAAGCAATCCTTTGTCGCATCTAGTGGGGAAAGCTGTGCTGAATATCACGCGAAGTGCTAATTGAACCAAATATCGTTAACGGAAGGTACAAGAGAGTTAAAGGCTGCTTTGCTCTCACATTATGTTGAAGGTTTTTCCGTTTCCTGAGCTAAAAAATAGTAAAGTAGTAAAAATTAAATTAATTAAATGTATATTAAATTAATTTCATTAATTTGGTATACGTGTGTTATATCGTTTAATTTACTTTCTTTTCTCTTCAATGAATGTCTATCAATTATTGTTAATCAAACAGTTCGTCTTATTTTTGACATTCAAGAATAAATATATTTAGTGTATATTATTACATATTTCTCAGAAATGAAGGAACAGTGAGCGGAAGTACGCACGCTTACAATAATAATAATAATAATAATAATAATAATAATAATAATAATAATAATAATAATAATAATAATAATAATAATGTAAATATGCTAGTATAGTAAGATTCCAACTATAATTTATGTCTGAAGATGGCTGAAAGGTGTAGCCGAAACGTCATCAAAAAATACTATGTGTAATAATATACGCTAAATACGTTTATTCTTGAATGTCAAATACAAGTGGAACTCATTGATTAATAATATCGTTTAATTATAGTAATTATTAGAAGAACATGAAAATCGAGGAATGCTGAGTGTAAACGCTCATTAATCAAAACGGTGAGTGTGTTAATGTAACTTCAGGAATCATGGTTTAATCATTGTCGGTGGGTAAACTGCTCAAATTCTTTGTGTGAATATGCCGACATGAGGCGGCAGTGTGTCCATGGCGAATCCGGGCGATTTCACGTTTTTTTTTAATTAGTGATCTCACGTGTGCTTCTGAGGGCTTTATCGGAGCATCAGTGCATAAAGGAAACCGTGAAATTAACTCACTCGTTTAACCTTTAACCATTGCAGTGAATATCGAGGCAGAAAAATGGAATTTTGATCGTGCTGGATAAACTGTTGAAAGGCGTACATTTGAAGCATCAAGTGTTGTAGCAAGTACTGCGTGTTAATCCGTCAATCTGAAAGTTTGTTGAGTTTATCTTCTTTATCTAGATTTATTGGGATTCCTTTCTCTGTCGTTTGTGTGTGTGTGTGTACGTGTGTTTTAGAGTCAGTTTCCGCTTGTTCTTTTTGATTTTCCAATACATTTTCTCACATGTCGATATGCGTTTGGGACTAAATCAGTTTATTGATTTACCTCCGGAATGCTTCAAAGGAATTCATCAGCGCGATATTGGAAATTCAATTGAATACAAATTTTGTGAAGAGTTTTCTCGGTGTAGTTAAGTGAAGTTGAATTATGGTGATAAATCGATTGTTTCACTGCTAGTAATAAACATAGCAAGGCATGCGTGTCTAAGCAAATTATATTTTTGCTGTGCAATGTGATATGAACAGTTTGCAGCACAATAATATTTTCGGTAGTTATTGCCAACCCAGCGAGACCGGAAACCTCACTGAATAGGGACCTAATAACCGAAAGTCATAATTCTTCAGGAATTTGTACATGGTATTTCTCTACATTGCATTGTAAGACTTGATTGGTGGCAAGTGATTAACGTGATAATTCAAAACTTCAAGTTCTATTTATTATGTTTTCTCATTTGCGCTTGAAACTTTCGTTCGTGCAACCCTGCTCTGCTGTCAGAAAAGATAAACGTTAGGCTTCGTAGTTAATGCCTTCTGAGGGCGGACCACTGATTTACTGTACGTACCACTCGATATAATCCCGATGTTAGGGATTTTTAGAGATATTGCAGTTCGTTTTGACAGCGAATTTTTAGTTAATGAATCACATGAGATCTAAATTATCACTGAAAAATCAGAGGGAGATTTCGACATACCGCGATAGACCATTACCGATTAGAAATATACCAATTTTAAAGAATTCATTGTAAAAACCTTTAACAGATGCATACCAATACCATTCAGGTTACTGGAGAACACCAATGTGTGTATGTGTGTGTCATTGTCGAACCACAAAATCAATTGCAACAGATGTAAAAAAAAGAAATATTTTAAGAATGTTAATATTACTGCTACATGCATTTAACTGTATATTCAGCAAGTATGCGTTATTTTCAGCATGAATGTGTTAAAATACTTTCATTTGTTGAGTAATGCCAGGAACATAACATTTCCTGATGCGGTTATTTTCGCGAGGACATTGATAGCCACTTGTTTTTTTCTGAAGAAATATACTTGGGATTTTATAACCTGACAGTTGACGTAATTAGCTGTTACGGTGTAATCCAATCGAGAGCTAAAACGTCATCACGATGACGTTTTTAAGTTCCCGATTTGACGAAACCGTCAGCAGCTGATTTACATCAACTGCCAGGTAATAATAACCCAAGTATAGATAAGCATTCGAATTTTGCTCCGTATGCACAACTATTATCAACATCGGCAAATACTGAAGTAATTTCAACGCGTTTGTGGACAGGTCTGGTAGTAAAAAAACATCGGAGTTACCGCGACGCAATTTTGCAGGACTACTTCGAATTTTTTGAAGAAATACTACGAGTGTCGAAAGCCGAAACTGTCACTAAAGGTTCAGATAAGAAAAATCTAACCGATGAAACAGTAAGTTCCTTATATAAATTAAGAGAGAGTGAAAGAAACTACACTGGAGTCAGTTGACCTCCATTTCGGCTGTTGAAGACCGGTTGTACGTGTGCGTTTCGCAGCACGACTCAATGAATATCTTTGACGTCCGTGAATAAGCTGATAAGTCAAAAAAACGTAATTTTACAGGAGAGCAGAAAACAGCTCTCAACTGAAGTAAGTCAGGGATTAACATTATTCAAGCAAATGTAATATTCAAACGAAACTGTTTGTTTGTAGGTTTTGCTTGAATATCATTAATCCCTGATTTACAGCATTTGTTTAAAGTGTTGTTTTTTTTGCCCACGTGTAAAATTAAGTTCTTTTGACTTATCAGCTTATTCACCGGGGTCAAAGATATTTCGAATAAAACTGAGTGCTCCTTCGAAGTCACAAGCTGAAAAGAAAGTGGGGACGCTATCATCCAATCGGAAGCTTCAATACCAAAGAGTGAAGTCTTAACGAAGCTCACGATTGGATGATAGTGACCTCGAAGGTCGAGGACACTCTGCCTTCATCGAAGTACAGCGAGCCAGGATTGTCCCTCCACAGTAGCACCTTCCCGGTGAGATAGCGTGCAACAAAAACAAAAACAAAAACAAAAACAAAAAAAAAAAAAAAAAAAAAAAGGTGACTATGATCGGTGTACAGTGCAGTGTACCTGTATGAGAATCTTGAGGCCGGACGAGTGCCTGGTGAGCTTGAACAGCCTCATGATGCGAATGATGGAGAAGAACTCTAGAATGTCGGCGTTCTCGAGGTGCGACGCGTACTTCTGCAGCACGAGGTCGATGTAGAAGCTGAGCGTGGCCACGTAGTCGATGATGTTGACGCTCGCCTTGATGAACTCCCAGCGGTTGGGCGAGGCCACGAAGCGGATGAAGAACTCGAGCGTGAACCACGCGTTGCACACGCACTCGATGTAGAAGAAGGCGAGGTGCGCGTTGGTCGACGTCTTGTCCAGCGTCCACGCCGTGTAGTTGGACGGCGTCGTCACCGTCACGTTCCGGATGAACGGCACGCGCATGTCCGGGTGCGTCTTCAGGCAGAAGGAGAGGATGGACACGCAGATGAAGAACACCGAGATCACGCCGATGATCTGCAACACGTAGCACGTGGTTACCTCAAGAGAACATACGGGTGAAAAGGGGAACATTGCGGGGTACTTGATTGGCAGTTGGTTGAAAAGCGCAATTCGATTTGATTTAAATTGTAATTTGAATTTTTTAAATTAGTGTGAACTTAACGATTTAAATCTCAATTTCAGAAAAGTAATGTCAATCGTTGAGCTTAAACGCAATTTAAATCATTAATGGAAATCGTCATTTTAATCTTCGATTTAAATTGTGACTTTCGAGTAATTTAAATCGTAATATAAATCGTGTAACATGGGTTTATCAGGGAATCTAGCTGACTATGAAAATTGTTTGCGTGGAAAATTTGTTTGTCCTGAAACAAAAATTTGTTTGGCCTTGAGGCAAATTGATGGGACGGACATTGGACACGCCGATGAAGAACGCCGAGATCACGCCGATGATCTGCAACACGATTGTTACAAGGAGTGAACAAACAGGTCACAAAGGGAACAGTGCGAGGTGACTTATAACATGAGATTATCAGGGCATCTAGTTTATAAGAATTGTTTGTATGGGAAATTTGTTTGCCCTGAAAACGCGTTGAGGCTGAAGGATATGAACATGGGACACGCAGATGAACACCGAGATCACGCCGATGATCTGCAACACGTAGCACGTGGTTACGTCAAGAGAACAAACGTGTCGAAAGGGGAACAGGACTGGGTACTTGATATGCAGTTGATTTAAAAGCGTAATTCGAGTCGATTCATATCGTAATTTGAATTTTTTAAATTGGTGTGAACTTAACGATTTAAATCGCAGTTTCAGAATAGTAATGTAAATCGTTGGTTTTAAACGCAATTTAAATCATTAATGGAAATCGTTATTTTAATATTCGATTTAAATTGTGACTTTCGAGTAGTTTAAATCGTAATATAAATCATCTAACATGGGATTATCAGGGAATATAGCTGATTATAAAAATTGTTTCTTTGGGAAATTTGTTTGTCCTGGAACGCCTTGAGGAAAAATGATTGCACACGCAGATGCACAACACCGAGATTACGCCAATTATCTGCAACACGTCACACCAAGAGAACAAATGGGGAAATGGTCAAACATGCAACAGTACTGGGTGGTTTATGACAAGGTATTATGAAGGAATCTTTTTGTTTTAAAAAAACAGGATGACCACTATCTGGAAGTCATGGAAGATAGAAAAAATCAGGGAATTTTAATCTGTAGAAAAGTCAGAAAAATAACAGAGAATTTGTAGAAAAATCGCTAGAAGTTGTGGAAGATTTTAAGATGGTTACATAATTCGATATTATTCCTTAATAAATGCTCTAGCAAAAATAGTGACTCAATTTTTATTTCTTGAGTCTTTTTTAATGCGTACTTTTGTTGTTCGTTAGGGAAATTGTTGTAAGGGAAATTCGTTGTAAGGGAAATTCGTTGTAAGGGAAATTCCTTGTGAGGGAAATTCATTGTGAGGGAAATTCGTTGTGAGGGAAATTCGTTGTGAGGGAAATTCGTTGTGAGGGAAATTCGTTGTGAGGGAAATTCGTTGTGAGGGAAATTCGCTGTGAGGGAAATTCGTTGTGAGGGAAATTCGTTGTTAGGGAAATTCGTTGTGAGGGAAATTCGTTGTGAGGGAAATTCGTTGTGAGGGAAATTCGTTGTAAGGGAAATTCGTTGTAAGGGAAATTCGTTGTAAGGGAAATTCGTTGTAAGGGAAATTCGTTGTAAGGGAAATTCGTTGTAAGGGAAATTCGTTGTAAGGGAAATTCGTTGTAAGGGAAATTCGTTGTAAGGGAAATTCGTTGTAAGGGAAATTCGTTGTAAGGGAAATTCGTTGTTAGGGAAATTCGTTGTTAGGGAAATTCGTTGTTAGGGAAATTCGTTGTTAGGGAAATTTGTTGTTAGGGAAATTTGTTGTTAGGGAAATTTGTTGTTAGGGAAATTTGTTGTTAGGGAAATTTGTTGTTAGGGAAATTTGTTGTTAGGGAAATTTGTTGTTAGGGAAATTCGTTGTAAGGGAAATTTGGCTAGCTAGGGAAATTTGTTGCGCGTTAGGGAAATGTTGTTTGTCAGGGCTATTGTTGGTCAAGGAAGTTTTGTGTATGTGAGGGAAATTAGTTGTTTGTCAGAGAAGTTTGCTTGCCAGGGAGGGGGGGGGGCGCACCTTGGCGGCGTTGGAGGAGTAGGGCTCGTCGAAGAGCGACCACATCTTGGGCTTGAGGCGCTGCCACCAGGAGAGCGTGCCGCTGTAGTAGTCCTCCTCGAAGCCGAACTTGCGCGCCACCTCCTCGTCGCTCGGCTTCTCCGTGTCCAGGTCCAGTCGGTCCAGCACCGCCAGGGTCTCCTGCGTGTCTCGATGCTGCAACACAGCGCCACACCAACTCATTTAAAGGAGCAATTCCATGCGTTGATTCAAATCGTAATTGGAATTTTTTTAATTTAAAGCGTGAACTTAGTAGCGATTTAAATCGCAATTGCAGAAAAGTGATGTAAATCGTTGATTCTAAACGTTATTTAAATCATTATTTGAAATCGTAATTTTAATCTTCGATTCAAATTGTGACTTACGAATAATTTAAATTGCTGATATAAATCATTACTAATATAAAATAATCATAAATTACTAATATAAATCATTCATTTAAATTGTGCTTTTAAATAGTAATTTGAATGGTGATTTTAATACTAATTTAAATCCTGTTTTCAATCGTGGTTTTAATCGCAGTTAAAATTGTGAACGTGTCTCTTGCGTGTCCTGTCTATGAAAAGCAAAGAACAACACTTTGTTAAGTGGCGGTGATTCAATTCAATTGATTCAAATCGTAATTTGCATCGTTGTTTAAACATAATTTCAATTTTGGATTGAAACTGTGAAGTAAGTAGCAATTTAAATCAAAATTAGTGGTATAAATCTCAGATTTAAACCCTTAATTAAAATACTCGTAGTTATTAAAATCGCATTCGCGTTTCCGTCGTATCCCGGTGCTAAAAGCTGCCTGTGTTTATCTTCCACCGGTCCAGGACTGCCAGTCTCTGTTTCTTGACAGTACGTTGGCACACATCATTCGTGACGTGACCCCCCTTCGTGATGGTAATTGAGGATTTATAGCGTAATTTGAATAATTGATTTAAATCTTAATTTAAATAGTAAGGTAAATCATTGTTTTAAGTCGTTATTTGAACATCGTAATTTGAATAACAATTAGTCTTAATCGCGTCTCCTGTCTCTGTGCTGAAACGCATACAACGCACTTTCGTTAGTGACGTTGATTGAATTCATTTGATGCAAAGTGTGATGTAAATGATTCGTGTTTCATTAGAATATTATGTGACCTTCTTTATCGACATTTTTTGTTGTTTACTGTATTCAAATCTGAACATTTATTTGAAATATATAGTTTGGAAACCGCTGAGATGGACATAATGTCAGATAAATTATCAAAGTGAGAAATACTGTAGAAAAAGAAGAAATAACGGATATTTGCTCAAACGCGGTATGACCCACGAACGAAAAAAATAATAGATTCTGGACCTGCCAGCTGATGTACGATGATTTCAGTGTCACTTTTGTGCTAATTGATTTTCCTACTCGTCTTTGAAAGCTCTTGACAAGCGTGTAGCTTTCTCCCCTTTTTTCAAGGATTTTCACATCAGATTATACTTGATTAAAAAAAATACTCCACTCTTTATTTGTCCCTGGCTCGCCTTGTACAGTTTCCGAACTTCGCCTACCATTGTCGTGGGACTTTGAAGGCCTAAAGAGCGCTTTTATCGCCTGACGCAGGCTTTGCCCCGCTGGCAGCGGCCTGTCAACCGGCTTGGGGGGTTCCCCTCCCGCAGCCTCGCAGCGCCGCCGCGTGGAGCGCCACCGGCGGCGTCAAAGGTTCGTCGTCGTTTGAATGCGCCGCGTCCTGTGACAGACGACGCTCGCGCAATCTTTCGGTGACCGCCCCCCCCCCCCCGCCCCGAGGTCGTTAATTAGAACGCCGCGCGACGCGTGATGGATTGCCCCCGCCGTCCGATGAGGGAAGCGTGCTCCGGAGGAAGCGTGGGCGATGGCGCGTCAAGTGACTTGTGGGTGGGGCTTCGTTTTCGGAAGATGGCGAGCGGCGATTTCGAAAATAAAAGTTAAACACGTTTGCAGGCTCTCCTTCGTGTTTTGTATTATAAAAACTAGGAGTAACCCCTTGGAAAGGACTTGACCCAAAAAGAAAAATAATGCAATCGGTGCTAACGATATTTTTTGTACAAATTCGTAAAAAAATGATCTGGGGTCCATAAAGGACCCCTCCTTAGTAATATAAAAAGGGTTAAGATAATTTTAATAAAAAAAAGGAACAATTATTTTGTGAGTAAAAACAACTTCTATAATGCATTTAAGAAAATAATTCACAACTTAATTTTTTTAAGAAACTTTAAAACCGTAACTTTTCTAGATAATAAAGAAAGAAAAGTGTGTAGCAATAATATATGGATCCTATTTTGCGAAGCCATATTGATAAATTGCTTACATTAAATGTCGATAAAAGGATCACGTATGAGTGCATATTTTGCTTCCGAACTGCCAAGCAAAATTAAGAAAGACGACAATCGAAATCAACGTAGATAAGATTACCTGATGTTCCCGTATTTTGCATATTAACCCTCTCTAACTTCAGAATTTCGTTCAGCGAAAACTACTGAATTGTATTGTCAGGTGTTCAAATAACATCAAATAAGCAGAGATTTCATAGCGACCAGGTTATTTTTTTTACATAGTTTATAGGAACTTCCTATTCTAAACGTTTCTTTTCACAACATACCCTTAGTTATATGTCTAAACACAGCTTTCTATCATGCTTCAATTGCTCAAACCTAACGACATAATCACGTGGGCGCTGGGAAGATTTGGCATTGTTTTCAGTGGAGTGGGTCACTCACTGCAAATTTAGAAAATATACTAATTTTTATTCTGTGTGACATGACTGGTGTGATAGTCGCTGGAACGAGGAGATAATTTTGTGTAACTGTTTAAATTTGTTAACTGTTCGAATTCTATGTTAAAAGTTTCTAAAAATAAAAAAAAAGAAATTTGTTAAAAATAATAAAGACATTTTCATTGAATTTTAATTTTAATTTGATCGTACAGCCATTAAATATGTGATGCAAGGGACTGCTGAATATTAATTGGTAGCTTGATTAGAATGCTTTAACTTGCCGTAGTGTGTTCTGTTATTTCGAGGCTGTTGCTGTTTTTAAAACACGCGGTAGAATAGTCCCAATGATGGTATGCTGCAATAGCTGTATGTAAAATACTGGCGTTAATAATGTATCATTGTATTCAGCCATTTGTTGTGTTCACCTGTCATTTATTTGAGCTCGGTTACACTAGATTTATGGATGTCATGCAAGAGTATGCAATCAGTGGAAAATGGATGCATGTATTCCTCTTACTGGCAACCAACTATTGCTCGGACTTTCTCGACTGATTTGAAATTAAAACCAAAGAACAACGTAAAAAACGAACGTAAACAAACACAAATGCTACTTTGGAAAAGTGACTCGGTGAAGTGTCGATTGCGGTGAAATATCTTATGTCCTAGGAATACGTCATGTTCAGTCTGTTTTAGTACGTGATTAAATATTGTTCTACCATTGATATTAAAATTCTTTGGCCATTCTATTTATATAACTTAAACATTTGATCGTTTCCTATATTATTTCAGCAGTATATATACCTTTTGCCGCTCTCTCACGCAACAGATCTTTATAATTAAGGTGTCTACAGAAAGAGAATTTCACGAAGACGTGACGAATTGCACTTTGACTTTAAAAATGTGAAAGATTTGTGTAAAAAACGCATCTAATTATGTCAAATGCAATCCGCCACACTGGGTCAGGTATATCGTTAAATAACTTCTAAACAAAATGTTTTAGGGCTTTAAAAATTAAAATTTTGAGGTCAAAGGCCTCAAAGAAATGTTTCTCACTCCGTAATTTACAAGATGAGACATTCTTGGACATTCTATTAAATTTTTGTCGGTTCTGTGCTTATCGATACTATGGAGCAATACAGAATACAGTCGACTCCGGTTATAGTGAACTTCTGGGAACTCACATGTTTGGTTCACTATATCAGAGGTTCACTATATCCGATGATGTCAAAATTAAATGGAATTTAGCCACAATTATTGATTTTATTAATATAGTGATACAACAAAATTCATTAGCAGAACGAATTGAACATTTCAATGTCTTCATTTGCCCTGAAAAAAGTCAATTATTTTCAATTGTTTGTTTCGTACATGTTTCATTAGTAATTTCTCTAGATCTTTATCCAGCCAGGGTTCCTGCTCTCTCCATACTTAATTTTGCATTTCCGGTTTCTAAGCATCGAAGTGCAGTCTTGACACCTTGCAGTGCCTCTTCCACTGATGAAACACCGTCCCACTTTTCGAAGGCCCTTTTACTCGTCTAATAACATGGGAGATCCAATTAATTTTCAGGGCGTTGTATTTCCTACGTTCACTATAGATGAGGTTGAGGTTTACTATAACCGAATCTTCTTATCCTTATTTGTTATGTAAGTGAAACGGGACTAGTGACTGAAGTTCAATACAACCGAAGGTTCATTACAACCGAAGGTTCACTACAACCGAAGGTTCACTATATCCGAGTTCACTATATCCGAGTTCACTATATCCGAGTTCACTATATCCGAGTTCACTATATCCGAGTTCACTATATCCGAGTTCACTATATCCGAGTTCACTATATCCGAGTTCACTATAGTTCACGAGTTCACTATATCCGAGTTCACTATATCCGAGTTCACTATATCCGAGTTCACTATATCCGAGTTCACTATATCCGAGTTCACTATATCCGAGTTCACTATATCCGAGTTCACTATAACCGAGTTCACTATAAGGAGTGGACTGTATATTCCTTCACTATGGATGTTATTAGTGCACTGTGCATGCATGTGCATGCTCGTCGGAGCCCGGGCGGTCCTTGGAGCGTGGAGCGTTGCGCGGGGGCTGTGGGCGGAGCGTCTGGCAGGCGCGTGGGGCCGCGGGTGGCGCTGTCTGTGTTGGGGGTGGTCGGCGGCGGCGACGGCGGCGCGGGTCGATGGCTCTGGCAGTGGGCGTGGTCGCCGCCGCCCCCGACGCCCGTTCGCACGCCCGCGGACGCACGCTTTTAGAAGAATTCGTCGAACTGAATAAATAACTACACTTGTTTGTTTCTTGTACCATCTGCAATAGAATTCTATCAATAGAGCATATCTTCTGGAATGCCCCGTACACATCGAAGACTGAAAAAAGTGTCTAGGAAATGAAAATTTCAATGAAATCTTACCATCGCCAAGTTTCCAAGAAAGTGTTACAATTATGTAAAACTATCGATATTTTCTCGGAATTGTAATTGTTTTACTATACTAGTCGCTCATGGCCTATGCGGTTTATACGACTTAAAATAAAAGTAATTTAGAAAAATTGTACTTGGATTTTCGTAACGTGGCGGATGACATTAAGTCATTTTTACACCTCCTGCCTTATAAAACGTCTTTATAACAGTGATAAGCTCACGTTTGAGGCCTTGAGTTCCGTAGAGGATGTTCGCGAATGAATTAAAAATATTCCTTTTATTAGGCGGGTGGTGTAAAAATGACCTAATGTCATCCGCCACGTTACGAAAACCCAAGTATACGAAGGTTACTTTTTAACTCTAGGATGCATATGTAGGGCCTTCGAGGGCCCTAACGTTTTTTATTTCGCGTTTTACTCGGCATTTCTTGAGAACTTGCCCTCCAGGTAATCTTTATTGTATCTTTCTGGTCTCATTTTGGTCACGGGTAAAGTAAAAATTCTCAGAAGTTAGCTAGGACCTGAAATTTGTTTCTATTACGTCAATGCGTTTGCAGGGTTATTAAGGTTAACATTTATCAGATAACAGTTTTAATAACTTAACAGTTATTAAAAAATTATCATTTGTTTAACATTAAGAGTAGACTTTTAATGAAAATCTTACGAATAAAACAATTTTTATGTGACTTTTTCAGGAGTGTATTGCACAGCATCTCAGAAGCTCTGCATTCATGTAGTTTCCCGTGTCCGTGCATTCTAGGGTTAAATCAGGTCCGATTGTGAATGCGAGTGATATTGACGCCCTATTGCCGTAGTGCGCATGAATGTCTCATTCAGGCATGCTTTGCCCGCGTTTTGACGCCTTTTCCAGCTGTCTCATATACCTCTAAGATGAGCCGTAGGAGTTAATAATGTTAAAGAAAATTGAGTCGCCCGGCGATGTCACCATGTTTCCTCACAAACACGAGGTCTAATGAGGTCTTTTAGTCGGAAACACTTGGATCATTCACCTAACAGTCAAGACCTTACACACTCTATCTCATGTTTCGATGCTTAAAGGCTTTGTGTTTATTTAATACACTGCAATAGCGATTACAAATCTGTATAATAGAATTGTGAATGTTAAACAGGAAAATTTAATTTAACTTCGCCAGGTTTTAGCTTACGTGGTAAGTTCTTTTTTGTGATCTACCCCGCCAGAGAGTGGGAGGTTTTTGCTCTGAATAGGGAAGTTATAGCTTTAATAATCGTAATAATCATACTGACCATAATAATCATACTGATCATAATCATACTGATCATAATAACAATAATCATAATCATAATAATATCGAAGCATTGCCGGGTTCGCGAGTGAAATTGTAGCAGCAATTGCAGATTCTTTGCGCGTCTGCCTGTGGCCTGTGGCGTGATGGTTCGCGCCTAGCGCCGTCCGTCGGCGCCAGCGCTGGAGGGGGTGGGGGCGGGGGTGGGGGTGGGGGCAGGCAGGGAGAGGCAGATAGGCGTCGCAGCTCCTTAATGCAGCGCATCGTTTAGGGGGCTCTAGCAGGGAGGAGGAGGGGGTTGTAACATGGTGAGGGAGGGCGTTGGCCCAGTATGTATGTATAGGATTCATTTTATGAGTATGTGGGTGTAAATGTTTGTGTTTGTAGGATTCGTGTCTACGTAGAATATATGTAAATATGCGATAAATGTATGAGTAGGGATGATTTACTATGTTTGCAATAGTTAATTTATGACGAAGTAAGTTCATGAAACGTCAGCATCTTTCACAATACAGCGAAATGAAAAGTATTAGCAGGTTCGCTAAAGAACCAAAGTTCTGTGTGACGCAGCAAGAGATGTTTTAACAAACAACACATGATTTTTATCGAAAAGGAAGCCCGTGTTCTGTTTTCTTGTGTAATGGTTCAGACATGACGAAAAATCTATTGTGTGGAGGTTAGTAAGCGATGCAATATTTAGACGAAGGGGCTATAACATTTTTTGACTATGCTCGTGACTCTGACTTTGAGTAACCCCTTGGGCCAATAAGCCGTACTTGGAATTGAAAGGTGATTCAGTTCTAATAATTGTAATGAATATTAATATTCAATGGCACATTCTTTCCATCCAATCCAAATCTCATTCATGGTATTTCTTTTATCGTGGGAATACTTGCAAGTTGTTGCATTATGTGTATCAATATAATTGCGAACATATGCTTATATTTGTGAACTTCAGTTGTATTTGAAGAATTGTTCACCTTACATCATACACCAAGTAAATTAAGAGTACTATTTACTTAACGAAATAATAAAGTGATGTATCTAAATACTGGAGTAATAAAAGGCAGCCCTGTCTCTAGTCGTATTCTGATCAACTCCAAAGCCTGGCGGGGCTGGCGACAGATAGTGCACAGCGGTGCAGGTGCTTTGAGTAATTGCTTTGTCTTTTCTCTCAGTGAAATTTTTTCGCTGCCCTCTTGGCGAAGTTCTGTGTCGTTCGTTGTTTGAGAAACTGTTTCAGGACAAAGCTGCTTAATTTCCTTCATTTACTACCGCGTTCTCCCTCTGCAGCATTTGCAGCGACCTCTTTGAGTACTTTTGCGCGTTGAGTTTGTCGCGAACCACTTTTAGACCGGAAGCCCGAAACAAAAATAAAACAAACCGGAAAAGCTTGTAAAAAGTATGTTAGGCGTCGCGAAGGCATTTTTTGCAACGATAAACGATGGCGCAGCCCAAAAAACACTGCAGGGTTGAACTTGCGCACCAGAATAGTAAGTGCCTAGAAACTCCATAGGGATGACGACCGGGAGCGGTAGCTCAGTGCATCAACTGATGTCACTGCAACGCCTCTGACCGGGAGGTCCTAGGTTCCAACTCCCCACGGCGGCAGGATTTTCGGCATTAGCTTTCCAGCTAGGTCGAATTCAGTCGCTGTTTGGAGGAGAATTCTAGCGGCCGGCTGCTCTGATCGGTAGTTTTCCGTAGTTTCTCCGATCAACACTAGGCGAATACCGGAGCAGTACCCTACCAAACGGGCCACGGACCGCGCGCGATCTGTCCTTCCTCTTCCTTGTCCTATCCTCTCCCCTTACACACACACACACTTACACTAACATGCACTACACTACCACATATCCTGGGAGACCGGTCGGGAGCTTAGAGCTTGTCCCGACTGGGGCGGTGCCCCGCTGGTGGGAGAGTCCTGGTTAGAGGGAAACCCCACTAGCCGACGGTAGGTCGGCGCCGGATCTCGCCATCCAGCGGGGAAATATCACTGTCATCTCCTGAGGGAAACATGCACTACACTAACGGGACTAATGACCGAAGCAGTTGACGCGCCCGGAAACCCGAGAAAATCAATCAATCCATAGGGATGAGATTTGTTGAGTATGTTGAAAATGAAATTCAAGAATTAGCGTGGGGTACGAAATGCAACGTTGAAGCAAAATCGCTTCCGTCTCTGAGTCTGTTTGCAACCCACGTACTTTACCGCTCAAAGAAGCAATGTCATCGAGAATCAGATTCGTGATGAAGAGTAGCGATGTAACGATAGAAGTGGAGAGAGTCAGTAAAGTAAGTTATTTATTTATTGGCTTTAACATCAGTTATACGCCAAGATACAATTATGGACATAATGAACAATACGTAAAAAACAAGAATACAGTTACTCAAAACTACAAAAACTTAATTACACAAATCTTAAAACAAATAACATTTTTAACATATTTACATTATAATGTTATAATATAATATAATTATAATATTTATAATATAATGATAGAAGTAGAAAGAGAGAAATGATGAATTTAGATAACTAAGAGAGGAAGCAGAAGAAATGTGTCGCAATAGAAAACGTTATGAGGAGAAAGTAGTAAGATGAATGATTTAGTTAATTTGGGAAAGGTAGGGAGGTATTAGACATGAGGGTGAGGATGGGTAATTGTGAAACGCTTATTGTGAGGGCAAGGCAAAGGGGATGATAAAGGGTGTACGAACAAGAGGGTGGGTTGGAGTTTTTAAGAAGATTTTTTGTGATGTGTATCCGATGTATCTTCAGAGAAGGCTGAATAAAGGAATGTTGATGAGTTGTTTTTAACGCATTGAAAGGCATTAACAACTCCTCAAAGCTGTGCCACAATGATCAGAAATTTAAAACAACACCATCATGAAATTACTCACTTCCTTCGCACCTTTCGGTACGCAACTCTCGGGGGCAAAATGGCCACGCGTAGTTACGCAGTTACTCGTTACGCATTCTCTTAATTCTACGCGTAGTCAGACGCAACTTTTCGCACTACCTTTTATGCTTCTGGGCCACGTTATCTCAGGTACATCCCTCCTAAAATTACTACAATAAACCATCCTCGTATATATTTCAATTGTATGATTTTATCAATTTTTCTTACGTTTTTAAAAATATTTTAGTTGCTGGAGCAACCGAGGATGAGAAAACTCTCCGAAACTTATTTATAGTTTGTGAATGTTTTATGATTTTTAATATTAACACATTTTTATAAACTTGTGGATTGATATATTTCCTTTCATCTTAAATATGAACACATATCACAAGATCTCTGTTGAAACTACCACGATAATCAAACACATCCAAAGAAATACATTGCGACTTGCGTTTGTGGTCTCTGATGACACCGGATGTCATCTTGGAAAGTTTCGTCGTGCTATCGTGCTGATGTGCTGGCTCTCGGTCTAGGAGCAAATGCCGAGGAGTTGGTCTCTCGTGACTGGTTACTCTTACAAGCGGTGAATGTCGCTTCGATTTCTCATCAACTAGGAACTCGGTGTTGCCTGCGAGGCGGACCGCGAGAGTCTGATGTTCGTCTGTTGTGCTGGTGTCACATAAAGTGAGCAGTTTATGTAGTGCCCTTTTGTAGTGCTGCTTGAGCGGGAACATACGGGCCTTGATGTTTCGCGTCCCTGGAGAAATAACGCACACAGCTTTATGTTACTGTGTAGATGCGTCGTGAAATGTCACAAAATTGGTTTTTGATGCAGGCGCACTGGAAGATTCGAATAGTTTTTGGCAATAAATGAGTGTCGAGGGCGTCTTTAGGATGTGTTCCATTTTTGTTCACAATATCGAAAGTGAAGCTATTTAATTTGATATGTTTGTAACCAAGAATCCGAATTAATAACCACAAAAACGTCACTAATGATATTCGTTTTTGAAGGGCCGAACCTTGTGCTAGGCATATCGCGAAGCTCAAAAGTAACCGATGTGATTTTACCAGTTAAATTGAGTAAAGTTTGAATTTCTTCGTATTCATTGCATGTTCTTTTCAATTTTTTCTTTGTTTATTCTTCATATATCTTAGTCAATAACGTAGCTGTATTAGATGTTTACCCTTGTACAGTACCGGGTCTTTACAACCCACCTTCGGAGCGTGATGGTTCAAATTTGGGTACCAATATGAAGCTATTTGTACTCTTAAAATAGTGATTGACCAGATTTGGAATGTTAACCAGGATGCATTGGCTACTATAACACTAGCACCATACCAGATGTTGCCCCGGCTTTCTTCATATCCAACCCTTAAGAAAGGAAAAAGATCGTTTTTATATAAACCACGATGTTTAAGATTATTATTTTTAATGTAATTGGTTCAAATTTTAATCAAATGCTGTGGTTTTCTTTCATTTTATTTTACAGTTACATTGCTCTTTTTTTATTTTTTTTATTTTTTTTATTTTTTTTTTTATTTTTTATTTTTTTTACACTCTGCCACTGGCCTCTAGGGAATGTATTAGGTATCAGTGTTGGTGCACCGCTGCTGGTCTCTGGCGGAGTATATTAGGAGTCAATTTGCTGTTAGCGACAGGCGAAAAATAATGATCGTGGTGCATCTACCAACACATTTAAATTATTTATTTTCCGCATTTCTGTTATATTAATCTTTACCAATCTTAGCAAGAAAAATGCAACAATTATGAAGAAAAGCATGTTCAAATTGCGTATCTATTCATACATTTCTTTTTGTGACATCAAATGTCGGTTACATGTCGTTGAATTCACATTTATTAGTATAGATTACACAAAATAGCAAGAATTCCTTCCACACATTTATTTAAATCGAATTTTCTTGAAGTCTGCTCATTAATCGAGTTATGCACTTTTGCAATTATGGACCGAAAATAATAATTTCCTCGCAGTATTTTCGTGGTATATGTAGATTACCGGAGAGAATCATTAATAACATCTAGTACGCGTCGTTTGCATAATGTTTAGGGGCTTGTGAGTTGGCGAAGTTCCAGGAAAAATACGTGCCACGCAACATGAAAATCACTATTCACAACGAAATCCTGACGCGAAAACGCACCCGCATGTATTTCGTACGGTTGTTCGTAAACATTCATCAGCATTGCAGATTTGGATGTTAATTAACCTCTTCCTGCTTGTTGGACAGTGCTACCACCATTGCTGTAGTAAATTCTTACGGCTGAATGCAGAATAATTGAAAGAACCCAGGACTTGCTGCGTGTTATATCACTTTGAAATAATTTTGGTCGTAGGTTTCGCAGGTGTGTGCATGAATTGTATGAAAATTACAAAATAAATGCGAGGCAAATTAACACGACGTCATATTTAGTTAGCGTGAAATTATTTTTTGTTGAAAAAAGGTCGAAAAGATTTCGGCAAAAAAAAAAAGAAAGGCTTGCAGGTGAATTCAAGAGAATGATGCAATTTTACCTTTAGTTCTTCACTCTAACCAAGAGACAAACGCGTCTTTTAATTATATGCTTTTCTGTTATTGAGATTTTTTTCCGTGATGATCCATGAATAGAATATGTGGTAAAACGTAGTTTTACAACCAAGTGATGCAAATCAATGAAGGTGATTATCTTGATGTAATCCACTAGGGTGAAAGTGTTTCTTTCACTCTGTGCGTGTGCGTGTGCTATCTAGTTCATATAGGTGCTTATTTTCAATTAAAAGAAAATATAAAAAAAACAAAAAAAAACAACAACAACAGATGTAGGAGAAATTTTTCTTAATTATACCATGCCGCTCGAATCCATCTCCTCTTTCTCTTCGTGTGACCCTCTGACAATGAACATCAATTCATCATTTATTGGTGCGTCATTAAAACTTGTTTTTTTGTTGGGCGCGTCGGTCGGTCGGATTATCTTGGGAATAATAGGAAACAAAATGGCTGACCAGGCAGCAAAGCTGGCCACAAAAACTGAGGTAGGCAGTCTCAACAAATGATACGAAGCTGTTTATCAAACGCTCTATTCTCAGTGCATGGCAAACAGTCGCAGAACTCGGATTTTAAGCTCACGAGAATCAAGGATTTCAAAAAGCTTTTGTCTTCCTAATCTCTTATTCTGATGGTTTATTCTGACACACCTTTGGATCGGTCACTGCTTTTTCTCCCACGGGTATCTTCTCCGCGGTGGAGATGGGCTTAACAGTTTTTCTTCAATAGCTGTTATGACGAAAACAGCTGACTCGTAATAGCTGTTATTAATAACAGTTGAAGAATAACAGGTCCATGACCAGCAACCTAACATGGCCGACTGGTAAGAGTTAAAGGAGTTGTAGCGATTGCTAAGAGTTAAACCACGCAAAACGAATAACGTTGGTAGCACCGAAAAGCTTGTGCAGCTACCTTACGGCGCTTCCTTGCACTACTTTCCCTAACATGTTTGGAGAGAGAAGCAGCTGATATGAACGAGACTAGATGAACTGCCAAGGATGAATAGTAATTCATATAATGTGTAGCGAATGTGTATAGAATATAGAATATTACTAAAATGAAAGTGATTCGGATTCAGATTGCAAATATTCTTTCGAATATGCAACTTGTGCTTAGTGAAGTGACGAATGCCACAAATAATGAGAAGAAACAGTGTTTTTGCTTACCTATAGCTAAAGTGTTAATGACTATCGTATATCAAGTATTATAATGTAAGTTATTTGACCGTAACTCATTTTATTTTATTGGACCTAGGGAAATATTAGTTGATCTCACATAAGCAGCAATGGGACAGAAATTAACATATTGGACGGACTTAATTTAAAGGACAAACATCGGTTAAGACATAGTTAATCAGTTAACGGTTAAGACATAACAGTTTAGCTGTTAAGGGCACATCCCTACTCCGCGGTGACCCACCCCTACTTGCGGTAATTGCGAGGCGGATCGCACGGCGGAGCATGCTCTTCTGCACTGTTCTGAGGTGAGAGATAGCCGCCGATGGCATCACTTGCTAGCTCTCTAGCAGAGATATTACTTGGAAATGACGAATCTTCTCTCTGCAAGCTTTCCACGAGAAACTAGGATCCACAACCTTATCTGAGAGAAGAGGATAGTGCCTATTATTTGGCTTTTGGTTGGAGATTTTAGCCTGAGCGACATTTAGCTCGTCCTTTTAGGCGACATTTAGCATGTCTGCCAATTAGTTACGCAGTCACGACCAAATGATTTTTTTTCATTTCCGAATTTGATACGAATGCTTTAAAATTATTCAAAAAAGGCGCATGCAAGACTTTAATTTTTTGATTCCGACTCAAGGTAATGGTGGAGTATATTGAATGATTCTTGCCGAGATCGATCTGTTTGTTAGTAAATTAGTTCATAAGGCAGTCACAGGCTACTGCTGTTTACTATTCATTCGCTAAACGTTAAAAATGCCGATGAATTGCATATCTTCGATTTTTCTGGACGCTCGGTCTATTGTTGACTACTGCTAGAATTTTATAATTTATCTACTTATTTATGGTATCATGTGAAAACTTTCACGTCTTCTTTACAGCTTGAGACTGGGGATCTCCAATTTCTTAGTTTTCTCGCAGCTTGTTCGCGAACCATTGGTTAATAGTGTGGCGTCGCGCATCGCTTCCTTGCGAGCCGTGCCGGAAAAACCGTCCTCCCCCATGCTTATGCCGGATGCGGGCTTGGGGGCGGTTGGCATGCGCTGTGCGCGCTGACGCGCGCCGAGCTGAAGACGCGCAGAATAGGCCAGGGGGATGGGGCAGGAAACTCTCCAAATATAACTATAGAGAAAGGTTAGTGCGAGTCGTGGACTACGTCGTAAGACTCCTAGAGGAGGCTGGCCGTCGCGCCTTCCTGACGCCCGCCGGCATGGGAGCGCCGAGGGGGGGGGCGAGCCTCCGGGTACTTAAGGCTGAATCAACTGCGCCCACGCGGGATATGTGGAAGGTCGAAAGGCCGAGTGATATCTCCGGTGCTATCCTAGCACGCGGTCTTCGCGGCGAAGACCGGTTTGGCGTCAGACCATGTTGTAACGATAGTTAAGGGACTCTGTGTCCGATAGCTTCGCACCACGCGTTGCTAGCCTGCTTTAAAGCAGTGGTACTGGGCTGGGCCTAGGGACGGTCGCGGGGGTTTCGTGGCTAAGGGGTTGGAAAGGTTGCCGGAGATTTTTATTTTGTAAATTATTGTGTAAATATAGTTATATATTTCTTTTAGAAACAGTCTCTGTGTTATTTATTTCCAGTACGCCACAATAGCTATAAGTTGTATAAGCTATAAGTCAAAGGAAAATAAAAATAAAATGTTAATTTACAGATAATTAGAAATTAATGAGCACTAACTTATCAACTTCTAATTTTAATAATTATTGTTTGTTATAGTTTTGTAATTGTAATTATTCAATTTTTTATTCTATTTGTAATCATGCTTGCCACCGAGCTTTTACTCAAAGCGAACTTTAATAAATCTATTTTCCTAACTATAATAAAATAGTGCCTGTACTAATCGAATACCTCCCAATAGTTATTCCACCCCCTCCCACAGCTATACAAATTCCATGGCCCCGCTTCCGTGGGAACGAGTTCCTCAAATCTCGTTCATGTCGTGGATGTTTGGGCGAATCACGTGATGTAATATGCAAATGGCTTGGTTTCGCATTAGCCTGCCGTTTTGAAGCCTCGCTGACCTCTCGCAGGGGGGGGGGAGGGTCGCGGTGGAGGAAGCGGTGCAATTGGCTGGTCCGGCTCCATCGCGGGTTGGTAGCTCCGCGTACACACTCACGGGGCGCTGCAAACAGCGTGAATCGAGTTAAACTCGAGTGCAACTCGATCCATCGAGTGGAAAAGGGACGGCATGGCGGAAGCCTAGTTGAATGCTAGATGTGTTTGAGCTGACACTGGGTACTGTGTCTAGGCGTGTGTGTGTGTGTGTGTGTACGCGAGAAAATTAAGCGAGCGGATAAAGAGGAGTTACACTACGAAGGGACCACTTTGAAAGATAGGGAAACGAATTAAAATCATGCAGGGCAATGACATTGGATAGTGATGAAGCTATTTACTAATGTGCAAACTGTAAACAAACGCGCCGGCAAAACGTGTACATGAACATAATCTGCAGTTAAGTTACCAGCAGTAATAGTCAAAGTTGTCCCTTCTTATAGTAATCTCTGTATATCAGCTCATCGTTTTAATTCAAAGTGGTGTAGCGCATGTAGATATTTCTTGAACACCATTAAAAAGTTGAATAACTTCAATTATGCATTTTTATGGTTAACATATAATTCAACTACATGTAAAAGTAATGACGGTTCACATCGTACTTCAAAGCACTCGGGTGAGAAATACGTGTATGGTTGAAGTGGTATATCTTTCGCCTGTAAGAATGCTCTCAAGGGGTTTCTTAGTGCGTGGGTCTTCGTACTGTGATGTGCGGATAAAGCCTAAAATTTCGAACACTTTTTTAAAGTCTACAAATTTTAATTACTACTTACTTCTTCGACCAATCTTATTGTTTGAATTTAGCCCTTAAAGTGCCTGTAACTTTCCAATTAATGTGTCTGTGCAATAAAATTGCTGAAAAAATTTAATAATTCATTACGTAAAATTTAGCCTGGTGAGTCATTTCGAATTTCCTTGTTTGAGAATCCTCCCTTCAATTTCTACTCTCCTTGCTAAGGTGTTATTCGTATTGTAATACGAGTGCGAGGTAAGAAATGTGTTTGTGATAACGTTCAGTAATGTAATTGTTTGGACGTTATGCTGCGTTACATTTTATATTAAAAAAAAACGGTCTATGATTATAAAGTATAGTACGAGTAAATGTGTGCTCTATTTTGACACGTTATCCTACGTGTTGATGTGTGCTTTTTAATGAAAGATTAGTTACTGTCTTTTCCGTAGTTCATAGGTCGGCAATCTAATGTTGTACACTAGATACTTAATAACGCGGTTAACTACTAAAGATTTGCGAAGTAAGATGCACTAAAACCGAATAACTAATTATTATTCACATATCTTTATTTAAATAAGAAAAGTAATTTTACTGAAATTTACAGATCTGTTTAAAAAGTCGTTTTTCATTAAGTCGCATTTGAAATACACATTACATGTGTACTGCACTTGAGCATACTATCGTATTCGTCTACAATGTTAGGTCGGTCGTGAACGCTTATCTTTCATCATGCACCGCCTTCCTGCAGTAATCATTTCTTCTCAAAACGAAAAGAAAAGAAAGAAAAAAAACAAAAAAACCAACACATCAAATGGGGTTAAAACAGCGCGTACTTTCTCGCCCGTACGTTCACGCAAAAGTATGCGAAAAGTACTCACATTTTGGAAAAATTGTACTTGACCTTATTTCAAAATCTATCTTGAAACAGATTTCATTATGCAAAAATATCTCTAACTTCATAATTGTAGTTATAGGAAGACTCCGAACAAATTTTGAATCATTGCAATGTTCGAAAAAAATCTGACTTTTCAACGAAAATGTGACCACCATGCTCTTAAACATCCTTCACACTATCCTGCAACAAAATTTAATTGACAACGACGGAGCATTTTTTTGAAAATTTGGAAAATGTCCCCAGGGGCTTCATCTACAGTACCCACAAAAATTAAAATATCAGGTTCAAATTCAAGGGGCTACGATATCAGCCAGATCGATTGAGGAATATCAATTTCGGAGAAAATCGGCTGAACGGTTTAGCCGCTAGCATTGTTCACAGACGGACGGATTGTCATCATTCGATATTTCGGTGTCAAGGATCCACAAAACATGGATTCTAGTTACACCAAGTGTTAGAGGATTTTTTTCTAAATTAAGCAACTGGATTTATCTACTTTTTCGTTACCGGGGCCCTGAAATAAGTGTTCTTCTGCCGAAAATTCGCCTTTTTTCACGCAGCATGACATAGTTCTCTCTGTACTCCGATCAACATCAGGCGAATGCCGGAGCAGTACCCTAACAAACCGGCCACGGACCGCGCGCGATCTTTCCTTCCTCTTCCTTGTCCTATCCTCTCCCCTTACACATACACAAACACACACACTATCATGCACTACACTACCACATATTCCGGGAGATCGGTTGGGAGCTTAGAGCTTGTCCCGGCAGGGGCGGTGCCCCGTTGGTGGGAGAGTCCTGGTTAGGGGGAAACCCCACAAGCTGACGGTAGGTCGGCGCCGGATCTCACCATCCAGCGGGGGAAGATCACTGCCATCTCCCGAGAACAAACACGCACTACACTAACGGGACTAATGACCACAGTAGTTGACGCGCCCGGAAACACGAAATAATCAATCGATCTCTCTACTCCGTAGCGAGAAAGTAAGGAAACTAAACTGTGCCCGGGAGCTGTGTGGAAGAAGGGCAGGGCTCGCGACGGCGCTGGTGCACCGTCTCGCCGCGAGCGCATCGGGCGTCTCGTGAATTGCGAGAGACGGGCACCCGCCACTCGCACACGTCACGGTGCCCGGCCACGCCCCCTCCGCCCCGCGCGTGCATTGTTGTGCACCGCTCTTTCACTCGACCGGTGACAATGGCGCGCAATATCGGGGGGGCGGGGGCGGGAGCGTTGGGGCTTAGAGGTTTTACGTGGCTTACAGCGCCAATTAAGGCGGCTCTTGTTTACCGCTGCAGCTGCTTTGTTGGGGATTTGCCGGGTAACTCGGGGGTTGGGCTCGGGGGGTACGAGCGAAGGGAATTTGAAGAACGGTCGCGTTGCGGGGTGCGGTGTAAACGTTGAGACAATCCGGGGAGGGGGGGGGTCGGCGAAAATGGCTGCTTGACGCCCGAGGGATTTCCACGCACTTCCTGTGTGATCAGGGTGTTCAGATCATCAACGTAGATAAAGATACGTGTCTTACATTTAAGATTAAACAAAAATATTTTTGTCGCTTTACAGGAAAAACAATCTGTTGTGTTAAATTTATTACTTTTTAAGATTTTTTAGCATTCTTTCTTTACTGTTTTCTATGTTCTGAAGTAGGCTTCATAATATTTTTCATTAGCACTTTTTAAAATTTCGTAGACTTTGTTAGTCATTTTTGGGAGTTCCATGTAAATGTTCAGTAATGAAACCATTCACAATGTTTTATTATATTTATTTAAAATAATAGGAATACGATCAAGAAATGTTCATTAAAACCGAATACAGTGGGAATCGGAAGCCTCAGTGAAATATTTATTTGGAAAATTATTATTATTTCGTGTATTATTATGAAATTAAAATTCATTATAGGAATTATGAGAAAATAGTACAATATAGTTAACTATTGTAGAAAGAAAATACTGAAGAGGACATCTTCTAAAAGTTGTACTAGTCTACAGCGGTTGTACTCTTTTAAGAGTACGACTGCTACAGAGGAATTACTCTAAGAAGGGACCGATTAGACACGTTAGAAAACAAGTGAACTTTATGCGGGGCGATGACATTGCAAGATATAGTGATGAACCCGTTTATAAATGAGTCAGTTAAACGAGCGAACTGACAAAACGAGTGCCTGGACGTAACTTGCGAAAGACTCCTTGCGTGAAAGGAGTTTCTTCTAATAGCAATCTCTATATAACCCTATACAGATGTCCCAAAGTAAATAAAAACGACATGCAAAGACGTACAAAAAAAAGTTTTGATAAGCATATAGTGAGACATTTCTTATAACGAAGTTACACACGTGACATTCACTCTGATTTTCAAGTACCTTCTTTTGCAAAAAATATTCTGCAGGACATATTCTGTCACGTTCGAGGAGATTTCATGTAGGTTTCAAAGGTCATGTCGATTTATTTGGAATTATCATTTTCTGTGCAAAATGTACTTATTTGTACTTTTTATGCTTCGTCGTCTCATAAAAACATTTTCAATAATCTTCTAAAATTTCTTGCGTTAAAATTAATAATTGTTTTTCTGAGAATGGTGTCTGTCTGAATGATTTTTCCTTTTAGTTCTACGAAATCGGTGTACGGACTCGGTTTTCTTTCAGCATTCGCTTATTGAAATCATCTCAATCTGCTTTTCGAGGAAAGCGCAAAGGAGATGGCCGATTTCCAAAGCGGATAGAGCTCTTCGCGGCTGTCGTTGACGCAGTTGTTCGAGTGGCTGAGTTTTGCTGTTTCTGAAAGCGGGCAAGGAACAATCCACAGCCTCCGTGGAAAATATCAACGATTTTTACTCTTTTTTCTTTTTCTTTTAACTGTAATTTCTCTGCAAGATAAGTAAAATTATATTAATTATTATTATTTATCCTTTCAAATAATCTTCTGGAATTGATTTGAAAATACAAAATCATGTTCAGCTCTGTCATCTTACGTTGAGGCACATTCCATGTATTATGGATAAAAGAAAATGCTGAAAATAGTTCTATCTTCGAATATCTGCAAATTCTATCTTATTCCGATCCGACCGAGGGCATTGCATGCTGCTACTCTGAAATAGGGTGAATATCGGGACGATTGTGGCATTACATTGCGCAATGTGCTGTTCGCGACATTTATCAAGAGCTGTCGCTCCGAACGGAACTTCGGGCGCGATGTAAATTTATTGTGTTCCGCTAAGTTTGTGACACGCCGTATAATATATGGTCATACACATTGAGGTTCATGAACAAATATAAAGCGCTATGTACGTCTAAGTACATGAAAAAGTTTGTGAAATATATTGTGGGGATATTGTGGTAAAGATGGGAATATGTTTGTAAGTTCATGAGACGGGGTCTCTGAATGGGAGAGTTCTGGAGAGAGTTCGTGAATCGTCGCAGAATGTGGCGGAAATTCTTCGAAAAATAAGTTTAAAAAAAGTTTAACAGTATTTTCACGAATGTGGTGATACGTGAGAAAATTTGTTAAATGTCCTGGCATGTGAGAAAGTTTGTGAACATGACAGATCTTGTCATTGAAATATCGGAAAGAGTCCGTGATATGTCGTGGAAAACCTCCTTATGGAAGTGTATGAGGTAGTTCCTGAAACGTCCGTGGAATATTTTCTAAGATTATACTAAAATACGTGAAACGTGTCGGTATATATCTACATGAAATTACACAGAGTTCCGGAAATGCCATGGAATACATTTTTTTTAAGTCAAAGCATATGAGAAAGTTCATAATATGCCATGGCATATCTCTTTGACATGGAGGTATACGAGAAACTTCATTATAGGTCGTGGCATATCTCCTTCGCATGTACGAATACAAGAAAGTTCATATGTTGTACATGACATGGAAGCATTCGAGAAAATTCATAATATGCCTTGGCATATCTCCTTGACATGAAGTATACGAGAAAATTCAAATGTCATAGCGTATCTCTTCGACATGGGAGCATACGAGAAAGTTCATTATAAGCCATGGCATATCTTTGACATGCAAGTATACGAGAAAGTTCACGATATGCCATGGCATTTCTCTTTGAAATGAAGTACACGAGAAAGTCCATATGTCATAGAGTATCTCTTTGACATGGAAGCATACGAGAAAGTTCATAATATGCCATGGCATATCTCCTTGTCATGATAGTATACAAGAAAGTTCATGATATGCCATGGCAAATCTCTTCGACATGGAAGCATACGAGAAAGTTTACATATACCATCGCATACCTTCTTGACTTGGAAGTATACGAGAATGTTCGCGAAACGTCTTGGTTCCATTCGTTTCCGCCAGAGCGTTTGCACCGCGGCACGTTCGTGTCTAGTAGGCCGCGGTGCGGCGCCGCACGTGTGGAGGGAGGGAGGGGGAGGGGAGGGGGGAAGTGAGGTGCGTAACAATGCGTGCAAGCTCTTCCCGCGCCGCCGCAGGAAGGAGGCGCCCCTCGTGGCGGAAATGGGAGGATAAAGCGTGGCGCGCCGGAGGAGGGGCAGGTGCACAGGCCGCCCGGCGTGAATGCGATGGGGCGACAGGTTGCGGCTTCCGGAAAGAAACGTATTCGCTAATGAAGTAATGTTAGATGAGGGCAGCTAAAGTGGTTTCACTTTCATGTAGATAGTGTAGGCTCTAAAAGTTTTAGTTTTTGGGAGCATAATTATGAATGTTAGTTATTATGTGGGTTATTATTATGAAGTAATGTTAGATGAGGGCAGACAAAGTGGATTCACTCTTATCTACACATGTAGATAGTGTAGGCTCCTAAAGTTGTTAGTTTTTTGGGAGCATAATTTTTTTGCTGACATTCTTTGTATTAAAGAAAGTGACAATTATTAAAATATATAAAAATTTATTGGTAGTACAGGGCCGGCATGTTTGTTTGGTGATATTATTATTACGGTCAAACGGGGCGAGATTGGGCCACATGGGGTGAGAATGTGCGAGGCACCATTTTTATGAGATATTCGCGTCCTATTGACACGGTTATCAACTTTGCTGTTTCTAATGTACAGAAAAGTTTCTTCGGTCAAATAATAGCAAAGTTTTGAAAGCTGACAATAGGATCCATCTCCAGAAATGGAGCCTGGCACATTCTTATCCCATGTGGCACAATCTCGCCACGTTTCACTATTATTATTATTATTATTATTATTATTATTATTATTATTGCATTTTCTTCATTTCCTAGTAGATGTTATGAAAATTCAAAATCACTTTGTTTACTTGAAGTGCTTATTTTGAATTGGATTTAGGATTGCGATCGCAAGAAGCATCAACTTTGTTTTAATGGTGACAACCGTAATATATTTGGTATGAAATGATATCTTCCTTCGCAGTGTTCTACTTTCTCTATTAAGACATGGTCGATCAAGTTACAATATTGTTTAAAATTTGCCTTAACTTTTACGTATCAGAACCGCTTTCACAAAGAATTCACTCACCCACTGCCGCTCCGCTGGTCACTATGGTGGACGAGATTAGCTCTCTTTAGTCTCTTCCACTTCGGGTCGGGGAATTTATTAGTGCCATTAATTAGAAGAGCTGCTGAAAACGCCTATCATTTGCGGTCTAAAACGTCTTCGTGATTTAGAATCCCGGTCAGGTAAGTAGAGTGGTGATCAGTTGTGACAGAGCCATATCGAGAAAGCTCAGAGCTTCCTTTTCAGATCTAGTCGGAAGAGAGGGTGTCATTCCCAGAAAACTATGATTTTCCGATGGCAATGTCTACTAGGGCAGTTGCTCGGCTGAATACCGCTGTCTTGGCTAAGCAATAAGGTGTATTTCGGCCCTGAAATTCGCAAGAGTACAGCTGCGTGTACGAATCTCCCACCTGCGTGTACGTCATCCAGCAGCAGGGTTCCACCTGGTTGGAGTCGAGCCCCCAGAACTCCAGCTCCTCCTCGAACAGCGGCCCGCACACGTCCGTGGGGTAGTGCAGTTTCCCCGTCCTGCCGACAGGGCGCAGCACACGTCACTTCCATCTACTCACTTCTCGGAGAATGGAGATATATTAGGGCTTTAAGACACAGAATTGTTCCTCGCATCAGGGGTTAGATGGTATGGAATAACCGGGGGTTTAAAAAAGCGTACAATTCCAGAGGACTGGTAGAGCAGGAATAAGTTTTCGTCATTGAAAAAAGAAAAAAAGGAAGCGAATCTAATAGGCGCTAGACTGACTAACTAGTTGTCGGTCCACCTGTGAGATTGGCATACAAACGCACGGTCGATTCGTGGCCACTATTCCAGGCTGAGAAGGGAAAGAGAGAACGTAAGACAGTACACATTGCAGTAGGATCTCGAAAGATCGTCACCTTTTATTAGGCGAGGGGCACGGAAGCTTTGTAAAATGGATAATAATTTCATAGTTGTACGTTATTCATTGTAGTCCATCGTTTAATTAATCTTATTACAAATAATAAAGTGGGTTCCTGGAATCAAGATTAATTTCCCAGCTTTCGTGTGTTCCTTTTGAGAACTTTTGGAAAATGTGATATTCTTTGGGGACTCCTGGTGCAATGTTTATGTCCTTATGTTCTCACATACCCTTCCAAAGTGAAATTGCGGGCATCTGTAGGAATCCTGTGATAGTGCGGCGACTTCAGGGGGAAAAAGAGTTGTTTGAAAGAACCTGCGCCGAACGCCGACCTCATAGGCCCAGTGCTCGTTGCCGAAAAGTACTTCCTGAATCCTCTCTATATCTCCGCGGCGATTGTTCACTTTTCCCTCAAATATCCTGAAGTTTTTTAGGGTTATCAAAGAAGTGATGCCAGGTATATTTTTTGTTTCTCCTTTATTGGAAATTTAAAAAAAAATGCTAAACCGGTGACCTTATTGAAAAAAGTGTGAAGAGGTTTCTATTACATGTGTATCTTCCGATTAAGTGGTCTATTATACAGTACATTTAGTATTTGGAGAAGTCATGAAAGACTAATTTGTGATATTAGAAACGTTTAAAGGAATTACGAATGATATGAAATTGCATTTTTCATGTATCATTTAAGCATTTTCTCTCTTCGCGTTCTTTTTGTTGTGCCTCTTTTTTCAAGAACTTGAATGCGTTGTTCTTTCAAAGTGTATCGAAACAATGTGATGGGCGCGACGCACGATTTATTCAAATCTTTTTATAATAAGCACGCAGAGTTTATATTGAACCCTGAGAAATATTTTGCCCTGTGAAAGGCAAATTGTTATTGAACATTTAAAACAATTTATTTTCTGAAACCAATAAAATACGTCCATGACAATAGCATTAATGGCGAATTGATTGCAGTAGTATCATTTTGCAAAACCCCTATTTCCGTATCCATTGCAGACATTGTAAGTGCGTTTTGCCCGTCAATTTCTAGCGGAGTTGATTAGTAGGCATTGGAACTCGATTGATAAATTATATAAATACGAACATATTTCATGCATTTGTACGTATTGGTTTAGGTGTCTGAGGCATCAATTGATGTCACTGTAGTACGTCTGACCGGGAGGTCCTAGGGTTCGAGTCCCGATGGTGGCAGGATTTTTCACACTAGCTACAGAGCTAGGTCGAGTTCATCCGCTATCTGGAGGAGACTTCTATTGGCCGTCGGCTTTGATCGGTAGTTTTTCGTGGTTTTCACTATAAACATCAGGCAAGTGCCGGCGCAGTACCGTAACAAAAGGGCCACGAACCGCGCGCGATATTTCCTTCTCCTAGCTTGTCCCGTCCCTACCCCTCACACGAACTTAGACTTGCGCTACATTACCATACATGTCGGGAGACCAGTCGGGAGCTTAGAGCTTGTCCTGGCTGGAGCGGTGCCCCGCTGGTGGGAGATACTTCGTTGGGAAAAACCAGCCAGCCGACGTGTAGGTCGGCGGCGAATCTCGCCACCTACTGGGGTAATATCACCGCCTCCCGCGATAAAACACACACTACGCTTACCGTACTAATGACCTTAGCACCTGAAGCGCACAGAATCCTCAATCAATTAATGAATTTGCACGCTCTCGTGTCAGTGGACATGCTAAGTGTCCAATCGCACAGGCAGCCCGCTGGGCTGTCCACTCACCTGTAGTAGTTGAGCACCTGCGCGAAGACGCCCGGGTGGCGGTCGAAGAAGTACTCGTTGAGGATGGGGTCGTAGTTGGCGAGCGCCTCGGTGAGCCGCGACAGGCGCGTGGCCGGGATCTTCTTGAGCGTGGCCTTGTACGTCTCGTGGCGGATGCCGCCTACGTTGAGCACGACGCGGTTCTCCGCGTCCATGTTGATGAGGTTCATGGCGCCGTCGGCCCGCTGCGCCGCGCGACCTGCGCACCCAACACCGCGTCACCTCTTGCTCAACGCCTCCTCAACAGCGTTGATAGTGAAGAGGCAATAAATAATGCAAATTTTTTGGAGTCAGTGCGCGAGTCAGGGTGCGAGTTTGTTCGCGAGTTTGTTCGCGAGTTTGTTCGCGAGTTTGTGTGCGAGTTTGTGTGCGAGTTTGTGTGCGAGTTTGTGTGCGAGTTTGTGTGCGAGTTTGTGTGCGAGTTTGTGTGCGAGTTTGTGTGCGAGTTTGTGTGCGAGTTTGTTTGCGAGTTTGTTTGCGAGTTTGTGTGCGAGTTTGTGTGCGAGTTTGTGTGCGAGTTTGTGTGCGAGTTTGTGTGCGAGTTTGTGTGCGAGTTTGTGTGCGAGTTTGTGTGCGAGTTTGTGTGCGAGTTTGTGTGCGAGTTTGTGTGCGAGTTTGTGTGCGAGTTTGTGCGCGAGTTTGTGCGCGAGTTTGTGCGTGAGTTTGTGCGTGAGTTTGTGCGCGAGTTTGTGCGCGAGTTTGGTCGCGAGTTTGTGCGCGAGTTTGGTCGCGAGTTTGGTCGCGAGTTTGGTCGCGAGTTTGTGCGCGAGTTTGGTCGCGAGTTTGTGCGCGAGTTTGTGCGCGAGTTTGTGCGCGAGTTTGTGCGCGAGTTTGTGCGCGAGTTTGTGCGCGAGTTTGTGCGCGAGTTTGTGCGCGAGTTTGGTCGCGAGTTTGGTCGCGAGTCTGTGCTCTTGCCACTTGCTCACCATTGCGTCCGGGGGGTGGTGAGTGAGAGTTTCTGAAAGCTCACACGTTTTAGAACAGGTTGAATTCTACAATGCGTTCTTTGTCATTTCGTCAGTCTGTCTGCACGTCAGACGTTTCGTGAGTTGGTACGCGCGTCTGTGGATACGCAACTATGTACGGGAGTCGCGTAGTACGCATGCCGTTTCGGTGTTTTTGAAGCTAGTTCGGTACGTGTCAGCAAATTTTTACCTGTACGTGAGTCGGTACGTATGTCGGTCAGTGCAGCTGTGTTGCACTCCTGCGTCCCTGTCTTCGACTTTTCTGTGTGTGTGTATGTGTATGTGTGTGTGTGTGTGTTCCGTTATGTATTTATTCGTTTATCTTTTTTTGTCTTTTGACTTAGTCTTTCCTTCTTTTATGTTCGTCCGATGGTGTGATCTTAATTTTTGTTTAACATCTTTTAGTCAATTCGACCATTCGTCTTTGCTTGGTTTCAGACTTCGATTTTGAATAAAACAATAGTAATGATATAATTAAAATTTTGTTTCAAAATATCGTTTTTTTAAAATTTGTGTGTAGAAGAGAAAGCTTTAGATAAAACGATATAAACATTACTGACCTAACAAGTATTGAAATCATCACAATTGTTCAATATACTCAATGCAGACATATCTACATTCTGGAAAAATCAATCAAAATTTTTTGACGAGCGTATTTCTAATACCTTGTTGTTGTTGGATGGTTTTTGGGCAATCTTAAGAAAAAGCCAACTCTACAATACATTTAACTGGAGTGTAACATGTATGAAATTTTTTTTAAAATAAGTGATTTTTGTTGTTTTTTTCGTGAAACATCCGGAGCACATTGAATTTCGATCCCCAGATGGTTTGATTTAAACGAGCTTATTTAATTGAGATCGGTGTCGGTGAAAACGAGTTCTGCAGATCAGATGAAGCGCATGCAGCAAATTCCTCTAATGTGTTGCGTGTGCTGGGTGTGATCCCTGAACGAATTCTCATTAAGCGGCAGCTTTCGGAACGCATTTAACTTCCCATTCGCGTACGTTTCGCCAAGTCATAATTCAGGAATTCGAAGCACATGCCACGGCTCGGGCCATCTCCCTAGTTTCTACCACATTAAACTGCAGACGTCCTCGCTTCGATTAAAGAGCGGCCTCGCTCCTCCCTTTTATGTAATCTTGTTTAAGAAACTAATTTACGCTAGAGAAATCAAGCAGAAAAGCCGATTTCACCCTTGCGAATTAACTTTTCGAATGAGATTTGCAGGCGTCTGCCCCTAAGCATAATCGAGGCTCCGTGGCGAGACTTGCTGGTGCACACGTGACATATTTTGAGGGGGTTAATTCGCGTTTACGAGGAGAAATTTGTAGATGAGTATCGCTGGCCCCGGACGAGAAATTAGCGTAATATTCCGCTACTGAGATACGAAAGTCAGGCAGGGGGAAGTTTGTCTGACGAATTTTTTGGATAAAGTTCGTTTTCGTGTTTTCTGGCATTAGGTACAAGATTAGTTCTAAAAACTGTAAACTAAATGCTATCGAAAGCTACCATTTAACTTTCACGCACTCGAAGTTTTAATTTCGAATACATGTTATAAATAACATTGCTAGACACACTGTTTTCTGTGGTAAGATGGAATCTACCGTTTATAATTTAAAATCGAAAAATAAATTGATATGAGGATACTTGTTTCATAAACAACAGTAATAGAAATATAAATTAGCAGTAAATTTAAAATATGAAAGAAAATATATTTATGTTGGAAGAATGGTAATAAGTGAATGGGAAGGCTTCATTCGGATTAGGATTCGAATCACGAAAACGAGTAAATTTAATTATTATTGTCACCACTGTCACCTTTTTGGACGCATTTACGCTCGGAAATAAGTTCTGCAGCCGTAAAAATACCAAGCTGTGAGATTTCTTTGAACAAATTTGATTATTAAAATACATTTGTTAGTCGGCAACAAGGTCACAACTTGGTATTCTTAACGGCTACGGAATATATTTCCGAAGATAAACGCGTTTAAAAATGTGACAGGTAGTGACAATTATTTGTATCAAAACGGGCAATTCATCAGACCTAAGAACCTGTTCAAAGAATTAATTGTCTCGGTAGCTTAGGGTTTAGTGCAAATGGACGTAAAACTGAAGCCCTGTATTCGAATCCTGGTCGGGTTGGCAATGGACAAATTTAATTAGTTAATTTAATTTTTCAAATTTCGAATTCTTCTGATCTCGAAGTTCCAAATATTCAAATTACTAGTGTAATTTTACTTGTGAATATTGAAATTCGCTTATATATTCGGAGAATTAGCACATTTCAAAAGAGATAGATTTTGACAATGTAATTTTCCTCTAGTAATTTTGGATTGAGTTCAATTTTGTGTGAGTTGGTGTTCATATACAAATCTTTTAGATATCAAAAGAAATTGTTATTTACTGTGAGTGATATTTATTTCTGCAAGTAGGTTTTTTGAAACCTGGTGACACAACATTTTCATTTACGTACAATGAAGATACATTTAATATACTAACTTTACATTTGTGAGTTGAGTGACTTAATTTTTCATTAACTTCAATATTATGAAAATTAACACTTATTAGCTACTCTCATGAAGCACTGAAAATTGTGGAATAAATGCGCTTGCCATCTGTTCTTCGCAAGATGAAATATTAAGAAAAGGAAGATCCAGGAAAATCGCATTTTTAACTAAACCAGGGAGCCATAGCCATTTATCCGTAAGTGTGTATTTGCTAACTATTCTTCGTTCGTGTAGGCACGCTGTAACATGGCATTAATCGGAAAAGTATAGAAAGTGATGGGAAGAGCAACTTTCATCGTATCCTGTTCCTCAGGAATGGGTTGATATACCGTCCACAATCTCGTCGCTTTGACGTCCTCGGATTGGTGTCCGCGTGCGTGTCTCCAGCAAGACGCGTTGGCACTGACACGCCCTCAATCTGTGCCTCACTGCAGGTCAAACAGCCTCTCGGAAACACTCGCGATTACTCACGCTTCGTTGGGCTAAACACATCGCCACACGCTGCCTCCCCCCACCCCCACCCTCTGTGTTCCTCGCACGCCCACACACACACGCACGCACACACGCACACACACACGCACGCACACACACACGTGAGTGTGTGCGGGCGCGGACACATATTAACCCCGTCCAAATACGCCTGCCCTCCGTGCATAATGGAGGTATCGTGGCCCGCGGGCGCGGTGGAGGGGGGTAGCGGGGGGGGCTAGTGGTTAATTGGGGGGCGGGGGGCTTGGCCTCGCGTCCGCCCCGTGGCGGCGCTCCCGTCCCAGGTGAATGCCACGGGCCTCTCGAGATTGCAAAATGTGGAAAAGATGTGGTAAATAATAGAAATGATTTACGGAATGGACATCTTGTGGATTAATTCAAAAGATTGTTTTCCAAAGTGTCTTATTTCCACGGGGGGGGGGAGGGATTGGTTAGAGAAAGAATTGATTTTCTGCCTGATAGTTCAAAGTAGGATTCAACTGTTTTGGATATCATTGAACATAAGATAAACACCATTTGTGGACAAAATAAAGTAGCGTCTTGAGAATGTGTTGATACCCCAAACTAACAAATAAACTGAGAAGCTGATACGGCAGTTTGTGAATAAACTCTTTAAATTAATGAAAGCAGTTGTAAGTGACGGACATTGAAGATGCTTTCGAGCGCAGTTGTTTATGCGGTGCACAGTTTATTTATTTATTTATTTATTTATTTATTTATTTAACAGCACAAACAGTTAAAAACGTACTTTGGGAAAAAGTGCAACGGTTTCTTGAGGTCTAGGATGTCTGTCCTAACTCTTATTCATATTAAGTTGATTAAGGAATACTGGTAACGACGGGCGTTTTTGGCAAGAGTTAAATTTACCTCTGTCCAGTCGTTTGATATGAGAGGTCGTGTTTCGTAACGTTACATCAATACTGAACGCCAAAAAAACTGAATAAATGAAAAACATATCATTATCTGAATTGATAATTGAATGAGCGAATGAAGTTCATTTCGCAAATTAATTAATAGATTCATTGGAGAATGAATGAATGAAATTTGGATGAATGATTGCGTTAAGGCGAGTGTTCATGTTATGCTTCGGAATCAAGCTAGGCAGCGGTAGAGATGCGAGATTCATTCGATGGTGCATATCGATGGCTTTGATTCCATAGTCATAAACTTATTTTACTCACCATTCTTATTAAAAAAGCTCAGTTCTTATGTTTTATTGATCAATTTATATAATTGACATGGCGTTCCCAAATACTATGTAGCAACATTGCAATAAGTTATTCTGTTATTTATACGAACAGCTAAACAATCATATTTAGTCTTTAACTGCTATTGATTTTTAACGTTTTCCAAAATAAAGAAAAAATTGTACTTTCTCAACGATTAGTATTTATTTCATCCTCATTGTAATTTGTTTTTAAGAATGTTGGTAATTATATTTACCAAAGTCCTGTGTAAATGCTCCTACCACTCTAGAACATGAACGAAAGAGCGAAATCTCTCTCACTCACTGTGGGTTGTTACTCTTCGTGTTGTGCAAATCTATTTTCTTTTGCAATGTCTAAACTTGAATCAGTTATGCCAAAAAAGACAAGTCTCCGTTAAGCGCACGTTGTCAGAAAACGTCACTTCTCCATGAAGTGTCGTAGACGAAGTAAACAGTCACTTACGCTTATAGTGTTTTCCATTCGTTGCAATGAAACCCACCCTAGTGCAGGGCAGAAACGTCATCGCTCCGCAACAGTGCTGCCCCACACGCGTGAAGGACAGCCGCGAATGAAACGGATTCCGGAATTGAGTCAGTATGTGTACGCTACACAATGAGATTATAAATAGCTGTTCTTGGTCTGTCACACTGATGGAACTCGGAAAGTAATAAATTTGAATTATGAGCGTTGTTATAATTTTTTGAAGTCTTTTGGTAATTCTTACTTTTTAATTCATAAATTATTAACGTGTGATTCCTTTCTTTACAAACTACGAAAACTTCAAATTCTTAAGTGTCGAAATTTCATTTTTCGAGATTTGCCAGTGATCGATGTAGTACACAAGGTTTTGAACTGAAAGACTTCTGCAGAATTGTTCGGTCATTGAAAACCATAAAAATTTTAACATTAATATTTCCGCTGGTATATATGTATAGACGTGCGAGAATTATTTCTTGGCACATATACTGGAATGATTTAGTAAGCGTCACTATTTTTATTTTCACTTTATTAGCGTTTCGAAATTGAGACGTTCCTACACTTCGGTTTTTAAAAAGCACTGGATTTGTTAACATGAAGTTGTTCAAGGTTAAGTTTCAGTAAAACACAAACTGATTTTCCGAACTTCGCGTAAGTCACAAAAGTTATTTGAAGGCATTTCTTGCGAAACATAATATATTCCAGCATTCGAATATTCTTTTTTATATTGTTCTTTTATGTATATTTTTTATTTGTAATTATATTTATAATTGTATTGTTTTTCATGTTTCGACATTCTGCCACCGGGCAACATCTACCCAATTCTAGAATGAATCTTCTATTTTATTCCATTTTCATCAAGGTGAAAAATGAGGCATTTTCGAAATAACCTAGTCAGTTCGAAGAAATACACTCTTTCCTTGAGTTTTCAATTTACCGAGGATTTGAGAAGCATGATTGAACCCTTGTTTATTTTCTTTCTTTTTTTTATTAGAGCGAAGGGCTATGTCCCCCCTCTTTTTTTTCCTTTCCGGACCCACCGCTCTTGATGACGCCTCACCTCCGCGCGGCGCCGAGGGCCGTCGACGGCGTGCAAAAAAGTAATCACCACTAGCTGTTTGACTTGGAGAGCGAAAAAGTTCGTGCAATATAAATATTCGCCTCTGCCAATAACGAAATTAAGTGGGAGGGGCCATAGCGAAAACTCGCAGTTTGTTTTCCTTGCGGCTGATGCCACAGTGGTCCGCGATTTTAAAAGTTGGATTTTCACGTGTATGTTTTCCGTACGTATTGCGTAATTATTCGAGGGTTTAAAAACCGTGGTGTGAATGAATGACTCGTAATTGTGGATTTTATCGTGTTAAAATAGCCGTTGAAATTCTGATAAAATTAATCGTATTACATGGACGCTATAAATAAATTCACGCGAAGAGTCACCATGAAAGTTTTAGCTTTTATGTTCAGATGGAGTTTCATACAAGGATAATACTTAAATAATGCATATTTATTTATTTATTTATTTATTTATTTTACGTCAAAAAAAAACAGTTCAAAACTGCGTATGACGTGCTATGGGGAAAAGTGAATTGTGTGCACATTTTCAAAATTCTGTGATCCCTACACTAAGTCATATACCACTTAAATTTTGAATTTTGAAAGGGAAAAAAAAACAAAAAAACTCCCATGTAATAAAATCTATTTTCAAGGATAAATAAGCAATAAATTTTGAATTTTGAAAGGGAGAAAAAAACAAACAAAAAAACTCCCATGTAATAAAATCTATTTTCAAGGATAAATAAGCAATAAATTTTGGCTCTTATTACTTCCTGCCGCGACAACGTGGAAACGATAATTTGAATAACTGTATTTCCCACTGAATTCTAGAAGACGTGCACAGAAAATGAAGTTACATTTATGTCCAGAAGCAAAACAAGGGGCCATCTCAGCATTTGCTCAACGGATCAGGGAAACTGGACGAAAAACCTGATCGAGATGGGGGTCATTGACCCGGAAGCTGTGTTACAATAGTTGTTACAGGTTGTTTATACTCAGTTATACAGTTCAAATGGTAATTAATGCATTATGTATCATTGTTAAAATTAATGATACTTTTCTTGTGATGCTCAGTATAGTCTCTAATTGTATAGAAACAGTTATGCAGCAGAAAGGATTTCACTTGGGATTTAAACTTTTCTATTGAATTTAATCGTTTAATGTCATCTGGAAAAGTGTTGTAAAATAATGTACATGTAATATTAATACATGTACATTATAATATTTAGTTAATATTATATAATTATAATAATGGTGTGTTTATCATATATAAGCAGATATTTAAAAATATATGTAAGAAGAATTGTGTAGAAGACTAGCACATATTCCCCCCCCCCCGCATATCTTTCAATTATTCGTTTCCAATATTATGTTGAGTAAATGGAGTTGTAAATGATAAGTGTGACGTGTGGAAACCGTATTTCTGCCGAGAAGAGTAGGAGAAAACGCTCAGGTTTTCCCTTCTCCAAGTAATGCAAAAACTTCCGCTCGCCGAAACGTGTTTCAAGTTCGGTTCCCTAGGTTTGGCAGACTTCGCCACTGGCTAGGAGCTGTCCATAAATTAGGTAACGCAAATTTGGAGTATTTTGAATACTCCTCCCCTCTGAAGCGAATCTACAAGGCGCTTTTAAACTGTCCCCTAAGTAATTAACTTACGCTTGCGAGAACCCATCCCATTCACAATAAGTGAAAATAAAGTATAAAGCTTTAAAAACAATTGGTATTCATTTCATTAGTGTTATGTATTAAAATTTATGATAATTAAAAGCAGCATTAGTGGGCAATATGCTGAGTGAACCTATAACAATACGGGGACATTTTTTTATGTTTTAGTGTAAGGCTGAATAAATGAAATTATTTCATCAAATGCTGAAGACAATAAAAAAAATCCCGGCGTTACGTAAACTAACATCCCCCTACCCTCAAGTAACGCAGCGTAACGCTGTCTTAAAGCCTCTCCCCCTCTTTAGCCCGTCGTAATGTATGGACTACCCCTAGAGAGTCTGGTTGTGACTGCTGTGATTGGTAATTGTTTGTGCTTTCTTCGAATATTACCAGCGAAAGCCAGGGCAGTACCCTAACAAACGGTCGATGAACCGCGTGCATCTTCTTTCCTCATCCTTACCCCCTCCACCCTTCCTACACACACACATTTACACATACATACACACATACAGTCACTGTACTGTACTGCGTTGAAAACAGAGTGCTCCTTGAAAGCCATGAGCTGAAAAGTGAGGGGCACATTGCCATCCAATCGGGAGCTTCAATACCAAAAATTGAAGTCGAAAAGAAGCTTGCGATTGGATGACAGTGTCCCCCTCTCCTGCCAGCTCATGATCTTGATGGGACACTTTTAATTGGAATATACCAGACGTGTCGGGGAAATGTCCGGAGGTTAGAGCTCGTCTCAGCTGGGGCCTCGCGAGGGAAGACATCGGAAGAGGGAGAAACCCCGCAAGCCAACGTGTAGGTCACTGCCCGTTCTTATTTTATTGGGGGTAGGAACACTTCCATCTTCCGAGAAGATTAAGGGGGAGCCACAACTGATTTGTAGTCCACGGATATGAACACGCCACGTGAGTGACTTCTCAAAAGTGAGACCCAGGAATCTGGCAGATTCCGCGAATGGAAGCAGATTTCCTCCCAGGTAAAGGACTGGAATGCTGTGCATATGATATATCCTACAGAAATGCAATCCGATACATTTAGTGGCAGAAAAATTAAAGCCTGTTGACGTGCTACACTTGTAGAACTAATGATCTCAGCAGTCCCCCCTCCCCCGAGTTAGGGGCTTCGGTTACCGCAGCGGACTGTAATAGCCAAGTTTGCGGGATCAAACCCCGATCAAATCATGGATTTTTATGTAATTGATCTTGGCTGTCCGGGTGACGCCGCGTCGAAGGCTGTGTCGCAGACCAGCTCTGAGGAAGACCACGAAAAGATGGTCGAAACGTCGGCAGCACAGACTTCGACGCGGCGTCACGCGGACAGCCAAGATCAGTTACATGACTCTGACCGCGGAAGCCTATGACTTCATGGATTTTTATGGTCAAAAAATCCTTCGCACGCCTTCCTTCGTGAGGGAGAGTAAAGCCGCCTGTCCCATGTTGTAGATTTATTGCATGTAAAAGCTCCTCAAGCCTTTAGCGGCCGTTTTTTTCGCCCAAGTGAAACCTCCTTTCTCAGATGATGAAAGGAGCGTATCGGAATTTGCGTGGTGACAGGCGGAAGAACGGACCTAATGGCTTGAGTTTTACCTCGGAAAATACGGCTGAACTGAATTGAATCACGAGTCTCGCTGAGAAGGACCGCGCCCACTGTGCGCCGCCGGGCATCGAGGTGAAGCGGGTGCGAAGCGGGACAAATGAAATCGCGGGGCGCCGCTCGCCGCGCGCTCTGGCGCGGCCTCACCGAACCTCGAATCGCTTCTCTTCCGCCCCTCACGCCACCCTCGCGTCAGCTGCACCCACGAAGCTCCGGGTGTCGGTGGGGGCACCACAGCGCGCCAAGTGGCAATCCAGAGTGGGCATTCGGATGGGAGGAAATGGTGTGGAGTTAACGATATTTGCATCCTAGGAATGGATTTGAGACGTTGTTTTGTCGTTCTTGTTTATTTCATCTCATGAAATAAACAAGTATGACAAAACAACGCCTCAAATCTATTTCTATGGGTATCCGGAACTATAGCACAGGACGAATCGAAGTAGGAACGAGTCAAAACAATCTTCGCGTACGCAACACGGTCTGAATGAGTCCTAAAAGTGCTCTCGAGGATATTTTTGTGGCCAATTTCTTTAATTTGACCACTTCAGTATGCGGAAATCATAAATACGGCGCCTAATTCTGATTAATTATCTCTGACAAAGGAAATTAACACTTCTCCTACAGAGCTCATCAAAATCTCTACGAGGGAATGATCTTGCCTCCCTCTCAATTCGTTGCCTGGTGCCAACAAACGGCTACGGCTTTCTCCGGGCGGACCTGTTTTCGTGAGGAATGGACAGTTCGGTTGGTGACGTTGGGGCGCAATCCTCGATTCCGCATACGGAGCTACGGAGCATCTAAAAATGGTTAAATACGTGTTACGTTATTGTGTACATAGTAAAGGGAACGAATTGTAACGTTGCAAAATATGGAATGCGAAATTTTGGTGGAAATACATGTTTTAGAGGTTCCTGCAAATAAGTGTTTTATTCGAAGATATCTGATCGTCCGTTCGTTATGCGCCCATTCCTTTCATGACTTTTTTCAAAATGGATAGTTTCCGATCCATATAGTGAAACTCGTGACAATGTGAATTTAAAACTGATCAATGAATTGGAGGCCTACTTTACGTCAATTCCATAGTTTTTTTCTCTGACGCGACGGTCTAACCGCCCGTTCGTTCGTAACAGTTCATTCGCTCGCCCATCCATCCAACCGTCTGTCCGTCGTCCATCCGTCCGTTCGTCCTTCCGTCCGTCCGTCCGTTCGTCCGTCCGTCCGTCCGTCCGTCCGTTCGTCCGTCCGTCCGTCCGTCCGGCCGTCCGGCCGTCCGGCCGTCCGTCCGCCTGCCCGTCTGGCTGCCTTTTGATTCTGAATGTGGACCGGGCAATTAATGCGTGAGCATATTTTCTATTTCCTGAGTATATGCTTCCCTGTATCGCATAATCTGCGAGCGAGTGTGCGTTAGCGCTGGTCGCCTACTAGCGTAGCGAGCGAAGAGTAGCCAGTGGACAGGGCATATATTTTTTATTTTGAAATTACAGTACGCCGCATACGTAGGCAAAGGCACAGCTTGGAGAAATCAGCGCCCGGCGGATGACCCCCAGCCAGTCTTCTGCGCTGCTTACGCGCTTCATTTCTTACACTAGTTTCTACTACAAGTTGAAAATTATAAAAACAATTATATATCTTCTAATGTGTTACGTCTTGGTGTAAATGCTCTTTAAAAATTTACTTTGAATTATCTCGCCAACTATTAACTTTAATTTGATATGTAGAGAGCGGATTTCAGTGCTTTACCATTTTTTCTGTTGCTTTAGAGCACAGCTAGGTGGAATTTTTTTGACATTTGGTTACAATTGGATGGCATGTGGATTAATGAGTTAGTGCATATTTGGCGTATTTTTCATATTTGTGCATCTTCGTGTAATAATAAGCGCATATGTAGGATATTTCGTTAAAATAGATACTAACTAAATCTCTAAAACGTTTCACATTTTCATAGAATCTACTTACTTGTGAGCGTTCATTGATAAGAGCGTGTGTCAGTTCGCGTTTTATTTTATTTCCTATATTATATCATATAATATTTGTGTAAATGTAGGGTATTTCTTGATATTACATATTTTAAACTAGGCAGAAGAAATACAAGAAAACATGCAAAGTACTTCTTCACTAATGTGAAGATTTACTTCAATTATATCTTCTGGAAAGTAAGATAGATTATGTTTACGCGCGCGCGCGCGCGTGCGCACACACACACACACACACTCACACACTCACACTCACACTCACACTCACACTCACACTCACTCTCTCTCTCTCTCTCTCTCACACACACACACATATAATCTTTTCATTCGTAGCATCCTTCTGAAATTTTGTCATGAATGGCTTAAACAGCTAATGAAATATTTTTAATTATAATTGTATATTTCAGAATTTGTATGTCATAATTGTACAGTTTTAAACGCATATTTCAAGAGTTTTAAGTCATACAAATTCTCTCTCAATTGATATGCTCGAACGGGGGCGGGCAGACGCCGCATTTAATTTATTGTCGCAAGACGCGTCCCTGCGGCACGCCTCGGGGCGGGGCGGGGCGGGGCGGCGCGTACTCACCGCGTGCGCGGGCGGTGGCGGGCGCCTAGGGGCGGGGCGGGCGGAGCGGGCGGAGGCGCGGGCGGCGCCCCGGCCGCTGCCGCCCCTCGCTGCCGCCTCCTCCTGTGGGCGAGTGCTGGCGCTGCTGCTGCCGCCTCAGCTGCTTCTGCTGCTTCAGCTGATGGCGCGACGGGGGGCCTCGAGCGCTACCCGCCTCCTGCAACACGCGCCCTTCTCATGTTGCAGCCGAAATAGAAGTAAAACAAAATCAATGAACATGTGCACAACTGGCTTCGGTGGCTCAGGGCATCAATGGATGCCATTGGAGTGCCTCTGACCAGTAGTTCCACTCCCAAAGATAGCAGGACGACGGGATCCAAGGGAAAATATTGGAAACAGAAGATTAAATCAGAATCTGGAAAGCAGAGTGGAAGTTTTAGAAGTGGAACGAAACTACAGTCACCTCCGGTTATAGTGAACTTCTGGGGTCTAACATGTTTACTTCGGTATATCAGAGGTTCACTATATCCGATTATGTCATAATTAATTGGAGTTTCTCCACAATAATTGGTTTTACAGCATTTACAGCATTATTGGTTTTACAGCAAAATTCATAAACAGCACGAACTGAAAATTTCAATATATTTATTTGTACGTAAAATCAATTATTTTCAATTCTTTGTTTTGTCCATTTTTCATTAGATCGTTCTCAAGAGTTCGTGCTCTCTCCATACTTGATTTTGCGTTGTCCTCTGACACCAAGTATCGTAATGCAGTTATGGCACCAAATAATCGCCTAATAACATACGAGATCCAATAAGTTTTCGGACTTATTTACTACGTTCACTATAGCCGAGGTTCAGGTTCACTGTAACCGAATCGTCTTATGCTTATTTGTAACGAAAGTGAAACGTGGCCGGTGACTTAAGTTCATTATAACCGACGGTTCAGTATATTCGAGTTCACTGTAACCGGAGTCGACTGTATGTGCTTTGGTGGTTAATGTTCTACAAATTCCCTTTATTGCTCTGGCATTCCTTCCGCGTTGCTCTCGTTTTCCACTTCATTATTTCAGTTTGTTTCTTCCAATCTCGAGATCAATTGGACGTGCAATTAGACGAATTGAGTACTTCGTGATTTACAATGAAAATGAAAACAAGAAAATCGTCATGACAAAATTCACCTCTGCTGATAAGAATCGATTTTTCAAATGAAGTTAAGGGGAAACGTCTTCTTTATTTGAATACTAGCACAATACCCGACGTTGCACGCGCTGCTTTCATATCCAGTCCTTGTGAAAGAGGAAGATCATTTATGTAAACCTTGGTGTTTAAAGATTATTTTTAATGTAATTGATTCAAGTATTAATAAAATATTATTATTATCTTTCATTTATTTTACAATTAATTGCTATTAGATTAATATTTTTATCTTAAGCATTGCTACTGACCACTAGTGAATCTGTTAGGTATCAATACTTCTGCACCGCTACTGCCTTCTGGTGGAATATAATAGGAACCAATCTACAGGCGAAAAAATATGATCGTGGTGCGTCTACCACAATATTATTTAAATCATTTATTTTCCGCATTTGTGTTGTATTAATTTTTACCACATTCTGCGACAGCCCTGAAGACGATTTCGTAAAAAATTCATGTCTATTCATACACTATTGTATGTAGTATCGATGTCAGTTACACGTCGTTGAATTCTTATTTATTAGTATAGATTAGTCAATTTCAATTACAGGACTGTCTCCGGGAAAGACTGTAACGTGTTACACAATAGTGGCAATGCAGTGTCTCTGCTTGTGAGGTGATCGGTGCGGTGACACGAGGAACCCCCCTCCCTCCGCCGAGCGAGTCCGCTCGGTCCATGCCGGGGGAGGGGGGGGGGCGTTTGGTTTGGACGTGTGTGGTTGCGCGCGCGTGGGACGAAGCAGGCTGAATTGCCACGGCGCACAGTGGGGCCAGAGAGTGGAAAAGCTGGCAAAAAGTATTTTTTACCGCTTTTCGGATTTTTGGCAATAAAAAAACACATTTTATAAATAAATAAGGACTCATTTAATTGTTTAATCTTGAAATATTTGTTTACATAACCTCAAAGTCAGAGCATTCATCATGTGACTTTTGAAAATTGGTGCAACTTCTAGATCGAAAGCCTTCGTGATAATTCTTCTCTATTCCATTTGTGAAATCAGTGGGTGAGATGCAATTAACAGCCTGCGAAGCACTTTTTTTTTCTTCCAGATTGTACTTTTTTCGTTTTTTTTCTTTCTTTTCAGTGTGTTTAATGACACCATACATATCCCTCCTTGTTAATGAAGAGCTATCAGTACCATATCATGAAGGAAAAATAAAAGAAATGAAAATAGTATGTAGAAGGCTAACAAAACTAGATGTGTATCATCATAAACAAAGTACCTTAACGCAAAATGGGGCAAACATGATTAATGTTTTGAAAACTAGATAAATTACAGAATCAGATTCAGTTAATATCATAGCCCGGAAACGCCCGGAAGGGAACTAAAAAACAATATGAAAAACCGGAATTTAAAATTTCATTCCATTGTGACACGTCAAGTTTCTACTGGGAATTACAAAATTATTATGCAAGGAATACGTTTTTTTAGAAATACAGATTTAAAGTACATATCTCCAGGTATCGTATCCATAGCTCGTACGATTCTACTAGTCGAGAGAGCAAATATTTTTGAATCAAAAAACACACCTCTCTTTTTCTCTCTTCTCTCTCTCGCGCGAGCGAAGAAGTGCGCCGCGCGTTTCTTGTGCGAGTTCAAACTTGCACTGAATGGAGTGACGTGATTCCGGCTTCCTTTCCTGATCGTACAACGATGAAGGAGACTTTTTGCTACCCCTTTCATGTGAAATGGAGCTTCTGAGGTGTATTTTCGTTTCGGACGTTTTGCCAAATTTCCTTTTGCCCACTGTGCGGCGCGGCGTGTGCCCGCGGGGGTCTAGCCGGGTCGCGACGCCGCGCCCGCCCACGCGGATGGCCCGGAAATGCGAGGGGCGGTGAACCGAGAGAAATTGCGTGCGGTGCCGCAGCTCCAAGCAGTCCGAATTAGGCAGATCGTATGGAATCCACAACACACGCTTGCACTTCGCTATGTGGAGGACAAACCGCATGCGATGCCTCGCAGCAAGCGGCCTAACCTCCAAGAGGAGAAAACTGGCTTAGGTTGGACAGGCCATCGACTGATGGAACTGCAGGGCCTCTGACTGGGAGGTCCTAGGGTTCGTGTCACGGCGGTGGCAGGATTTTCGACACTGGCTTAAATAGCTAGATCGAGCTCAGCCGCTATCTGGACGAGAATTATAGCGTCCGGCTGCTCTGATTGGTAGTTTTCTGGGCTTCCTCAGATTAGGGGAATGCGGGAGCAGTACCCTCGCAAACGGGCCGCTGACCGCGCGCGATCTTTCCTTCTCCTTCCTTGTCCTATTTTCGCCGACGTCACCTGGACGTCGGCGGTCGCCACCCTGGCGGACGTCGGATGTCACCATGTAGCAAGGGAAGATCACCACTACCTCCCGTGGTAAAAAAAAATGCACTGTAGTATGTGACTACTGATCTTAGCAGTTGATTCACCCGGGAACATCAAACCAAAAGAGGAGGTGGTTTCGTCGATTGAAATTCCAGGCGAATGCTGGTGCAGTACCTTAACGAACGGGCCCCGGACTGGCACCTTTCAGTCCTCATTCGTGGCCCCTTTCTTCTTACACACACATACTCATGCATTAGACCATCACACACATATCGAGACTAATCGGGAGTTCACAGCTTGTCGCGGCTGGGCGGTGCCGCTCTGGGGAGTACACGCCAGGCCAGGCTCCATGCCAAAACACTGTTCAGGGAGTCTGCACTACCATAACAAATCGTCAAAATCTACTTTTTCAATGCGGCCAAGATGTGAATTACTTAGCCTTTTTACTGACAAGGCTTTGCGAAACCGCTCAGCTGAAGATTCTCAAGCAATTGACTTTCGTTGGGGTCTTATTTGGAAATGCATCTGATTCTCAGAAATTGTTAACAATACGAAATTATATCTGTGGTCGCCGGTTCCCACTACCTGGCACATTCTCGCGAGCGTCTTTGAAAGCAGTTCAAAGCAATTTCAGTCCTTCCAAAGAGTTTCATGCGAAAGACGTAGCCTTTCTCTCTGGAAGCCCGCCTGCGTTTTTCAGAAAAAAATAGTCCAAAGGTTAACAGAACAAGATGTGCGTCATCATAAACAAAGTACCTTAACGCAAAATGGGGCGAAGATTATTGCTTTGAAAACTAGATAAATTACAGAAATAAAAAAGTCCGAGGGACGTTTAAAATATATACCCTTTGCTGTTAATTATCATCAAGAAATTGTTATAAATGATAGTTTGGCCGCCTATGTGCAAAGAGTACCGAGTTTATATTTTATCCGTCTATTGAACGTTTGTCAATAATTGAACATTCCAATAGTGGTCATGCCGTCACTATAAAAACTTCTTTTCTTTAGTAAGAATAGAGGCTGTGTGTGGTTCTAATTCCTTTCGAATATACCACTGCTTCAGGTCGTAATCTTTCAGTAAATGTTGTGTTTTAAATGGAGAACATTTCCACAAACATACGTCGGAAATTAATGTGCAAAGCAAACCTGAGTAAATGACGAAACCCAAACACAATTTAGGAGGATTAGATAATAAACCGCGTATTGAGAGCCCTGAGAATGTGAATACGTAATGAGCGATGTATTTGTTTCCACAAAATGGGCAATTACGAATACCATCCTCTCTCATATATCACAGCTGCATGGTGAATACTACAGTTGAACTCGAATGTTGCTATTGGAACACGGAGGTCGTTTCTTTTCGGTTATTGCAGGACTAATTGCAGGACTGGTATCAAACTTGCAATAGAGTGTCAAGTCTGAGACAAAGAATAGGAGCTAAAATCTGCAGCTCATTTTTTTCCGATGCAAATAGTTTTCATCTTTTGGATAGATTATTTTTTGCTTTCAAATTTTGCTAAAACGTTCGTTGCCACCTTCTTTTCATAATTCAACTTAGTATAGTACAGGTGTGCAGAAATATGATTTTGAGCTCAGTTGTACTTCTCGTTCCATTTACATATGTTTTGGAAACATCGATGTGTTAAACACTGGTACATTACAGCAGATGTTTTTAACTTCAGTGTTTTATGGTCGATGTTTTGACGCTTTGGATGTTATGAATATGAAAGAAAAAATTCAAAATCACAAGTTTAAAAAAGTTAAAATACGAAATAATAATTGATAAGACTGTCAATGCCTGTGATCGTATGAAGCGAACGCTGTTAATACTACCTCCATCGAGCAGACTATCTCTCTCCTGAGAGATGACCCCGATTTCCTGATATTTTCTTTGCCTTTTGTCGTATTTCGCAAGAGTAGTTCTGAGTTATGGCCAACACATGTGCAGTAGGGCTAAGGCTTCAATTTTCCCTCGCATTCTTTTACGGTGAATCGAGGAAGTTCTGACCTCTTCAGATGTCTCTCAGCGCTCAGACTTTCAGGCTATTTTGTTAATTGTTTTTACATTTTGTCAGTTAATTCTTGATGATAAATTAATGACCAAAACCGTTAAAAAATTCTCTTTCGCACGAAAGTAATTGTTGAAGGTTACAAAACAGTAAAAACACACTTAAAAACATGATTTTTGGCCGATGTTTTGTTAACATCAGTATTTTGGAGTGGATGATGCACCCCTAATGTCATATGTTCCTATTTTTAGAGATCTGCAGAAACACACGTCCAAATAACGAATGGAAGAAATAATAATTTACAAAAAAAAAAAAAAAAAAAAAAAAAAGTGCAGAGAAGTCGATATATTTAGCCCTTCGCTATGCTTCATCATTAACTACTTTGTATTACACTTAAAATAATTTCCCTCAAATTTGTGAATGAAGAATGTATTAATATGGAGTTATTATTTGGCGTATTAAAATATGTGGAGCAATATGATGAATTTATAGCATTCTAACTAGTTGAACAAACAGTCTTAAATGCATTAAGAAATATTGAAGAACATGCTGTGTTATCTTAGAAAAATTGTGCTTCAGAATTCTCTCTTTTTTCCCTTTTTGATGAAGTACGTCGTGTAGAATAATATATTATCAAAGATGACAAAAAATGGTTTAAAAGGACATCAGCATGGAAGAAAGCGGAAATTCGTTTGTTCACCACAGACTTCATGTTTTTTCCAGAAAAATTCTAGGAATGCACAAATATGTTAAAATGGCGTGGGGGCGATTTTCACTCGAGAGAGCGCAATCCACTGAGGAATTCGCCTCGTCAAAAACACGCCTGGGCAGGCGAGGCATTAGCGCCATACATCACGTAGCGTGGTGTGTTTTCTCTCTCTTTGACACGCGGGTGGGCGGGCGCGCTGTTTGACAAAACGCGGCGGCAGAGGCGGCGCCGAAACCCAAAGGGCCCGCGCTGCGCCCTTCAAGGGCTCGGAGGGCAGAACGCCTGCTCTAGCGCAGAGCTCTCTCGAGTGCGACCTCTCCGCAGCACCTCCACGGTCTCCGGATCGCCCTGCTGCGCCTAGCACCGCCACGCCATGATCTGCAGCGCTCCGCCTAGGGTCGGCCAAAACGGCAACCATGTTGTTATGATTATTAGAGGAATTTATTTATTTTCGTATTTTTTTTATATTAAAATTGACGTGTGCGTGCTTTTTCGAGAGTTTATGTTATCTTTTTATATATTGTTTATCTAAAAGTTGTTTTGGTTGTAATTAATATTATACAATTAGCTTATTTTTGATATAGTATTTTTAAAACATCGATATTTTCGAGAAGAAACAACGATGTTATAACATCGATGTTTCGCTTTTGATGTTGTTTTCAGATCGATATATTTGTGGAAAAAAATTATCATGCTATGAATAAAATTTGCAGATTCTATTTTGTTTGGGGATTGTTTGCAATCAACAGCCGTTGACAGTACTTAAGTCGATCCACAGGCGGCACGAAACCGTTTCCTATTCGCAATCTTTTTCCAGTTTTGTTACCTTTTTGATTATTTTGTGTGTGGTAATACTGTAAAACTACATTTTCAACATTGACTACATTGAACATTAATTAGAAAATGAAAGTGACAGTGAAATTGAGCTGAATATACCTTCAACTAATAAGGACATGTTATGTATCACATTAGAACAAGGTCATTTTACTTCGAAATGTTTCATCATATTTAAAACATAGATATGTTTTGTCCATATTTTCATCGACAAAACAGTTTGGCAATGTATTGAAGTATCGATATTGTGTTAAACTTCGCCATCGCTAGCTCCACCCAGCACTATTTATCTACGGCCCGCCCTGCCTCGTCCCGCCCCGCCTCGTCCCGCCCCGCCCCGCCACGCCCCGCCCCGCCTCGCCGCGTCTCGTCCCGCCTAGTTTCTCCCCGCACTATTTCTGCACTTTCGTCCCGCCACTCCATGTCGGCGCCTGTCCCGCCACGTTCCGCATTGCCGCGCCCAGTTTCGCCCCGTACCTCGAACTTCATCTCGCTCAGTCCCGTTCCGTCCCTTTCTTTTCCGCGCAGACCGCTCCGCCCACCCTATCCCTGCCCTTTCCCGCCCCGGGAAGGTATTAGCGGAGGTTAGCCTACGGGGTAATTCGAATTTTGACTAAAAGAGCCTACGACCTACCTCTGACAGACGAGGGGGGTCACATCTCTAGAAGCCCGGTTGACATGCGAAATGGCGTTGAGCCACCCTGTGCCGAAAACTCCCGGAGAAAAGAGGAAGTTCCACTAAAAAAACGTGAGATTAGAGCGACCTAAGAATAAATATTTAAAAAAATATACAATCAATTCTACTTTTGATATTATTACTCTAATTTCTTTGTCCTGTGAGTTTATTGATTGGATTACTGTTTTTAAGCAAAACTTTTATTAGCAATTTAAGCTAGTTCTCGTGTACTGATATTTTACGCAATAACAGTGCCAGAGTGATGTTATGCCAACGAATTTGCCTACCTACTTCATCTAATGCCACATCTCGTGCAGTTCTAACCAGCGCAGTCTCTCTCCGTCGCCCGCTCTCTGCCCCTAACCCCTCTCTCAAAGCCTTCCTGCCCCTGCCCCACGCCCTTCCACTGAGTTCCACTGAATCCAGCCTCGCGCTGTCCCGCTCTGCTTCGCTGAACCCCTTTGCGACTTTTTTGGCACTGTTTTTCCCCGACCCGCTCTCTGCACCCCCTCCGCCTCGCCCCGCTCAGTCCCGCTGAACTCCGCTCTGCCCAGTTCCGCTCGGTTCCGCTTCGCTCAGTCCCCTTCTTCCCTTCTTTTTGCCTGTGCTGGGTCGGGTTGGGTCTGCCCCGTTCCTCCCCTCTCTGCTGGCCCTTCGCGAATTGTTCTGCCTCGTTCCGCCCCACTTAGCTCCTTGTCGCGCCGTTCGGCCCCGTTTCCCCTTTTCGACCCGACTCGTCCCGACCCGACTTGTCCCGACCCGACTCGTCCCGATCTGACCTGACTCGTCCCGACCCTACTCGATCCGATTCGTCCCGACCCGACCCGTCCCAACCCGTCCCGACTTGTCCCGACCCGACCTGACCCGTCCCGACCCGACCCGTCCCAACCCGACTCGTCCCGACTACGGTCCAGACCGACGGACCCGACCCGACCCGACCCGACCCGACCCAACCCAACCCGACCCGACCCGACCCGACTCGACACAACCCGACCCGACCTGACTCGACCCAACTCCAACCTGACCTGACTCGACCCGACCTGACCCAACCTAACCCACCTGACTCGACCCAACCTGACCTGACCTGACCTGTTCCGACCTGACTCCCGTTCCGACCCGACTCGTCCCGACTACGGTCCAGACCGACGGACCCGACCCGACCCGACCCGACCGGACCCGGTTGCCCCCTTCGCTCCACCTCGAGCCGATCAATTGCAGGTGCTAAAAAAGTCGCCGCGCCCGCCGAACTTGCCGCCCCGCAACTCTTCGAATGCCAATGAACCTGTTCATAGCGCCGTGCCGGAAGTATGACCGCGATAACAAGAACCTGAAATACGTTTGTTACGGCTTCCGATTGAGCCCACAATCCGACGGAGTGAACTAAGGAAAGCAAGTTTTAGAGCAACACATTTCGTATTTTCATGGAAATTCTATCTTTGGAAAATCAACCTCATGCAGTCAAACTGGAATAGATGTCGTTCGAGTCGCTGTATTAACGGCCTTGCAAATTTAACATAATCTACACGTTTCCTTGTATTTTATTGCAAATATGGCTAGTTTGAGGTACTGTTTTACATTCATCCCAAGGAAACACAAAACCTTCCACGATAGCAGCCGGCCTTTAGAATTTCTATCTAGGCAGTGTGATCCGTCCTGACTATTCCGCTGAAGTCGAAAATCCACGTTTTACAATATTTTGAACTCGATATTTTTACCTGGTTGATTTTTTTTAATGAAAAATATAATAGACTAATACAAAACAATAAAAATTTTCAAATATGCATAATTTGAACATTCTTGAGACCAAAGTTACTGAGAGTGAAAAAAATAAGTCGAATTTTCTTTAATAAATGTAGTTAATAATTTTGTATTATCCTTTTAGATAATATTTTTTGTTAATGCTGCTATTTTTCTGAAAATAAATTGTTAATCACGACCACCGTCACATGAACATTGATGTTACAGAATAGGTGCGAAAAAACTCCTACAAACATGCATGTTTAAAAACATGGATAGTTTTAGCCCAATTTATTTTGAACATCGATTTTTAAAACATGAACGTCGATGTTTCGAAACATCGATGTTTTGTTGTCGATGTTGCATCCTTCTTGCCTTTACGTCCCATGTGTAATGACTGCGAAGTGGCAGACGCAGGATTGTCTATTGGGAAGCCAGTAATCCTGTGCCAGGCAGCCTATACAATGAGATAATAAACATTTGTTAATTATTCTGCATTTTTAAACTTCGTTTTGCCTAAACCTCAATTATAAATTAATAAACGACCACCGTTACAGGACCTCCCCCGCTGTTTGTAAACACTGATGTTAGAGAATACGAAAAGAGTCTTACAAACGAAAATGTTGTACCATGTTGTAAAATGTTGTACATGTTGTAAAATGTTGAATATCGATATTTCGAAACATTGATGTTTTGTTGACGATGAATTTTGTACATCAATTTTTAAAATTTGAATTCCGATATTTCGAAACATCCATGTTTTGCTGACGATGTATTTTGAATATCGATTTTTAAAATTTGAATATCGATGTTTCGAATCATCGATGTTTTGTTGACGATGGATTTTGTACATCAATTTTTAAAATTTGAATATCGATGTTTGGAATCATCGATGTTTTGTTGTCGTATTTTGAACATCGATTTTTAAAATTTGAATATCGATATTTGGAAACATCGATGTTTTGTTGACGATGTATTTCGAACATCGCTTTTTACATTTTTGAATATCAATGTTTAGTCGCCCCTATTGCCTGTACGTCCGATGAGTAGCGTGTGCGGAGGGGCAGGCGCTGGTCGCCCGGCCGGCCGCTGACCCCACATCCGTCCGGGCGATAGGCGCTATCGCCCTAGATTACGGTCCCCAGGGGTTCGCCGCCGACGCGGAACACTAGAGCCGAAGCGCGTGGCCTCTCGGAGATTCTCAAATCTTTTTTTTTCTTTTTTTTTTTTTTTTTTTTCATTTATATCTGCTTGGCCGGAAGGCCCTCAGCATCCGAGTACGATACAGTGATGTTATATTGAATTACGTTAACATTGATTAAGAAAAATTATAGACATGAATACAGTGAATGTGAATTAAATGTGAGAAGCCACATCGGATACATGATAATCAAGGAGGGGCGAAGAATTGTCGCGGTAGTTTTCGCTTTAGTCTATTGTGGTGAGGATTTTGTTTTCCGATTTTGAAATGTACGGCTGAGGGAATCTGGGGAATTTTAGGATAGAAGCGAGAGGATAGGAGGGAGAAATGGACGGAGATAGGAGTAATGCCGAGTTCGTTATGTAACAGGGAGTTAGGTACAAACCATGGAGCTTTAGTGATGGTTCGGAGGAATTTATTTTGGAAAATCTGCATTTTTTGGATGTTCAATTTGCTGGCTGAGGCCCAGATAGGAGAAGCGTAGGATAAAATTGGGCGGATCATTGATTGGTATAGGTGAGTATTCAGTGGTATAGGTGAGTTCTCAATTCTTGCGTAACGATTGTACCAGGCACGCGTGATTAAATGACGACCCGTTTCAGGTCGCACGTTTTCACATTACAAGTATCACCTTTCGGATCACATTACGATCAAATCGCGAAGCGGCTAAATTTGCCAAGAACGTGAGTAAGCAAAATGCATGTTTGATCGAAATTTCATTTTTTTTGTGATGTGTGAGAGCCTAGCAAAATTCCGTTGCTTGCCGAAGAAAACAATTATTGAACATACATGAATATAAAATATCTACCATGAAACTATTTGTTTTCCATTCAGTTCACAAATATCTAAAAAATGTGTTAACAAAACTATTATTCTGTAACGATGTTTACTTATGTGAAAATTAATTCAAAATTCTTTGAAAAAAAAATTGGTTAGTAAATTTATGTTATATTCTCACAAAGTTTTGGGTTTAAATGCATGCGTATTTTCAATACCTTAAAAGTCATTAAAATCCGGGCCCTAGTTGTGGTAAATTAAGAGATTCACGTAGAACAATTTTTTGATACAGGTTTTTTCTGACTACCGCTTTTATTCCGTTTTCCACAATTTTTTTTACATGGACATTTTTATTCACCATAAAAACGGCTCCCTATCGATACCATACAGCTTTACTACTACAACAAAGTTCCTTAAATTTCCAGTAGAATTGGAACGATATATTTCGTTCTTCACACACACACACACACACACACACACACACACACACACACACACACACACACACACACACACACACACACACACTAGGCTGTTCTGAATGTGAAACTAAAGAGAAATAGACATTTTCTAAGGCTTCCAAAAAAAGTTTTATTAAGCAAAACTGACATGCTGACACTTTCTGGCTCTATTCTGTTGTTTATTTTGTCGCGTATCATTCCCACTGAACTGAAATGCGGCGGCGATGGTGTAACGGTTAATATATGGAACTGCTATACCCCAGTTCGCGGGTTCAAACCCGATCGAAGCCGTGGATTTTTAAGGGCGAAAAAATCCTTCGTACGCCTTCCTTCGGATGGCAAGTAAAGCCGGATGTCCCAGTTAGTAGATTTTATGCATGTAAAAGATCCTCAAGCCTAAATGAAACCTCTGTAATTCGTCGCCCAAGTAATACCTTCTTTCTGCTCTAGTCGGTGAAAGGTGCGTAACGAAATTTGCGTGGTCAGACGGAAGAACAGGCCTGAGTCTTCCACGTAAAATAAGGCATTCATTCATTCATTCATTCAAATGTTTCTCGGAAAAGGCGTAGGAGCTTATAAGCACCAGAGCTGCAGTGGACGTGGTGCCTGCTATCTCAAGAGATAACGACAGGTGTGGTTGCCATAAAGCAGTTCCCGGGTGTCCCGGCGTGGGCTGAACCAACGATTCGTGGCGTGTTTGAGAAACGAGTACGAACAGAGGGACCCAACGTTGTTGCTAGCAGAAAAAAAGAGAAGAGAAATGAAGACGGAAGTCTTTTCAAAAATAAACAAAAAATAAATAAATCAACGAAATGAGACCAGCGCCATTCTCTTAAGCGACCGTTACACTAAGCAAAGACCAAATTGAACCCCCAAAAATTTGTGACATTTTTTAGAAAATTTTGAACATGTTTTTGAGGTTGCATGTAAAGTGCCCTCAAAAATCCAAATATCCGTTTGAAATTCCCAAAGCCTCGAGTTCATTCAGGTCAATTGGGTAATATCAATTTTGAAGAAAATCGGCTGAATGGTTTAGGCGCTAGCGTTGACCACAGACGGACACACAGACAAACGTTTTGCCGTCAATCGATTTTTCGGTATCGAGGCCTTACAAAATATGGATTTTGGCTACACCACGTGTTAGAGGATTCTTTTGCTATATTTAGCAATAGGACTTTTCCACTTTTGTGTTACCAGGGCCGGGCATTAAGAACTTTTCTATCGAAAATTCGCCGTTTTCCGGCGCGTGAAGTAGGTACTTCGTAAGGCGAGAAAGTAAAATTAGAATTTTCAAAAAATATTGAGTCAGTTTCCTAAAGTGTCGTTCGCTATCCATAGCACGCTAGTACCGATGACGAATCCCCAATTTGTCAGCATTTCTTTGCAACGTAGGTAGGTTGTATTTTGTCCCTTATACTTCTGCGTACGTAGTTCTCCTCTCAATGATTACCTCCAAAGGTACTTTTTATGGAGGTATTCGCCAGTTTTCTTGTAGCTGAATTCTCTCTGAATGTATGTATATACTGCAAGCATTCAATTGCACTGCTTGTAGAGGAGACATGGTTCGCAATCGTTTGATAATTGTGTGTGGCAAAGAGAAATGGCTGTTTCTTACGTCAGCTCTATTTCCAGCGCAGCACTAACAAAATTTCCTTTCACCAAAACGCGTCTGTTCGACAGACTGATACAGTGCATACTCGGCGCCCGCAAAACTGCGGCTAGGTCCTTTTGTCTTGTATGGCACCGATGAAAAACAAACAAAAAAATCCTTTGGACATTTTTTGTTGGACCCAGAGTACAAATGGCAGAACGATAGGATTTTTAACGTGTCCAGACCAAATGTAGTACTTACACTCTGAACGTAGGAAAGAGACACTATTTGTAATTGGTAGTGGCAGAGAAAGTTAAAAGGGAAGCTAAAGCGAAAGGTGATGGTCATTTCTTTCTTGTTCTGGTTAGAGTTGTTATGCTATCGTTGCTCTACACTTATGTGCAATCGACTCGTGGTTTTGAAAATGGTTTATGCTTTATTTTGAAAACAGCTTGAGGAACTGTTGTCATCTTGAGAAAAACCGATATTGAGATTTTGACGAATATGATTCTGAGATACAGAAAATGTGTTGTACACGTGTGTTGTTGAGTCAGTCGAATTAACGGCCACTCAAATGCATGATAGAAACTAAGAATGAAGTGACACAAAGAATAAAATGTTTCCCATAATTATTTATTTGTCTTCGCTAACTAAAGCCAGCATTTATTGCATTTTTTGTGACTTGTTATTTTATTAGTGTATGAACCACACGTAAAAGTAGATTAAAATAACGTTTCTTGTTGGCGATATTTTTATTAACATTTATACTTTGCGTTTTTTACGAACATTATTTTGTGGGATCAGAATATTTCGTGTTCTTTGACGAAAATACTGCTGCATGTTTCGACTGCACCATTGATACAGCAAAACGGTGATCGTTTTCTTTCAGGACTTCAGTTTCGCTGAAGAGTCCATGGTGTTCCTTGACCTCACGGACGTATGCACCCGGTGGTCCTCCATGCTCGTAATGTGATTGATGACTAAACGGCAACCATTGATACAGCAAAACGGTGACCGTTTTCTTTCAGGACTCCAGTTGCGCTGAAGAGTTCATGGTTGACATTGACCTCACTGACGTATGCACCCGGTGGTCCTCCATGCTCGTAATGTGATTGATGACTAAACGGCAACCATTGATACAGCAAAACGGTGGTCGTTTTCTTTCAGGACTCCAGTTGCGCTGAAGAGTCCATGGTGTACCTTGACCTCACTGACGTATGCACCCGGTGGTCCTCCATGCTCGTAATGTGATTGATGACTAAACGGCACCAAACCAAAATTCATCGCTCGTTCCGCAACAGCCTTCCACTTCTTGCCACGCGGCGGAGAGGCTGAACGGGCAAAGGATCTCAACGGGGCCGTGACCGCGGCGGGGGCGTTGCCTGCCACTTGTGAGCTCTCCACCCCCGCCCCCGCTGTTCTTGTAGCGTCGTCCACCGCTTCGGCCTATCTTTCATCGCGCCCTCGTGGTCATCGGCCTGGTAACAGCGCCCCGACTCATTACCCCTGGTGGCGACCCGAGCCGGTTTTTGGGGCCGTGTTGATTGTGTCGTGTGCTCGTTGGCGTGCGCCGTCGCCCGGCGTCGTTTTGTTCGGCCTGGCATCGATAACGGCGTGATGTTCGCCCGCCCATCGCTATTGTCGGCGGCCGCGTTGCAGGTCGGCCGCGCGCGCTGGCCTCGGCGAGGGATTTGCAGCGCCAGGCTTTGCCAGGAACGACGCGTCAGGGTTTTTAGCAAATTGAGCTTTGCTGTTAGTGCGCGGGAGTGCTGTTCTTTGCGCGAAGAGTTTGAGACAGGAAAGCTTAACGGCTTGAATGCGTTGTATGATGTTGGTAGGGTGCTCTTTAGCGTTCAGTTGAAGTGTCGCCTGCAAAGAATCATGAACTAGCTTTTTGGAAATTCAAAATTCATAAAGCAGTTTCCATAAATTAGTTGACGTTTTTAAACTTTCACATTTTCATTACGTCTCAGAATGAAGTGCATGTTTTGTTGGGCTGTGACATGGAAGGAGAGACTTAGAATTTGAGTTCACAAATTACAATTATCAGAACAGTAAGTTCTAATATACGTTGTTTTTATTAGCATTTCCGTAATGCATAATTGTTATTTTCAAATTTCGCAATTTAGCGTTTAATTTATTGGCAACATGAAAATCGTAATACAACAATAGGTTTGTAATGTACAACTATATTTAAAATTATCGTACTCAACAAGTTTGTAATACAGATTAAAGCTAGCCTGTGAGGTCGAAAGCATATTTAGTTATTTAATGCATAATACCTTACTTTTAAACCTTATTTTCACAAATCACATCATTTCCTACCGTTGTAATTCCAATGTCGATGTGGGCTCGCAGGAATGGCCGATCGTCATTTGTAATGCATATAATTTTAAATTGATATATTTAAATACATTTTTTCGTGTGTGTTACCTTGCTCCATCTGCAGAATAGCTTCTACGTTTTATCTCCTCCATCACAACGTCTTGGCCATTCGTTTGTCCATAAATTCTACTCATTCTTTCTTTCATTCAGTCGGTCAATCGGTCAATCATTCATTCACTTATCTTTGTTTTTCCTTTCATTCTCCATTCACGCGTTCATTGATTGAGACGTTAATTAATTCGTTGATTAATGAAAATGAATTTGTTTCGTTGAGAATGAGCAGGGGAATAAGTGGTGAGGCCTCCCCAATTACCTGTGTGGCGGCCGCAGGGGCGGGGGAGGGGGCGGGGGCGGGGCGCGAAGTGCGCTTCCTGTTTTACGCGCCGCCGCCGCCGCCTCTTCGTTTAGTCCGTCTCTTTCCTCCGTTCCCCCCGCGGCGGCGCGGCACGGCGCCGGGTGCCCGTTGTTATTAGCCCGCATTTCCATACGCCCCCCCCCACGCAAAAAGTAGGCCTCCGGGGGCGCTTTGCGCAAGAGCCCGGCCCCCGCCTCACCATGCCACGCGCGCCCCGTCCCTTTCCCCGCCCTGCCCCGCCCCTGCTGCCGTCGCCGCGTCCGCCCGTGCAGTCAGACGGGGAACTTTTGGATGAAGGATGGGACCGTGTACCATTGCCGCTGTTCAATTTTTATTTTTTGTTTTTGTTTTGTTTCAAACTTTCTTTGCGGAGGTCACAGCCCTGTGGGTCACCTAGCTCGTTTCGCTGAGTTTGTGACTTCGGTGGTATAACGGTTAGTGTTTTGTGCTGTTGTACGAAAGTTTGCGGGTTGAAACCCGATCGAAGTTGTGGATTTTTAAAGTCGAAAACTCTGACCAGGAGGTTCTAGGTTCGAGTGCTGACGATGGCAGAATTTTTGACACTAGCTTGTCAGCAAGATCGAATTCAGTGGGTGTCTGGAGGAGAATTCTAGTGGCCGGCTGATCTGATCGGTAGTTTTCTCCGATTAATACCAGACAAATGCCGGGGTAGTATCCTAACAAACGGGCCACCTCTTCCTTGTCCTATCCTCACTCCCTAACGTGCACTACACTACCACACATGCCGGGAGACCGGTCGGAAGCTTAGAGCTTGTCCTGGCTGGGGCGGTGTTCCGCTGGTGGAAGATACCTGGTTCGGGAAAATCCCGCTAGCCGACGGTAGGTCGGCGCCGAATCTCGCCATAGAGAGGGAAAAGACCACCGCCACCTCCCGTGCTAAAACATGCACTACACGTACGGGACTAATGACCTTTGTAATTGACGCGCCCGAAATCATTCCTCTGAGGTAAATTCAAATCGCTTGTTTCGTCGCCCGGGTGATACCTTCTTTCTTCCTCAGGAGGTTAAAGCAGCGTAGCGAAATGTGCTTGGTGAGGCGGGAGAGCGGGTATGATGGCCCGAGTCTCGTCAAATAAAATAACCGATGAACTTTGCTGTGCGGTGTACTATTCTTGGTATGTTTCTTCTTATATTTTAAATATTCTTTCATAGTTTTCAACCTGTGTTGACAACTCATCAGAAATGGAAATGAAGGATGGAACCATAAATCATTTCTGCGATTATTTCCTTTTATTCCATTTTTTATTTTTTGTGTTCTTCAAATCTCTCTTTAGACAGCTTAGAGCCATGAAGGCCTATAGTCTTTGACATGCTACTTGTTTCTTTGGTCTCCCGTCGTCATCTCAGTTGTTGAAGTCTTTCACTCGAGTGAAATCTTATTTTGCTCCCACAAATTTATTAAACATTTTTCTGTATAATTCTATTAATTCTTATGTTGTTTATAGTTAATTTGAGGCCTTGTGGACCTTCGTTAATTGCTCAGATTTCTGCTGTTTGCTAATCGTTGCCCATTGAGAGAACCTATAATATTTTTTCAATAAACTGAATGTAAGGACATCGCCATAGTTTTTAAACGAGTTGATAATTAATGTTATGTGTAGTTATAATTGATGTAATGCTACTTCTGAAAACCACTCGTAAAATTGCAAAAAGGATTTAGTTTAATTGCTAACGGTTTGCCAAAGGAAGTCAGTTTATTTTTCTTCATTTCCTGCGCTAGTGAAGCTATAAAATCATTGTGCGACTGTTGATTCAAGGATGCGTAATTTTCGTGAATACTGTTTTGCGGAGCGAAAACAAATTGCAAGGTGAGAAGGGTAATTGGCAGACGACGTGAATGGGAACTTAATTAGCTTTCGTTTCCACGTGACGTGCGTGGAAAAGTAGCCCTTTGTTTTGACCAAACACAGCCCCTCATGTAACATTTCTGTTCACGGTACGTAATTAAAAAAGGGTCACGGTACTGGGTGTCGCATTATTTTTCTGTGTTTAGTGTTTGTAATGTTCAAAGAAATAGTGTTTTGTTTTGTACGATGTGTGTGTATTCCGAGTTGTAATTTCGTTCTATGCAAACATCAAAAACATTATATGCGCTCCCTTATGTTCAACCTTCTATTATAAGATTATTAATTCTTACGAGAAAACATTTGGAGAAATAATTCATTCAATAATCTATCGTTGTTACTCTGGCTTTCCTCAATTTACTGTCAACCGATAGTTTCCTGCTTGCTTTCAGACCGCGATGAATTTCAGGCATATACGCCCCTTTATTGCTCTGAAATAGCTGCTTAACACTGAAGAAAATAAGTTTACTGAAATATTATTAGCAATTCAGTTCATCGATAAAACCATGTTTTCTATTGTGTAATTTGCGTCTGAATTTCGACTTGTTTAACTGTGTGCCCTTCGATATCGGTTGTGTAGATATTTTGTATCTAACGTATGTGGAAACTTCAATTTAATGCTTTTCTTTCTTTTCAGGCTGACTAATTTTCTTTCCCGAGTTCGAGACGGTAAGTTAAATACTACTTATTTTTCTTATTATTAGAAGCGAATTTATTGAATGAAAGTCGGTCTTTTTTGTCTGTAATTTATTATCCAATGAATTGTCGACCTGCATCAGTTTCTCTCTACATGTTGAATCGGGAACTAGTAAATGTGCAGTTATGGTATTCAATTGAATACGTCGCAATTATATACGTGGTCTTACAACTCTTCTTTAACGACGGCATTTTACCCTTGCGGTGATAGTGCACAGAATTTTGTCGTTCTTATTGATAGCATGCATATTTCAACAATGATATTGACGTCATAGTAGGGCGGCGAACATCAGATTAATTACACTGTTCTGTTTCGAGAGTCCAGGTACATAATTCTACCATTTAATTTACTTGTATCTGTGATCCAGCAGGATTCGCAGAGTTCTGAAATGTCCATTATTGTATGTATAAAAAAATACACATTGGCTGGCGTAAAATCGCCGTGTGTATTGCTTAGGATACGCTCGGTAGTCCAAGTGTAGAAAACAGTAGTCCCTGTCCATGAACGCCATTTTCTTAACGGAGGCGGAGGCCAAAGTATCTCGGAGATGCTCCTATTCCAAAGTTTCTTTTGCTTACGATTTCATAGGCGAATTTTGCCTCCCGCGAACGACGTTTCTTTCGCGTCAGCAAGCATTATTGCTGCTCCAGCGCCTCTTCTCTCTCCGGCAGCTGGCGTCGTTTCGCCTTCCTGCACCAGGTGGCAGCAGCGCTGCTCCGGGAGGCCGAGAGTGGCAATAAGGAAACCGACTGAGTCGCCTGGAATATCAAACCTGAGGGCGGAGAATACGGGGGTTCTACACAGCACATTTGGTAATTGCTGACGTTGCCCACAATTAGAGAAGATTTTTATTTTTATTTTTAGTGATGGGTATGAATGCTTTGTAGAAGTGCACTTTAATGACTATTCGGATTGGGCTGCCTAATCTCTTTGAAATGGGCGGGAATTGCACCCTCTTCCTTGTTAGGTGTTTTGTTTTTTGGGGGAAAATAAGAAAATGAATGGGAGAAAAGTTGACATTTTTAATTATTACTAGAATCGGGTTTTGTAAAATAAATTCATAAAATAGAAACAGTACGATTTTAATTTGTGCGCCAATTTTGGGGCTTTAATTCGAACTATAAAAGAAAAAGGAATAAAGTTTTATTTTCTTGTTACGTTAGCTGATGTAGTTCTTGCTGGGCAGATGCGAGGAATATTTATTGTTGCATTTTTTTCAGAATCTTCAGTTCACTTGAATGTCCCAAGTACATATTAATAATAATAATAATAATAATAATAATAATAATAATAATAATAATAATAATAATTATTATTATAAACCTATTTATTACAGGCGGGGCTCAAGCTAGTAAACGTGTTCTTACGCCTAACCACATTAAATATTTACTTTCTTTTAAATAATATAAGTTAAAACAAAAGATAGGCGAGTGCGGATCTTTACTTTTCCTTCAGGGAGTACCAACTAGTGACCGTCCCGGGGACTCCTTAAGCGATTGAGTAAACCAAGAAACCACCAGTCATTACTGGCGTTTTCTAGTTGTTACTAGTGCGTGCGTTGCGGCAGTGCACACGCGAGGAATTGTACCCTTCGCAAAGGCTCCCGCGCCATCTGGCGAGGCAGCGGAGGGCTTCCTCACCCCGAGGGTACCTGATCGCGAAGCGAGCGTGCTTTCGCCCCGCTGGTTCTCCTCCACCCCGCCAGGTGCGGATCTCCCACCCCCTCCCTCCGCAGCCGTCGGCTTGGGCGGCGCCGCGCGCGCCCAGAGGAGGCGTGGGCAGACTTGCGTCTTGGGAGCGCAAATGTGGAGCCACGGACGTGTACGAGCGTAGTCGAGCGATAGTCGAGCGTAGTCGAGCGATAGTCGAGCTTAATCAAGCGATAGTCGAGCGATAGTCGAGCCTTGCCGAGCGATAGTCGAGCGCAGCCGAGCGTAGTCGAGCGTAGTCGAGCGATAGTCGAGCGTAATCAAGCGATAGTCGAGCGTAATCGAGCGATAGTCGAGCGTAATCGAGCGATAGTCGAGCGTAGTCGAGCGTAGTCGAGCGTAGTCGAGCGTAGCCGAGCGTAATCGAGCGTAGCCGAGCGATCGGGGAGCTTGAGCTCACCCGAGACACAAATCGTTGCCATTGGTTGGGAGTTTGAATTAGCTGTACCTTTCTCGAATCGGTTTGTGGAATTGTGACGTTTTGCTACGCGTGTCCAAGTTGAGGACGAGGCTCGGGCCTTCGGCCATAGCGTTGACATAAAACATCATTGAGTCTGTCCAAGGCATAATTAACAACACATTTTATGCAAATACTCATCTTATAAATCCGTATTTATGTGTTGCAGGAATGCCTCCATTTTCTTTCCTCTTGTTTCGTTAATTACGTTAACGACTACTGAATAATAAAGAAATTAAATATCTAACAAATGTGGAATTAAAGCTTCGCGCCAAGGAAGTCTCATCGACTCCATGGTCTGTCTTCGTTTACATTTGTGACTCGGCATTTTGCTCTCCCGAGACGCAAGTCGTGGGCTGGGCTGGCGCTGCATGTTGTGGAGACTGCGCTCGGCTAATGCTTCTCTTCTGCCGCTCCACAGTGATTAATTCCCTGAACCTCCGCTTCTAATTCGACTGAGAGGTAGATAGAACCTTATTTTATGTGGTGAGACTCGGGCCATCAGACCTGCTCTTCCGTCCAACCATGCAAATTTTGCTTCGCTTCTTTCACCATCTACCGGAGAAAAGAGGTATTATGTTGGGCGACGAAACAGGCGATTTGAATTTAGCTTAGAGGCTTCTTTTGGGCTTGAGGGACTTTTTACATGCAGTAAATCTATTACATGGGGCAGCCGCCTTTACTTCCCCGCCGAAGGAAGGCAAAGAGTTCTGGAGAGTGTTCTTTGTTATGATACCAATGGTCCGGACCTTTGGCCATATCTGGCAGTGAGGGAATATTTTTGATGGGAAGTGATTATAAAGATATTATACGACTGGCGGATTGCAGCAGACAAAGTGCTGCTGAGCAAAACCAAACAGTGTGGTGTTTCGAAACATAACACACACATTAGTCAAGAGTAACAAACTTCTCTATGCAACACTAAAATAATTTCAATATTTTAAACAGTCTTCATGAATAAAGCCACAACATAGAATAATGTATAGTACAACAGTTCTTTACGTACCATGAATATCATGAATATAAAACAAATAGCTGTTCCATAACACAACGCATGAATATCAAACATTTCCTAACAGCTTAAAGCATTGCTGCAGCAAGACGTGAACGGTGTTATAAGCAGTGACATGCTTTGTATCAATATTTATTCGGTATGCGCAGAAATAGAGTAGGAGGAATCACACAATCAAATATTTGTATTTTGAGACAAAATTGAAACTGATTATTGTTCAATTTTCCCCGTGTTCCTGTGTACTAAACGCAAACATAGGCCCATCTTGAAAGGCTGTAGGCTGCATAGTTTACTTTCGATTTGTGCCCGGTTTGGAAATTGGTTCTACAGATGATGGGGCAATAGAGGCCGAGAGGCAGGGGAAGGGCGGAACCCACAAGGAACCCACCGCGAACCCGCTTCCTTCACCACAAGATCGACCGGCATTTGATCTCCAGTCCCCACGTTCGAGTCCCGACGGTGGCAGGGTTTTCGCCACTAACTTCATAGTTGCGTCGAATACAGTTCTGGAGGAGAATTCTAGCGGCCGGTTGCTCTGATCGATTGTTTTCTGTGGTTTCTACAGTCAACACCAGGCGAATGGCGGAGCAGAACCCTAACAAACGGCCAGGGACCGCACGCTATCTTTCTTTCCTCTTTCTTGTATTCTTACCCCTTACACACACGCGCGCGCGCGCATACACACACACACACAGAGTTATGTATGTCGGTTCAATTTAAGCGTTGTGTTAACTTGAAACGGCAGAATGATTCTCGGCGTCGACGTGGTGAAGTATGTAGAAGTCTTTTGTAGATAGCACAGAATTTATTAACAAGTAGCTAAGTAACACTAGAATTTTAGAACTTACAGTTTGGAGTTGATAAAGTCGAAAAATAGTATGAATCCTCCGGGGTGTTTGTGCGAGGATTATAACATCTCGCCCCTATTCTCCAAATGTCGAAGTCACTACCAAAGTTCATGTGACATCATTCTGGGGTGACAACAGCCCTTATGCGTTTACAACTCGTGGCCTTGAGTCACAAGTGACAAGGGTCACGGTGAATCAGGGCTGCCGAACCCTGTTATCTTTTACTGTGTCACAATGAACTGTGACTAGGCTTTACTCATAGAGTGTAACTATTCGACGGCAACATGTATTCAGCTGTTACTGAAATTGATAGCACCCTCTATCTTCAACGTCGGGAGAGCTTAAGCTCCCGACCGGTCTCCCGGGTTGTGTACTAAGTGTTTATAAGGGGTGAGGATAGGACAAGGAAGAGCATGGAAAAGGTCGACCATGATCCCGTGATCGCCCATGATCGCCCGTGGTCCGTTTCTTACGGTGCTCCTCCGGCATTCGCCTGGCTTTAATCGGAGAATCCACAGAAAAGTACTATTGATTGATTGATTTTCCTTTAATGATTAGTTCCGTAAGTGTAGTGCATGTTTCCCCTGGGCGATGACAGTGATCTTCCCACGCTGAATGGTGAGATCCGCCGCCGACCTACCGTCGGCTAGTGGGGTTTCCCCCTCACCAGGACTCTCCCACCAGCAGGGCACCGCCCGAGCCGGGACAAGCTCTAAGCTCCCTACCGGTCTCCCGGCATGTGTGGTAGTGTAGTGCATGTTAGTGTGTGTGTACGGGATGAGGATAGGATAAGATGGAGGAAGGAAAGATCGCGCGCGGTCAGTTGCCCGTTTGTTAGGGTACTGCTCCGGCATTCGCCTGGTGTTGATCGGAGAAACTACGTAAAACTACCGATCAGAGCAGCCGGCCGCAAGAATTCTCCTCCAGACAGCGACTGAACTCGACCCATCAGTTTAGTGTCGAAAACCCGGGCACCGTGGGGACTCGAACCCTACGCCCTCCCGGTCAGTCACATCAGTTGATGCACTGAGCCACCTCCAAGGGACACTCTTTTTTAGTGGTAGTATACGCGAAGAAAGGAGGATCACGAAAGCAGCCGGTGCAGCAAGAGCAGCTGCAGGGCAGGCGCGGAGGGTGAGGGGGCGTGGCCGGGGGGCGGGAGCGAATGAGGCGCCCGGGGCGGCGCGGCATAAAGGGCGCGTCGCCGGCGCCGCCACCCGCATTGTGTTGTCTGCCTGCGACGTCTTCTTCTCCTACGCCTCCCGCTCGTCTCTTCTTTCTCTCTTTTGCTTAGCTCCGGCACAATCGACAGTTTCTGGAAAAACGGGAAAAATCTGGGAATTTCGTTGCTCTGGAAAAGTTGGGGGAAAATCAGGGTATTCGTTAGAAGCGAAAATTTTTCGGTTGTTATAAAACTAGATGTTATTCCAAATATATATATATATATATATATATATATATATATATATATATATATATATATATATATATATATATATCCCAGCGTTATGTTTGCTTTATTTGTTTCTTGGATTTTTACTTTCACGCCTTACGAAGTTCTTCGTAAGAAATGAAAGTTATATAATCATGCACCGGGAAACGGCGATTTTTTTAAATTTGTAATTTTTCACGGCGACATCAGAGAGCTGGCAAATTAATTTCAGACTTGATTTAACTTTTCTGAAAATAGTGTGAAATTCTCTACAAATCTTGTCATTAAAAAAGTTAAAAAAGACTCTGGAAAATAGAGAAAAGTAAGGGGAATTTGTTTTTGGAAGTGAGGGGCTACTCTGTTCTGCCATCCCTCCTTCCTCACCTCTATGTCTTATCTACACCTCCCAAACTAGGTGCCTTGCAGTCTTCCTACATAATCACACACCTGACTTTCTTGACATTGCTGTTGCAGCCAGTTTATAGTGCTCTTTAACTATTGGTTTCCTTGCTAGTAATTTATAAGGAATGCAATATATTTACAAACTCACGGTACGCAGAATAATAAATTTCACAGAGTAATAAATTGTGTCTTGATAAAATAGTAGAAAACGAAACAGTGAATTCTCAGGTTTGAAACGGCACCTTCATCTGACGACTCCGTCTAGAGGGTTTTCCAGTTATATCTGCATTTTACAGGTTTTATGATGCAGAATATCGTACAGACCTCTTGGGGATGAAGAGGGAATCAAAAGTGGTCACACATTGCCAGTGAACGTGTATCAGGAAATTTCATACAACGATCTTACACGTCACATTTGCCCGCGATTGGTAGACTTTACGCCAAACCTCAGTGCAGGTGAGTTGCCTTCCAACCAAGGCATTTATCACATTATAACTTCATTATATCCCACCCCACCTTCATAAACAAAAGGTGATCGACTTCGTCCCCTCTGCGTGCCCTAGAAATTTGTAACATTCATTCTACACCATTCTGTATACCTGACTTGTTTGTCGGGTCCTTTCTTCTCGCGCTCCTTTTTGTTAACTACCCCTTTCATCTCCTTCTTCCTCAGCATGCGGAATTTTCCTTCTCATCGTCTCGGCCGTGCCTTTGTTGTCTCTCCTCGCCGTCTCAGCCGTGGCTCGTGGCGCCTCGCCGCCAGGGGGCGGCCATCGCCCATTACTCTCCTCTTCTCCTCGGCGCCCGCCCGCTGAGAGAGGTTCGCTGCGAGGCGGTCCTCGTGGAGTTAGCTCGCGTGCTTGCTCATCATCACCTACGGTACTCAGCTTTCATGTGGGTTGATTTATTTGTCGGTAAAAAAACGGTAAAATCTCGGTGTGACCTATGGGGGAGAAGTATAATCTTCGCACGCTTTTTTGAAACTCTAGAATCTCTACCACACCTTTTTCTTAAACTTAAGATGAATGAGGAACAAAACATTATCAATATTTGAAAACTTAAAAAAAGTTACCTAGTACACACAGGTAATACTAATTAGTATCTGTAAATGAACTCCAGATTTGATTTTATAGTATTGCGAACAAAATAACAAACTCCACCTTCGGTCCTACTCCTACCACAACGAAGAAGTGTGCTCAATAAATCAAGTCAAGATAGTGAAGTTACCTTTACGCCCAGGAGCAAAATCAGTCCTGCCATAAAGCATTTGTATAATGGATCAACTGCAACTGAATGAAAGACCTGATCCGATAGCGCTCCTTAATTACAATTCCAATCTCATCTATTGGAAAACTTATTTCCAATAATAGAATATTATTGAAAAAATCTAATGTAAACATCAGTTATTGGCATCACATTTTTGTTCTTTATTTAGGTAAGGCTTGATAAAAGAAGACTTCACAGTTCAAATATCTTTTATTTTGTTTTGAATCAGGAAGTCTTGCTTTTTTAAATAATTTGGCGAGGTAAATTTTTATTCAATAGTGAATGCATTCGGAATATTGGTAATTCTTTGTTGAATATTTAAAGCACTCTTCCATCTTGAGGTTTCAAAATTAAAGAGAAATTGAAAGTCTGCAAAATTCGTGATATAATGAACCCTTGTCATGTGTTTTTTAAATATTATTTAAAGAGCTTTATTGTAATAGCCAGCATGTTTACGTCTCCGTTCCGTCACATGAGAGTATGAAGGCGACGTTCACCTCTGATAGTGCAATTTAACTTTTGAAAATTCACATCTAAAAAGATGATTTCAAAAAGCCCGAATGTTTTCTTTAGAAAACCTTCGTCATTGAATTCTTCTGGTTTTCAAGAAGTCGAAAGTAGCGCTTCGGTCGGCTGATATCGAGATTTCAGCTGCTGCGTGGCTCATGTGTGGTCTGTGGTGCGATCTTGTGGCAGCTTCAGGTACTAACTATTCGAAGGGCGAAGGGCGGGAAGCACTGGGAACTTGGGAAGTTGCCGTGGGGAGCTCCCAGGGAGAACAATGGTGAATGAGCATGAGGACGTCAAGACTGCGTGGATATGCAGGAATTAGTCAACATTGGAAACAATAGATCCAGTCGATTCTAAAACTAAAATGCATGAAGACCCCACTCCTTTCTGCTACTTCGTGCAAGATAATTTTAATTAAAAAAATGAACATTACAAATTTGTAAATATTTTAATGAGATGTATTAACATTTAAACCACTGTTAAATCGAAGTGGCACAGTTCAATAATTATTACAAAACATAATTTAATCCATAGCCTAATATATCCTGTAGTAGATATTCGAACGGTCAAAACTATTGGGAGGTAACTCGGCCAAAATATAAACAAGAAAGTACTTTTTATATTAAATCTGTTTTGGGGAAAATATTTCGTAAATTGACAGGCCAATAAGGAACTCCTCAATAAAAGAAAGATTGCTGGAAACGATCATTGTCCCGTAAATCAATATTGGCATTCAAATTGAAAAGAAATGTAATTAACGTTCGTTGTTGGGCAATAAAATTTAGTGAACGTTGACATTTTTTCTGCAAATGTGATTTTGCAGCAAAATTGTAATAATTATCCCATATTGTTGATGGGCATTATTATTGAGATATACTCGTATTTTGCTTCATAAGCGTTCACTTTACCTCGCGAATATTTCATCTTTCTAAATTGAGGACGTAAGTACGAGGACGTAATATGCTCCCTGATTGCCATTTTGTTCGGAACACCTGGGAAATAACCTATTAATCATCTGAGATTGTTTCACTCGAGTACTTCTGCTCTGAGGGAGCCTGTAAATGTCAGGCGTTCACCTTTTGTTCCTCCGTCATGCACTCCTTGATTGAGAACACAGATGTTACATCCCTGTACTTCTGAGCTATTCAAAGGGAGAGAACCGTGTTGGCTACATAGAGTGAAAGAAATTCCGTCTATTTGTTAAGGTCAAATACATTAAAAATCAGTATGTGACTTATTGTTAGCAGGGAGGAAGCTACAAGTTGGGTCCAGAAGAAAGGTAACATGCCGACTATCAGCAATACAAAACGGCTCAAGGGCAACTGGACGAAAGAACGATTAAATGAGGAACTCCTCCAGAATTCCCTCATATATTTTACAGACAAATAAGATGTTAAATTACACAATATTAAAATCAATTTATGCTTCACTATCGTAGTTATAAAATGAATCCCATTTTCAGTTGTAATGCTCAGAGCAATTTTGGATTTTATAGACCATGTAAAAGCAACAGAAAGGACTTAGCTTGGCACTAGAATTTGTGAATTGTCATCAAATGTTTGATTAAACCAGACAATATTAATCAGAAAATGACGCAGAAGTAGAGAATGTGTTGAAGATGTTGATCTTTTTCTGTACGAAAGTTGATACACTCTTTAAAAAAAATTCTACGACAGTCACTACATTGTTGGTGAAACAAGACAAGCGCGTTACAGATTTGTAGCGTTCACTCATTATTCCTACATTTATTTTACTTTCTCTCAGATACACGTAGTGTAAAGTTTTGGAATCGGTCCAAAACTTCGAGTTAGAGATTTCGGCGGTAAAATTCGATTTGAGGGTCTCAGAGACGTTTTTTTTTTTTTTATGGATGTGAGTGTGAGTTTGTGAGACACACATTACTTGGACAGATTCGAAGTTTTAGACTTCCAACGTATTAGTCGATAACACGTCAGGTGTGAGATAAAAACATGACAAAACAGTTAACTGCAAAACAACTGACACTCCAGTCTAATGTCTTGAAACAGTGAGGTACGGCGTTATATCGGGCCCTAAGCCTTCAGATCCCACCCTTGTGGCAGTGCACAAAACTTACATTCTCTTTTAAACGAAAGGGACCAGTAATGTAAAATTGTCCAGTTTTGCGTGACCAGCGGTAGGATAGTGAGATCGATGGACATTTAGATTGAGTCTCCCGTTTCGGAAATTCTCGAGGTTGCTGAAACGAAAAGAGGTAGATTTGGGGATGGGCGTGTGGCGAGACTAAGCATACCGTCCCTGATGCCACCAAGCCTAGCTATACCGCTCTTAATGATTACCCCATTACTTGACTAACATATGTGAACTCTTAGATATAATAATTAGTGCCTAAATGGTTGCGAATCCTATAAATCATTGAACCTATCCAAATTTTGGGTTTCACAAGTCTTACGACGAAGAAAAATATCGGTCTGCCAAGCCTCCACTTGCTTTCTGTGCAGTCTAAATATTCTGATTCCAACCGAAATGAAAAATGGGGAAGGGCGGAAACAAAATAGTGCCGCTTTAACCCGCTAGAGCGCTCCGCCTTCTTAATGTTTATTTATAAGGCGCGGGGCTGTAATTGCAATGATGCACGGTGTCTTTAGGGGCTGTCCCGGTGGGCGTAACTGGCTTTACGACCCCTCATTTTATTCCGGTTCCTTTTTTTTCTTTTTTTTCCTTTTTTTTTCTTCCAGCCACCCCCCCTGCCCCGCGGCTACAACGAATGCGCTTCGTATATAATGTGGGAATTAAGCACACGGAAGAAAGGGAGAGGGTGGGAGGGTGGAAAGAGCTTCTTCATTTGTCCCTTAACTGGAAACTGGACAATAATGAATGCCGCTGCTTTGGGAAATGAAAGAGTGGGGTTCCTGCATATTCTTTCTCTGCGTGGTGCCGACTCCTGTTGTGTTATTATTGGATGTTGCAAAACCTTTGGCTGCACCGTCAGTTTACATTCATGGCGTTTAATTCCCAGAGTTGTAATTAGTACTTGTGTCCTAAAGTCGAAAAAGAAATGCTTTCCAGGAGAGACTTTTTAAGAAAGGCGGTCAATATAACAAAACAAATTTCATTAAAGGGAATATATTTTATTTATGTTAGTAATATATACAAAGATAATGACAGGTCATACAATTCTTTAAAACATTTTGATTTGCCTTATACTCTTTTGTATTATTTTTCTTGAAACACAGTGTATATGTATTAAGGCATAAATCATGAAACATAGTAACTTTATTTTTCTCCTTCTGCGGTATTAATTTTTTATTTTTTTATTCTGACTAGAACATAAACAAACTAGAATGAAGGGAAGATAATTTACCATAGTGCTTTAATTTCCAAACGTACAACCGTGGATTCGAGAAATTACTGAACTGTTATTTACTTTCTTGATGTTCAGTATAATTTACCTCCGAAGCCCTGTAAATTTCACATTTCACTCTGTTCTTAAACGACCTATCTATTAGAGCTCATTAACTTGATTTTTCCTTGTATTTGTACTCAAATAATTTCCAAATACAAACTTGTATTGTCGAAGTACAAGTCCCAAAGCCCCTTGCATTTCGGGGATTGTGACCAACATCGCTTGCCTGTGACCCCAAACACCCGTTCGCTGAATAGAGCCAGGTTTGTTAAGGTCTCTGGCGAGGCGCCTGCCCGTGTGGACTGGCATCGTCGTCTTCATCTCCATTTGGAAACGTTTGTCGAAAATTAATTAAAAATAATTGAAAATTAAAAATTTCGTATTTCTTAACCTGAATTATAAGAGGGCAAATATACATATTATTCAAAAACACTAAAAAATTTGTTAGCATATTTATTCAATAAATTTTACAATTTTAAATAAAATGTATTTATATACAGTTATATGTAATATAAAGTCTTTATTTTAGGAGGAAATGTAATCCTGAGCTTCGATCTTCCAACCGTCAGTTTTTAAAGTTAATGGAAGTCACCGAAGATCCTTGTAATTTTGAGAGTTCGAAAAACGGAGTCCACTGCCCTAGTAAATTTCGTCACGAACTGATACAGTAAAAACTTTGTTTTAATGCTTTATTGTAAATTCATATAATTCACTAACAAAAAGCACGAAAAGGGAACAAAATGCGTAAACATGACGCAAAGGTCTAGAAAAATGACCTAAAATTCAAAAAAGGGCAAAAATGATAAAAGTACCCAATAACTATACATTTCTATCACCTACACGTCGTGATAAATATTAATTTACTAGTTAGCTGCGTGTAGAATGCACCATTGAAAAGATGACATGTGATCAGAATCCGAGCCCTGCTGATCATGTGGTTAGAGACCTTGGCGGCGCCTGGGAGTAGGCGGCGAGCCCCGCTCTCCCTGATCTCCGCACTCTCCTCGCTTTCCCCGCTCTTACCGATCTCCCCGCTCTCTCCGCTCTCCCCGCTCTCCTTGCTCTCCCCGCTCTCCTTGCTCTCCCGCTCTCACCGGTCTCCCCGCTCTCCTCACTCTGCCCGCTCTCCCTGCTCTCCCCGCTCTCCTTGCTCTTCAGCTCTCCCCGCTCTCACCAGTCTCCCCGCTCTCCTCGCTCTGCCCGCTCTCCCTGATCTCCACGCTCTCCCCAGCTCTCCTCGCTCTTCACGCCCTCCTCGCTCTCCCCGCTCTCTCCGCTCTTTTCGCTCTCTCCGATCTCCCCGTTCTCTCCGCTCTCCTTGCTCTCCCGCTCTCCTTGCTCTCCCGCTCTCCTTGCTCTCCCGCTCTCCTTGCTCTCCCGCTCTCCTCGCTCTCACCGATCTCCCCGCTCACCCCGCCTCCACGCCCTCCTCGCTCTCCACGCTCTCCCCGCTCTCTCCGCTCTCACCGATCTCCCCACTCTCCCCGATCTCCCCGCTCTCCCCGCTCTCCTCGCTCTCCCCGCCCCAAACGCAGACCCTAGTCCGCAGAGGCAACGCGCCCTGGCGGGAGTTAGCGAAACGCGGCTATTGCATCAACGTCGCTCCTCATTTGCGGGCAGGTGCAGCTGAGGCGTTTGACGCTTCATTTGAATAGGGCCAGCGCCCCGGGTGGGCGGGGTTTTGATTTCCACGCCCCGCTGCCCGCTCGGAGCACGGAGGGTAATTGAATCGGTTATTTCGAAAAGCCTTCATCTCCATCACTGCACGTGTTCGAAAACGTCAGGCATCCGGAGAAGTGAGCAGAGAGCCACCGAGCGTAGATTACCGGAGTCTCAGAATAAAAGTTACAATCTTCTAGGGAATGTATTGGGGCGAAAAGTGTACATTATTATGAATTTTCTATTACTGATTGGATATTTGCTAAATTTTTTGTTGTACCAGGTATGTGAAGTAATGTTAGAGCAGGTAGGTTTTATTTTTTTTTATTTACAGCAATGTTTTGTTTGAAAAGGATTACGCGGCACCATGTAGACTTTTCAATATTTTTTTAAAATTTTAACATATATTTTGCAACAATTGTAAGATAAATATTTTAAAATTAATTATGATGTATAGAATTTCAAATAAAAGAAACATTTAACAAGTAACAATGAACACCAAAGTCAATAATTGAAACTATTAAATGTAGTTTTATAATAAAGTATTTCTATTTGTTCTATTTTGAGCTTACTAAAAGGAAATTAAAAGTACATATGAATTAACATGCAAAAAAACAAAACAAAAAACAACAACAAATCTTTGACTCTCTACACATGCAAAATGTATTGTCAAACAGCATGAATTATAATCACAAGATCCATTTGAAAAGCATCAAAATATTAGACCATGAAAATATAAAATATTCCCGCCTATTCTCAGAAAAATTTAACATAAAATTAAATCAATGTATGTGCACATTCGTTGAGAAAACCAATTAACAATGTTTTTGACAATCTTGTATTTAAAATTAAAAATCCTTTCCTTTCGCCTGCTTTCCTTTTCTCCCCCTTCTCTTTATTCCTTTCCGTTCGAAACGTTGTCTCGTGATGTAATGGTAATAAACTAAAATATTTAATGCTGTTAAAAGGAGATTTATGAATTTGTACTTTCTACAAGTATTGACACTGTCTTGGAAAAATTTGATTGTCGTGCTCGATATAACGTTCAAGTAATAATTCCGGGCGATATTTCACAATCGCAGGGGCAGAACATGCAGTGAAGACGCACTTCATACTTGACGGTGCGTCGGGTTGCATATAGCATCTGCTCAGGGGCACTTGAGTCGGCATAAACATAGAAAATCATCATTAACGAACGTCTATGTTCGAGAGAAGTACATCACGAATACAAGAGTTGTATTCTCATTGTATTCTGCCCAAATTCTTAGTGCAAGTGCAAGCAATAAGTTGACAAAGTTTTACCGCATTCGGATGAACGATACGGCAACGCATAAAATACGAACAAACAGTCATGGATTTTTATATATCTTTGATGCCGGTGAATAAGCAGATAAGTCATAAACACTTGCTTTTACAGGAGAGCAGAAACCACTGTGTAAATGAGTTAAATCAGGAATTAATGATATTCAACCGAATGTGATATTCAAACAAAACTAAGTCTAGGTTTTGTTTAAATATCATTAATTCCTTATTTATAGCTTTAGTTTGACCTGAAGGTGGTGTTGGAGGAAAAGAAGAAAATGAGTCGAGAAACAGAAAGGACGAAAAAAAGATCAGGAAGAAGGAGAAATATAAGATTAGGAAGAGGAAGGAGATAAATAAGACTAGAAAGAGGAAGGAGAAAAATAATACTAGAAAGAGGAAGGAGAAAAATAAGACTAGAAAAAGGAAGGAGAAAAATAAGACTAGGATGAGTAAAGAGAAAAATAAGACTAGGAAGAGGAAGGAGGAAAATAATATCAGGAAGAGGAAGGAGAAAAATAAGACTAGGAAGAGGAAGGAGAAAACTAAGACTATGCTTTTTGCTGCTCTGTAAAATTAATTTTTTGTTGACTTAATTTGCTTTTTCACCGGGATCAACCATATTAGATGGCAGAGGAGGTGGCCTTGCGAAAGTAACTGCGTGCCGTCCCCAGTGCTGTTGGGGGCCGTGGCGTGGGTGTCGCTGCGCGGCGGGAGCGCCGTCTGCCGCATCTGGCCGGATCGATGTCTTGTGAGAAACGGCACGCGGCGCCGCCCCCGCCGCCCCGGCACACAAATATTCCTCGCCGCGTTGCCTCGTGCGTTGCGACCGCCGCCTGCGAATTTAATTGGCCGATGCGCCCGGGCACGATGTGACTTTGTGGAATTAGTCTGTGTGGCGCGGGTCGCTTCCCGTCTGCCGGGAAGGAAGTGCCGTTAAGGTGGTTGCCAGAACACTTCTCCGCCTCCTGCTTCTGTTTAGACTTCCGGGATTTTTTTCCCCTTCTCCTGTTCCTCGTGTGTTTTTCGTCTTTTCCTCCCTCATCCTCGTCTTGTTTTCTTCTTTCTTTCCCTCATCTGGCTGGTCTTCTTTTTCCCCTTCTTCCTAGTCCTATTTTCTTCCTTCCTCTTCATAGTCTTATTTTCCTCCCGATTCCTGGTCGTATTTTCCTCCTTCGTCTTCCTGATCTTATTTTCCTCCTTCCTCTTCATCGACTCATTTTCTTCTTTTCCTCCAACATCATCTTATTCAGGTCTGAAATGGAGTACGAACTTTTCTCTTTTTCTTCGGTCTTTTCTTTTCCAGCACTTCTTCGTCGTGTTTGCTCTTTTGTTCTTCCTCGTCTTTTTCGTCTTCTTTCCTTTCTTTTTCTTCTTTTTATTCCTTCATCGCTCCAGACAACGTCGAACCTCGATCCCTAAACATCCACGTATAAGATGGATCGTATAGGAATGGGATATCACGTGGTTGATTTCTCATTAAGTAAGTTCGATTGTAATTCAAAGCCTGTGTGATTCGAAGAAAATCTGCTTTCCCGTGGGATTGAAATTAGTGAGAATTGGCTGAATTTTGATTGAAACTCCCATCAGATCGAACAAGTGGCGTTCCATGAATCCACCACTGGCGACATACGTGGTATATATGCAACTGGAAAAGAATTCCGGTGAATGGGAAGGGAAAGGGTTGCCACGAACTGGGCATTCTGACTTGGTGACCATCCATTTTCAGTATTATTATGTGGCTCATGAGCATCGTTGGTTACCGGCGTGATGTAATTGTTAGCCTACGGAATGGGTCATTCCGATTCGTTCGCCTTCACCGTTGAGCTCAGAGCACCGTGCACGCGCCGGGGGCGGGGCACGGAGGTGGAAGCGCCGCGCACGGCGGCGGGCGCCAGGTGAATGGGCGGGGTGGGGAGGGGCTCAGCTGACGGCTCAACCCTCCCACCGCCTCGCCGAGGGGGGGGGCGGTCAGTGCTTCCCCCTTTCCCTCTCTCTTTCGCCCGCGGGCGCCGCCGCCTCCGCGGCCGGCGTTGCCAGCTCTCCCGCGTGCGCGATCAATACGCCCGCGCCGCGCTGCGGCGTGGCGTGGAGACGGGTGAGGGAGGGGAGGGGAGGGGAGCGGGAAGGGGTGGGGCCCGTTCCACTGCCCGCCGAGGAGAGGGAGGTTCGTGGCGGAACGCAGGGAGTGTGTGTCGACTGCCGGCCGACCGTGCTAATTCGGAACTGAAGCTGTGGTGTAGACAGGAAGCAGCGGGGGATGGGGGCTGGGGGAGAGGTTCTCACCTCCCCTCCTGTTGGTCGCGGAAAAGTGATTTTTTTTTTCGAATCGGACCTGTTGATGGACGGTGATCACAACAGACGTTTCTTAGACGAAAGGACGATTGAGGATGTATATAAAACTCTGGCTGAGGGAGAAACTGTTTGTGACTGATTCAGTACCGGCTCTTCCAGATTCTATTTCGACGTGTTAGTTCAGTTGATTCAATTCAATGACGTGAAGATCCTTGGTGATCCTTTTATGGGCAGAATGGGACATGCCACTTATCTGCGGGAAGATTATTTCGCTTCTGTTTTATAAGGTTTCGACCACCTAGGTTATTGAAATTGCGTGGGCATGAAATTGGCCAGACATGAAGATCGTTCGGTATGTGTAGTAGAGTCGTTTAAGGAATAACATCTTGCGAAAAACTTGATTACATACGGATGAGATGAACAGAACGTCCCAACAAGGGTGCTGTACGTAATTCCTTCACTCTTTTGTCGAATATAATAGTTCCCCAAAATAATTTTTTGCGTAAACGTTTTGAATGTTTATTGACTTCGAAAACTTTTATTCGTTAACAAATAAAAGTATCAAAAACTTCGAAACAATATCGCGTTTTCCAGACTTTATTAAGAAAAGCGACGTTTATACGTATTTCGAATTGTAGAGGTATTGCCAAGAGTAGGAGACCTGAAGGTGTCGTCGCTTTTAATGCAATGCCCATATAATTTTGTCTTTCTAATATTTTATAATGCTTTACGGAATAAAAATTTGAAATTCCGTTCAATCGATTCATTATTAAAAATGATCGTGTTGATACAATTTCAGCTAGTTTCGCATTACTTTAAAAGTGTTATTAGGAGGCAATAATTTTACCTCTATAACATCTTCATATTCCATGTATTATCCCTCTAAGTCTCCACAAGAAGATGTTTTAAAAAGAAAAGAAATAACTAAAGCTGCTGTTTTCTTACAATCATATGTGGGACAGTGTTTTACTCATCAGATACGTAAATTATTGGTTGTGAATGGTGAAAACGTTCTTTGACTGTGTTCAATCAGAATGGTATAGCTAACAGAAGCATCCTGTAAAAACGCGATTGAAATTCTTTCGAACTTTGCACTTGAGCAGTGATGAAACTAGGTACCAAAAGGTGGCCTTATGTTCACTAGTTGAGAACTCATTTTATACGATAGCGGTACTAGTGGATAATACAAAGGAGCATAATGAGCTTATAGGGAATATGTAAAGCCGCTCCTGTGTTAAGAGATGCGCGTGAAAATGAAGTTATTCAGATTCAGTGCTCCGTTTTGCATAATGAAGGGACTGGAAATGAACCGACATTGTCGAATACCTGCTATGAGCTCAGTTTTTGCAGCTAATAACGGGCGAAGACTACGCTAATGGACCGTTATTGAGCAATGATAGCGCCGCCAAATGACTTTTATGAGAGTCATGACCGCTAAGTGCAATGAGCAGTGCTTCCTTGAATCTTAGCAAGAAACTTTCCCAGTGATTCAGTATTTCTTGCGCGGATGTTGATGGCTGAAACAAAACAGCAGTTTGATGCTCCGGGCTGCTTGTCCGACATCCTAAGGGTCTCTGTGACTGCGTAACTCGGATGAACTTGCAAGTTAATGGAGGGAGGGAGTGGTGAAAGGGTCATGTTAACTATTAAAGCATCTGCTTCCCGGTTGAAAGAAATTGTGATGTTTTTGAGATACTCTCCGTGCAGGTTGGTAATAAATGTGGTTGCCTCCCCTGAGACAGAAGTGCAACAGGGGAACTAGGGTCTCAAACGAAAAGAACAGATGCACGCGTTCTCCATGTATATATAGCGATGGCACTGTCGGACCTTTATTCACATTACTAACTTGGAGGAACGCCGGGTGAATACGTTAGTGATGTCGAGGTTACCTACAGTGGGAGTAGCTGTGGCATGTCATCAGCGCAACTAGTGGCGTGGAACAAAACTATCAGCCCACCTGTGTCGGAACATTGGTACTCTTGGAAAATGTTTTTCTCTGTGAGAAGGTAGTACAGGGAAAAATAAAACAGTTAATAATCATAAGAGCAACATACATAACCCGACTTTTATCGTATCTCTCGTAATGTCCCAAGGTCACTTTCACCTTTACTCTCTCTTAGAGGCGAGATGGTGAATGGCGTGAAGGGTTGATTTCATTGAGCAGCCCATGTTACAGGATGTTATTGGTAGAAACTATCGTCACATCACCGGTCTTTGGCCACGAGTTTAAATAAGAGCAGAATTTCAATTTACTGGTCAAATATTTAATTTTCGTCTTTGTAATCAATAGACCCGGAATGGTAACAACTTTAAGAAATACGAATTGTGATTTAATGAATTCAAATAGTTAACTCAAAATTTTGTGTACCCATTAATTTAGAAATATTACACGTGCGTGGGCAGTTTCACTTCTTGGAAATACTACTTAAAATTGCGTAAACAAGAGGTAAGAAAGGTAAAGGGAATGTAATTTCAATATGAAAATGTTCTACCAATTTCCGTGTGATTGAACTTGTAATCGTGAAATATACATGAAGTATTAGTAAGTATTGTTAATGTTTAATTTCAGAAACACTTCCTGTTAAATAAAGAAATTAATGAAAATATTAATGAAGAAATTTACGAACTTTACATTATAGAATAGTGTTTGAAATATAATTTTTGTACTCTGCATTAGAAACTTTTTTCGTCTTAGGGCGAATGTGCAGAAAAGCAACAGGATTGATAGAAATTGCAGGCTGTGGCCGCATCAAAAGGTAATGGAAGAAAAATCTGACTTGGGAAGCACTGCTGCGCGTTGATGTAGGAAAGAGACCTTGAGAATCCACTCCAGGGACAGTGGGATGCCTTTCTTGCGTGAAGCCAACAGGCTGATTTTAAATCGCATTTCATAACGTTCTCACCAGCGGTACAGAACACAAAGAGCTTTTCCTACAGACGTAACGAGCTACGGATATATCTATGGAGTATGCATACATCCTCATTTTTCAGGACTTACTGTTGAGATGGTAGGAACAAATAGATGTACAGGATATCAAAGCTCTGACAAAATTGCGATTGGAGTGAGGAATCAAGTAATGTACTTAATTTACGTTAACGCAGCGTGAAAAAGATACATGCTTTCTCCCTCCGAGTGATTTCTTTTCCTTTTTCATCTAAAACACAAAATTTGTTTGAGGGAATTCGTCATTACATTTCTGTTCTTGCCACTAAAAACGAATTAACTGGGTATTTGCATCGTATATTGTATTTTCCACGATCAAATGTGTTTTTACTATAATAACTGTTCTTTGACTTTTTGAGAGCGATATGTGGTTGTACTAAATGATGAAAAAAGGTTCAGAAAATGGGCAAGGATTCGGTTGGTACAGCAGCTTCGTTGGAAATGAGGTAACAAAAAGGAGGAATTTCATGGTGCTATGAATGTCATTTCCGATATTCTGGTTTTCGACGTGAACGTCTGCGTGAGTGATGAGCTGTCAGTGTGTTATCAGTGAATTCGTGACGCCTAGGCAATAGTAGTGCTGGTATTTCACTCTATCACTTTTTACGTCGTTGCAAAGTCAGTCACATAACGCTCACTAATGAGTTTCAACACTAGCTACGGAGCTGTATCGAGTTCAGCCGCTGCCTGGAGAAGAATTCTAGCGGCCGGGTGCTCTGATCATTAGTTTTCCGTGTTTCCTTCCGATCAACAGCAGGCGAATGCTGGAGCAGTACCCTATCAAACGGGCCATAGATCGCACGCGATCTTTCCTTCCTCTTCTTGTCCAATCCTCACCCTTATTGCATGCATTGCTCTATCTCGCATGCTGGGAGACCAGTCGAGAACTTAGAGCTTGTTCCGGCTCGGACAGTACCTCGGAAGTGGGAGATACCTGTATTTTCAACCTACCTCACGTTTGTTTGTTCATTCTCCGCTGTTTGTGCGTTCCAGCGCTATTTGAAGTCTTTAACAATCCTCCTTCGTTCTCATTGGATGGTTGCCCAGCTCTTTAAGCGACCGTTTTCCCAATTATCTTGCTACTCCGAATCATGTAAATTCTACGTCGCCTTCAGAAAGGTGGAGAACTAACTTCTCATTCTTCATTCATATCTGCCGTGCTAATTTCTAGGTCCTCACTTTAATAGAGCCATGAAAAGGCGAAGTTACCGAGTTTCGTAAGTATTCGAGAGGTGGTTGCAAGTGAGGGCGGCGGCAGCGACCCTGGTGGTGGATGTTGGAAGATCAGAGAAAATCGTTGTAATCGCTGAATGAAGAACAGCGAGGTGTTGGATGAAAACAGTTCAATTTTACCGAGTTATACTAAAGTGGACGCTCTAAAATTTGTAGCCTTTACCGTTTGAGTACTTCTGGGTACATCTAGACATTCTGCAGTTCAAGATGAATAGACATTCATCGAAAGCTGGAAGCGAAGGGAAAGTCTTGCTAGGGATATGCACTTGCAGCTTTTTCGAAAGTTAAACGAACTCCATCTTTTTTGTGAACGCTGGTTGATATTTTTAGTCGCATATGTACGAGTTACCTGGTAACTTGTTTTTAAGTGACAGTGAAAAAATTAACCGAGATTACTTTAGGTTAGTCTTCCTAGTAGTTCTAAATTATCAGAGCTGTGTTAAATTCTTCTTAATGAATCTGCACTGGTACTGTCTGGTTCTGATTGAGATTTATTCAGTAATTGACATATTTATAACTATTATGACACGTTAATAGGAGAATTGTTATGAAATTTTGAAGATAAAACGTATGTAGCAAAATAATAAAATAATATTTTACCTGTGAGTGAAAATATTTAACAGCCCAACTACAGGTGCGAAGATTTTAATTTACATAAGGGAATAAAATATTCAATCGGGAGTGCTGTTCATTTGGAATTTTTAAACAATCACATCTCACTGTTCAAACATATTGCTGACATATTGCTTACTCAAACTCACTGCTCAAACATTCCTTTATTGAGAGTTATTAAGGTGACATAAACAAATGTTAGAAATACGTTGAATAAATTAAGGAGAGAAACGTAAATACTTATTGTGCTAAAAAATAAAATCCTCCTTAAAATAAAAATAATTTTTTATTTTAAGGAGGATGTAAATCTACTATTGTAATACACGGGGTTGGGATTTTCTAAGGAATAACATCTACATGTGTAATAGACTAAAAATGTTGAAAATAGATAATACAAAGAGAATAAACAGATTAAAATTGGGAAAGTTGTGTACAAATCAAATGTTTAAGATGTATCAAATAACCGGTCAAACATGGTCGTTTTAATATTAACTGTAGAATAAGATGTCATTTCGTGGGTAGGTCCACTAAAATACACTGAAGATTGTGATGCTGAAAGACAGTTCCTTTATACGTTTGTGATAGTTCGACATTTAGAAAACAGACTGTTACAAATTTTCCCGAATGAAACTGCCCTTTTTGTTTCTTAATATTGCTCTGTACTAGCTAAAACGCCCAACATCTGAAGTAGCAATGGAGTCCGTGCTGAACCTTGAAATGCATTGTGGAGTAAAGTTCAAATCAGCGTCCAAATCTCTTTCATCAGTTTAAATTGAACTGAAAGATAAAAATAATATTCCAAGATTTTTCAAAGTCTACCATTTAGAACCTATTGCAAATACAATGTTATAATATGCAAAGATGTGTCAATTTTCTAAAAAATGTATACAAATGTACTACACTTTTACCTGGAAATATAGACAAATACGGTTAATCAACCATGTTTCAAATCACTTCAGAAACCCTAATTCGTAAACAGATGAGAAAATTTTGATCGTAAGTAAATGACAAACTAACATGTAATTGTTTATAAATCCTAGTAAATGATACGAATAAAAATATTCATAATATTTAAGTCTCCTAAATCATTTTGAAAATCGGACCCAATAAATATGGACATGCCGAACCATAACAGAATTATTGATTCTACGAGTCTTTTTAGACTCCAGATCAACAGTCTTTACTTTATCGCTCGGAGAACATTCACAACTTCTACTTCTTCACCGCGGCGGTCTCACGATATTGAAAGTGCCAGAGTATTGAATTCCAGCGCCCTCTGCCGGTCTGTTCAATTTACTCCACCGCGCCGTCGGGCCACGTGACCGCCGGGGCGGGCAAAGTGGTGGGGGTGAGAGAGGGGAGGTGGCAGGAGCGTGGGTTTCTTGTGAAGCGAGTTCTAGAGACTCAGAAGTGGACAGTCGAAAAAGGGAAAACTTCTGGCGGCGGCGGTGGCAGTGGCTACTTGATACTACTTCGCGGGAATGAGGTCAGAGCTTTTCAAAGACGCTTTCCTGAGAGAAGGCACAATGTGCTGGAAGTTCCGTGGGGCGCGGGCGGGCGGGCCGTCGTGTTGCTCTGAGGGAGACGTGAGCGGCGTCTAGAAATGCAGAGCGCGCCGAGGCAGTTCAATGCGGGGCTCGTTTGTCTGCGGAGCGGTGTCACTGGCTGGCTGAGGGGAAGTGGGAGGGATCAAAATTCGATTTTCTTTGCTCGTGCTGCAGTCCGACTGAGATGGTTTGGGGCAAAAGCTGTGTGCTCTGCGGCGTTTGTGGCCACGGGACCCAAGAGCTCGGATCGGGTAAGCCCAACCTCGGCGGATTTTAGATTTAGCTACGAACTAGCTATGTAAATTCAACCGCTATATGAAGGATAATTCTAGAGACCGGCTGCCCTGATCGGCAGTTTTTCGTAGTTTCTATAATCAATAGAAGGCGAATGCCTATTTGTAGCCCTTACAAATAGGCTACAGGCCGCGCCGAATATTTTCTCAGCCTTGTCTCCTCGTCTGTTACACACACACACACACACACACACACACACACACACACACACACACACACACACACACACACACACACACACACACACACAATATTACCACTCATGGCGGGAGACCGGTCGGGAACTTACAGCTTGCCCCGGCTGAGGTGGTGCCCCGCTACGGAGAGATACCTGTCAGGGAATCACACATGCAAACCGTAGGTCGGCGCCGCATCCAATGGGAAAGGAGCACCAACTCCCGGGTTATAAAATGCACTACACTTGTAGGATTAATGGCCATAGCAACGAAAAAAGCAATCGATCGTGCTGCAGTGCCGGAATTAGACAAACCTTAATGTAGAAATCCTTTGATAGCTTGTGACACATCGAGTAAAATGTATAAATAATTTTGTACATGTTAAGTTTGAATTGTGCTTTTAAATCTGGATAATTAAAGCAAGATTTTATGAACTACCGATTTTGTGCAATTGGTCGAGTCATTTTAATGCGAAAATACTACACGTTGTACAGTCGTGTTCGGCGGATTGCCTAACGCAAATAACGAACAGGCGCTATCGACGTTGAATTCTTGGAGGCTCTAAGACATTCTACCCAAGCTATACACAAAATGAAATCATTTGATCACAAATTTCAAATTAAATATGATGAATAAATATTCTTAAACACTCGTAGCTTAAGTTATGTTTTCAAAACTGGATAAATAAAGCAAGATTTTACAAAGTGATCTTGTTCAGTTGGTCGACTCATTTCGATGCGAAAAGACTCCGTTAGACAGTTGTGTTCGGCGGACACAACGAACGGGCGCTGTCATCGTCGACGTTGATGAGACAAATTCTTCCTTCCGGCCTGGATAGCCGAGGTCCCTCAGGCTGAATGGGCTTAGCCGCCTCGTGCCTGAAGGGTCGCGGGTTCGAATTCCTCCCGAGACATGGATGTTTTTTTTGTGTATCCGTCTACGAGTATGCGTATTTCGCTACCGTTACTCCAAAGTTACAAACCCAATGTTAGTTTCAGTGTTCGCTGTATGACCGTAGTAGTTGAAGAAATCCACCTTAAAGAAGTAAAAAATAAAATTATTCTCCCCAAATGATACATGCTCATATCATTACTTATGCTTGCCTTCGAATTACTAAATGTATGAATAAATGCAGTTACAAATAAACATATAGGTATCACAGTATGTCTGTTTTACCCAGTGTGTTAGCCTTTTGCCCATTTATCCAGTCCATCACAAAACTTACTCATTAGTTCATCTAATTTAATATTGTGTATCAAAGGAAGAATAATGAAACGTTATTAGCTCCGAAAATAGGGCTTACTTTAAGTGTAATCAATCGTGTGGATAACTGTATCAATGCGACCAGTCAACGTAAACGTATAAAAGTTACGTAAGTACAAAATTTGAAACAGCGAAAAGCAAAATGCGCACACTTAACTTAAATAATCATTATTTGGTTAAAATTAGAGTACCACCTTGAAAATTGATATTGATTGCGGTGGATTTCTTGTACAAGAGAAAAATTGAATAAACTTAAATCAAGAAGTGCTCCAGATTGAATCGAGTTGTTCGAGGGGAAGTAAATGGGTCCGTCTAAGAAACAGCTGAATGGAGTTCGTATCTTGTCAGTTTATCAGCTCAATTGCATGCGGCATTGGATGTTGCTGAATCTACCCCAGACATTTTATATGCGTGGCGAAAGAAATAAAATCATATCATCCCCTTTTACTGATCTCTAAAACTATGACATATTAGGAACGGAACTAGTCTCTACTTCCTGCGTGTGTTTTCGTGTTATTATGTGTTTTGTGGCACGTCACTTTTCACTGAACTCAAATTCCCTGTAGAGCTCCCCGACAACTTCTTGCACTGCACACTAAAGGTCAGAGTTAACTCAAAGGTCGTCAAGACAGCTCCTTGATTACAATATAAGCCCGAATTCTGCTCGGCGCAAACGACGTAGCAATAAGGAACACTCGACACTATAAACTATCTTTGCAGTGAAACTACATATACTACGTCGCTCGCAGAAACACTAATACACTAGCACTACAAGCAAAGAGGGGATTTTAGTTCAAACTACAGGGAATGTGCGGCATACCCAAACTTCCTCTTTAACAATTATTCATATTCAAAATACTCGATTGCTTTTATATAAACTCTCAACAATTGCTCACATTCCTGTTAAGGGAATAAGATAATCTAAAATTGAGAGGTTTATTGCATGGACAAAGAAATCTCTGACTGATATTGGAGGTATATGGGAGCTTCGAAAAATATTTGAATTGTTTTTCAAATTTTGAAATTATTTATGAAATGTGGGACTCTAATATACTTACAAATGCCCTTTACCCTATTCAAGCAAAATGTTAAAAGAGAAAGATACTGTTTTGTTCAGAAAATGTTGAAAATATTTTTCTCCATTTGCATTTATTTTCTCATTTTACGTATCGATTTATTGTTAATAAGCTTTCCCATCATTCTGGCAGGTATTGTATAAAAAATGGCGCATCTCCTATGGTAAACGATACCCGAAAACCGTTAATCGTGAACTAAGGCCTATAAGTTTTTTTATTTTTTACTGATACGTATAGCTTGTCATTGCATTCGATATGGAACTCGAAATACTTTGCAAAACTTACCTGGATCAGGAGGAACGTAGTTACGAGGGAAATATAAAAACAGTTACGATGCTGCATGTTCTATTATGGAGGAACTATCAAAGGGAATGATGGGAGAGAAATATGAAAAGACAAACCGAGTTAAATTAACTCTAGTTAATTCGTAAATAATTAAATTGGAATCGTTGAAATTAGCTAAGAAAAAAAATTCTAGTGTGTACCACTTGCGTTAACTGGTTCGAACCAAAATGCCCTCGGGCTTTTTGTTACTGCTCAATCTTCCACAACCGCATCCCTTGGTGCATACATAACTATTATTTCCTGAAGAAGAAAAAAATTCTTGACGAAATGCCACTTCGGAAATAAGAGCTTTAAACGCACGCGGTCAGACGTCCGGTTTTGGTGAATCGTCTCCCGAAAAATCTATCGCCCTGGGCCGTTGTAAATTACGCTCTGTGCGGCCCACGTCGCAGTGACAGCGCGACGGACGGCGGACGTGCTAACTAGACGTTGCTGCCAATTAAGTGCACTTCATTATCGCCGCTAACGAACTCCTTGTTTTGTTTTCGTCGTCGTGTTTGAAATAGCACCGCGCGCCCGGGCCGGACTGGGTATTTATTGCAACTAAATGATTCCATTTCACCTTTTAATAAAATGCGCGCGTGTGTCTGCGCTGGCGAAACTTGCATGTTTCTCGAATTCGTTTGGAAAGTCTCACATTTTGCGAATGCGTAATTTTGTTGGTAAATGTCGCCCGAATGAGGTAGATTTATACATTTATTGACGTACTTAAATAGAGTTATGGGGTAAAAACCGCTGTGAAAGTTTGTCTTGTTGCAAAGTATTTCGGTGAACGTGGTTTAACTACTTGGCTAAACGTAGATTATTTTCTAACGTTCGAGTAACTAAGTTTGTAACGTTGAAATGCCGTTGAAAAATGTCGTGCGGGTATTTGTGTTATAAAATAATCATGATATACCTTTTATAATGTGGAAAATATTGTTGTGTAATGAAATAATGTTGACCGTACATAATGTTAAAGTTTTCAATAGTATAAAAATGTTTTGGGTTTCTAATGTTTCCCCGAATACATGAAATAAGTTGATGTTTTTTGTTTACCGTAGACTTCATTAGTTTCTTCTGAATCCAATAAAGTTCAAATCAATATTTTTCTTTTGTTCCGAGTAACAAATGATGTATTTGCAGTGTGTATGAATCAACTTTTATGTAATTAGTCAATGTTACAGACACGAATTAAAGAAAATGAATAATGTTAAGTGATTCAAACGAAGTTGCGTTGGTGAAACTGCAAAGGTAACATCTTTTCATTACGATGTCTAAATCAGATGTCTCTAATTATTAACTGTAAATGCATATCATCGGAGTGGAGAAACGTCTTTTAGAGTTACCTTTTCTAACGGTAATATCGTTCGTTCAAACCTTTATATCAGCCAAGATAATGCATTTTCTACGTTGGAATTAGTTCCACTTACCTAAAGCAAACGGGCGAATATTAGCGGCGAGGTACTTGTGTTTTCTCTCCAGTTTGTATACAAGCCAACTAGCGGAACCTCTTTTGATTGGTGCCCTGCCAAAGAGACCCGTCCGTGGCTGATGATTGCCTCATCATGTGATGCTGCTATTGAGATGTTGAGTCGTAGCTGCTCTTTCACAACCGCCTAGAGGATGCAATTACAGTCGACGGGGGCAGCGGGGAATGAGGGTGCGTGTTTTTCCGGCTTCTGCGCCGCCCACACCGCGGCTGCGGAAGGCATTCATACTGCTCGGGGGCGGAGGTGGAGCCTAACAAGGCGACCGGGAAGCTCATCGCTGCGCGAGGAACGGTGTTTCTTCAATGCTCTCCCGTTATAAATTGAGTACGGAAAGGTATCTCTGTTAATAATTGGAATAATCTCTTGTATGCTGATTCTAAATGAGCTTTGGTCTTTTCTCTACGCTAGCTAAGACTTGGATCGTGTTTGTGCTATATACAAGTGTTTTCTTGATTATATTTAGGAAAGTTAAGAGTTAGGATTGATTATTTCTGAGCTAATTCCAAGATATTTTTATGCGTGTAGAATGAATAAAAAATTCTGATAGAGTAATAAAATATACTAATTTGTAAAATCTATCTAATTTGTTACTCTAAGAATTTAATGTTCAAAGATTGAATAATCCCGATTTTAATGTATAAAATGGAAGGAATAGGTAATCGTAACCTGGTATGTGCGATGACAAAGTGGCAATGGCAGTAGCCCTTGATACAACAGGTTGGGGATCTGAGTGAGGTAATAAGAAATCTTCGTACATCTGTGTGTATACTGTGAAAGAAATGTGTGTTGTGAGAACCATTCCCCCGTTTTAATTGCAGCGGGAACAAATGCGAAGGAAAATTCTTAAAGACGGGATGATCTTTTTATGCGGTTTATAGCTGGCCTAATTGAGTTAAAAAAATAAGAAAAAGAAAACACAGACAGGAGGAAAAAGAAAGGGAATTGGAAATTTATGGACATTTATACAAGTCCGGCTGCTGTTTTTCTACATGAAAGAATGTGTAATAAATAGAGTACGTGTTATAGTTGATAAATGAATGTCATGAATAGTTCATTCTCTAAAAGTAGGTTTTGGAAGTAAGTGTTTGAAGTTACTCTCATTTAACTAGCACCGTATTTTGGTAGGGAGAAATGTTTAAGGTTTACCTTTAAATGAAATTCGGAAAGTGAATGAACACACACAATATTAATTTTCTTCTACAGCATTGTTACACGGGTCGCTGCTACAGATCAACTGCTTCTATCATTGTCATATCGTTCGTCATATTTGCTGGTTTTGTTTTACTCCCATCTCGTGTCTTGTTGTCTCTTCCCCTACGTTCTTACAAAGAACCATACAAAGTAGCACTTATAATGTACGGTTCTTGTACGCTTCGATGAGCACCCCTTCTTTTCCGCCTGAATTGTAATTTGAAAATTGTTCCAATTGCTGTGAACGGGCGTGATTGATGAGCCTGTTCGCTGCGGATGTGGCGGTGCTGCTGCGAGTGGTGTAAGCTAGAAAATCGGCTGGTGGGGTGGGGGTTAATGGAGGGGGCCGAGAAGCTGTCTGCGGCCGCAGGGAGCGCGCTGCGGCGTTTAATTAAAGGCCGGCGGCGCTAGGAGGAGGTGGAGGGGAGGTAGAAGGGGCGGTGGCTTTGGGCGTGGATGTCGTGTGGGCGGGGTGCTGTGCGGAAGGCGGCGGCGGGGTTAACTGACGAGCGAGCTGCGCACTGCAGTCGCGCCGGATTCACACTTCCCTTCCGCGTTTAGGCCTGTTTCCGGGATGCCGAGGGGCACGTAAAATCTAACTCCATTAAAACAATGTGTTGCTTACCGTGAAAATCGCACGATCAAATCCACTAACCGTAGTCGTAGAGGGACCTATAATACAAGAAGTCGATTGTTTCTGCCAGTGGAGTCCAACTGAAAATATCTCGCGGTATCAGTTTAATTACCGTTAAGTTCCATCGATTGTGGAGAAACTGGGAGATGAATTAGCTAGGCTGTAGAATGACTCCCACTTCCCTGTATACGGAATAAAATAAATCGTCTGCGAAATTAATTTTGAGACCTTTCTGTTATGGAACACACATAAACTAATGATTGCCATTGTCGGCAGGATTACACCTAAGAGCCAAATGTTATTCTCTTCATAGGTTCGAGATGCTAGATGGGATGATGTGTAGAATCCTGATGTGTAGAGTTCGGGGAAAGAGTGAGTGGTGTGGACGAATGCGAGGTGCCCTGAAAAGGGTGGGGGAGGCGACATGAAGCCGCGCACTCAGAGTAATGATTTCCGCTGCGGCAGCTGCGTCGCTTTCACACGACGATACGCGCGATCGGCCCCGCTTTCACGCTCGCCGAGCTGCTTTGGCACCCCCTCACCCTCTTGCAAGCTCTCCTCAACAGCCCACCCTTACACTCCCAACCCTCAGATCAGCCCTTTCTCCTACCCATCCTTTCTCCAACTTCCTTCCAACTCTCCTTACTCCAACCCTCCCTCTCTTCAACTTTCCCCCAAATCCCCTTCCTTCAACTCTCCCCCTCTTCAACTTACCTCCAACGCTCTTTCCTTTAACCCTCCAACTTTCCCCCAACTCTCCTTCCTCAAACTCTTCCTCTCTTCAACTTTCCCCCAACTTTCCTTCCTCCACCCTCTCTCCAATTCTTCCTCCTACTCTCTAGCAACACTCCTTCCTCGAGCCGTTGTTTCTTTCCTTCCTACCTTCCTATAATGGTTGGTGGACACATGCAAATGTGTTGCACCCGTCCTTCTTCTTCTGGAGCCGCTGTGGAATTGCTGTTCCACCTGAAACGACTCGAGCGGTGGGATCGCGGACCGGGTACTTCCCCACCCTTTCCTACGTCCGCGCTTGTGCCGGATCTGCAAGTCGCTGCCTCTACTCAGGTGGTCGGAAATTCAACTCATTCAAGGCGAAAATGACTGGAATTTTAATACATTTCCTGTTATACATTTGTCCTAATTTTTTATTTCAATAAAATTGAAATACATTTTAAATAACCTGCTTAAGAACTGAAAATTCTCCTTCCATCAGTATACAGCGATTTGTAGACTCGCTCTTTTCACATATGGGGAGTTATTTCCAAGATGCCTCATGGTTGACCTCGCCTGGGCAGAGAATGCGATTCCTCAAGATCTCCGCATCCGATTCATACATTTGCCTTTCAACCCTCGCCTTTAGGAAGTCACTGATATAACTTTCATGGTTCTTCTGTTGTCCGTTAGGTTTCCACAATGATCTAATGTGTCCTGGACGTGACGCCTCCACTGTCCCCGCCCTGTTTCGCCTCCGCTCCTGACCCGGCCCCCGCCTTTGCCTCTGCCTCCGACCCTGACCTCGCCGCCTGCCCCGTCCCCACCTCCACCCTCGCCTCGCCTCCGCCCTGTTCCCGCCAACGCCGCCACCCCTCTTCAACTGCTACCCCCCGAATCCGTCTCTTCCACCGCCCGCCCCGCCCACTCGCCCACTCCGTCGCCCTTCATTGGATCGCCCGTCAGCGTCCCGCCGGGGCCTCATTTCAATGTAATTGCGCGTGTCGCCCGCGTGCTGCTACCTGTTCGTGTTGGCAGCCCTGCGCCGTGTGTTTGCGCCGCGGGCGGGCGCGCGCTCTCCGCCTTGGCCCCGTGCGAATATTCATCGGGCGCAGCGGGGGGGGGGGGGGCGAGCCGGAATTTGGTGGCGAAACCCTTTGAGCGCGCCGACCGGGCTCCGGCGGGCGAGGGCCCCGCCCCCTCGGGTCGTCCGCTCGCTGGCGCAGCGGCTCGCGACGGAACGGACACCAAAACAGGGTTTGCGCGACGAATCGTAAAACGATGGACCAGGACCGGGAGAGGTGGCTCAAGGGTTCTACTACTGGTGACACTGCAGTACCTTCGACTGGGAGGTTCTAGGTTAGAGTGCAGACGATGGAAAGATACATACATAGCGACGAATCGTAAAACGATGGACCAGGACCGGGAGAGGTGGCTCACAAGATTTCTACTGGTGACACTTCAGTACCTTGGACTGGGAGGTCATAGGTTCGAGTGCAGACAATGGAAAGATACATACATGGCGATGTCGAATTCAGTTGCTGTCGGGAGGACAATTCTAACGACCCGCTGTCTCATTGAAGTTTTTTCTGGTTTCTCCGATTAGTCTCCCAAGAGACTAAAATATTCTTCTCTTGGTATGATTAGAACGTGTATTATTTCTGAGTACAGATTGCAGTAACTGCTTTATTTGTTGTCCTTTGGTTCACTGAAATCTAAAGCCCTTCGCGTTTATTGTCTTTGACGGAAGTCAGAAAATAAGAATTCTGATGGAAGTCAGAAAAAGAAAAGAACTTAGTGCTGTGATGAATGCTGTCACTTATGGACGGGTATCATGATCTTTTAATAATTCCAAATAACATTTGTACATCAAATACTTGTAAATTATTGTGTAAAACATTTGAGGTCAAAAAAGATCCCAGAGTCCACGTAAGGATTTGAGAATGAGTCCAAGGGTTAAAAGCGATAAAAAAAAGCAATTTTAAGGAATTTTTCGAGAAACTTGCAAAAGGATATGGAAACTGCTCAGTTCCCCATCAAGCGACCAAGTAAGTGACACATTTGACATGTCTTGAGTGGAGGACCGGAAAGTACATCACCGTAAGTGACAGACGTTATTGGTTGCAACACTAGGATTTATATTAAATAAAAAACAAAAATTAAAAAAACAAACAAAGAAACTAGAGGCAGATGGACAGAGGTTTCTTCAATTTGGAAAATTTCCTACGTAGGGTTTAAGCACCAGTAGTGTTCACAAACAGACGGACCAACGAAGGGCATCAACTGGTGTCACTGCAGTCTCTCTGACCGGAAGATCCTAGGTTCGAGTCCCCACGGAGGCAGGATTTTGCTTTCAATTTGGTTTTCAGCGCCAAAGACCCCAAAGAGGCATTCTGGCTACATCACGTGTTAGAAGATTTTTTTCTTAATTTAGCAACTGGATTTATCCACTTTTTCATTACCAGGTCATTACCAGGGCAATGAATTTTTTGTGCCGAAAATCCTCCGTTTTTTCGCGCAGCATTACATAACTTTCCCTATACTAGGTATATTACTCCGTATATACGTACGTATACGAGAAAGTAAAAACGTTTTGTACTCCGCCACTGAGCTGATTCGGGCTGGTGCGGGTGGGAGCCCCATTGTGGGCCCCTGCCCTGTCTCCGTGGCAGGGGTTGTCTGCGAGCGGAGGCTTTGTCCTGCAGGAAGGCGCGGCGTGGAGCCATTGACGGTCCGCTCGCGTGCCCGCGGCGCCGTGAATTCCCGTTTCCGATTGGTTCCACTTCCGTCCTTGGACATTTGAGATGAATGAATAGAACATTTGAGGCGTTCCAGTGTGTGACTTGTTTGTCCGCTCGGAAACGTTGAGATGCAAACACGAGAAAGTTTTGTTGTGCTTACCGAAAAAAAACTCAAACCGAGAGAGGTGGCTCAGGGCATCAACTGGTGTCACTGCAGTTTCTCTGACCGGAAGATCCTAGGTTCGAGTCCCGACGGAGGCAGGATTTTCGAGACTATCTTGTCAGCTAGGTCGAATTTAATCGCTGTCTGGAGGAGAATTCTGGAGGCCGGCTGCTATGATTGGTGTTTTCCGTGGTTTCTTCGGTCAAGACCAGGCGAATGCCGAATCAGTAATCTAACAAACGCGCGCGAAAGACCGCGGGCCATCTTTTGTACCTCTTCCTTGTCATATCCTCTCCCCTTACACATACACTTACATTCACTACACTACCACACATACCGGGAGACCGGTCGGGGTCTTAGAACTGGTCCCGGCTGGGGCGGTGGCTCCCTGGTGGAAGGTACCTGGTTGGGGAAAACCCTGCTAGTAGACGGTAGGTCGGCGGCGGATGTCGCTTTCAGCGGGAGAAGAACACCGCTACACTACACCACGGGACTAATGACACTAGTAGTTGACGCACCCGGAATCACTAACAACCAACCATCGAAAAAACTTAAAAAAAGAAAAGAAATGAAAGGCAGTTAAAAGGTTGATTTCAGAGTTATACAGGTATATACTTGTAAATTGAACTAGTTGATTATATGCACAAGATGGGAGCAGCAAAAAATTTAGAATTACAAAACTACAATTTTGAGTGTTCAGCAACGTTCACCCAAAGCCCATAATTTGTAAAATTTTACTGAAAAGTTGAAGTAATCTCTGTTTAATTAAGATTGTACCAAACATTTTTCCATTAACGTTTAATCTTCAATATCGCCTTGGGATCATCCCTCGGACTAACAACTCGTCCTAGATGCATTGTACATGTCCTCCGGAATCACCATCGATCAACCCATCCAAAGGTGCAAAGATGACAGCGGGGTCAGAATGGGGAAAGAAAAATAGAGCGTGATTTCGTAGCCCGCTGTTTAAGATAGGTGTCTTCCGAGAGTGTAGATTGCCTTTCTGGTTGATGGGGATTGGGAGGTCAGCTCATCACCTGTCCACAAGAATGGGAAAGAAGTTAGGGTGAGGGAGGAAGGGTGTGCTTGATTCCTGGCTGTTTAATGCCTTGCCTCTGCGTCCGCCTGGGGAGGTTTGCAGGAAACTGAGGAAACAACCGAATAAAGTGGGCAGCCTCTGGAATTTGCTCCCAGCCAGCGGTGTCTGCCTCTTTAGCTCATTACGTAAATGATACAAAGGTGTAGGTCAGTGAGAGTTAATCATTCATTCAGTTCTGATACGGTGCTCATTTAATGTTTTATGGATCATGTAAATTAATAGTGTGTCAAAGAATCAGTTAGGTCTTATTCTACTATTTGACGAGAAAATTGAAATCTCTGTGCATAAATGGAAAGAGGGTTGCTCAAAGAACATTGCGTTTTACTCAACCTGATAAACTTAATTGAAAAATACCTTAAGAGCCCCCCCCCTCTCTCTCTCTCTCCCTCCCTCTCTCCCTCTCATTATCTGTTCCCGTAAAATATCAATAATCCATTATTCACTAATTTGATTGGCATGTAGAGCTACATTTGAATGAAGGTCAGCTGCTCGAAATTAACCATCTACTCAGAACTGTCCTATTCGTAACGTTGAAGGTCTGATAGAAACATTCCGAGACGCTTCATGCATTTTGGTTAACGTTATCCCTCGACTTCGGGCAGTGTTGCCAACTATTCGCGTTGAAGGGCTCCGGTGACCCGTGCGCTTCTGAGAAGGGCAAGGAGTCGTGGGAGTTGCGTGGGCCGGGAAGGGAAGGGACGGGCTTTGCGACTTGGCAATTTGGGCGGATTCTCGTGTGCTTCACGCTGCGAGCAACTTGCTATGCCTCGTGGCTCAAGTGCGTCCATTTTGGGTTTTGAATTTCATTGCAGTGTCAAGACCCACTCGTTAACACAGCATCGCAGACGGAAGTTTCGCATGGTAGTTTTGGGGGGTACGAGGATGAAAGTCGCGTAGAAGATTTAAATGAAACCAACTCAGCCACTAGGAGGGCAGTGGGATAGAAGGTTGTACTTCGCCAATGTTTCAATTGTTTTGATATAAGTATACACATTTCTTTTTGTGGAGGGAATTTAATATCATTGTTAGTAATAATAGTGCTTTCAATGTTTAGGTAAGAGTATTTAATATACACCCTAGGGGATATCGTAGTTTAAATTCTTTATTTTTGTGTCTTTGGAGTTCACGAGTGATATTTATTGCAATGCAGTTTGACTGATATTAGATAAGCATTTGAGGTAAAAACTTTTATTAATTCTTCATTCAGATATTAAATATCCCACAAACACACATTACTCAGTTTAGGTGAAATGATGTGTACAGATATTTTCAAAATATACTTTAATGACCTAATATACATATTGTGTCCTAAAAATACGTAGTGTATAAAAATACGTAGTTAAAAACTGTGACATGCTACCGGGAGAAAAGAATTCTGTCCACATTTTCAGATTTCTGTGATCCCTACCTTAAGCCATATGCTACTTGAATTTTGAAATGAACGTTTTATGCAAGGATTGTTAAAATAAAAATTGTGAAAATAATCTACATTCGCTGTATGTAGTTTCATGTAGTGCTTCTACGTCTAGTAATTACTGTGAAATGGTAATCGAACTTTCGTTACCGAAACGTCATCTTCAGAATGAAAAATAGCCTTCAGTACCATTGTGTAATATAAATATGTAGAATGTTTTTAAAATGTAATTTTTATCTTTGTTTTTTTTACAAAAAATGTCTAAAAGAAGGATCTTGTAAGTTTAAAAATAAATAAATAATTACTATCTGATTCTCCTTCATATGAAATTAATTTTCAGTTGCTGCGCCAGAGATGGTATTGCTGAAGTACATTCCGTCCCACACCGGAAAAATCAGCTTTCGGCGTACTACATATTCGTAGTATGTATACCACGCACTGAATGTCACCAATTTCTGTCATGTTTGCGAAGGTATCAATTTTAAAAACCGACGTGATGAGGAACGCCTCTGAAAAAGGAGTTGTATGTTGCTCTCTGCAACCCATTCGAACTCGCAACGGGTTCCTTAGCTCAATCCGCATTTGGCGGTGTTGATGACTGATCATTCAGTGGCTGTGTAACTGACCACCGAATGAGCGAAAGTGTGCCCATTTTTTCAGCGAGCACCCACATTGAGACGTCTCGCCCACTCGGAACCGGATGCCGGCCTGCCTCCGGAAGCGGCAGCTTTAACCCCGAAGGGGGATCACTTTCCTGTCTCCGACCCCCCCCCCCCCATTCATCCCGCGACAACTTCCTACAGAACTTTTCTCCCGTCCAGTTCGCCTTACTTCTCTCTCTCTCTCTCTCTCTTTCACTCTCTCTGTGTGTCTCGCTGGGAAGTAACGGCGCTAGATGACGGTCGGGAGAGAAAGGTCTTCTCAGGGGCGACACGGCTGCAAACAGGGACTCGACAACCCCGCCCCCTACGACTCCCCTCCCCCGGTTCCAGCGCCCCCTGCGCTCGCTACTAATTGGAGCGGAGGGCCGAGCAGGAGCGGAGGCAGGGGGCCTTGGGACCGAGGCGCGCGCCGGAGATAAGTTGAAGCAGACTCTGGATGGATCTTATTTGCCATTAATTTTGCTTCCCGCCTGTGTCATGGAGTGCGAGTCCGGAAGCGAAGAACTGGCTGTTCGCTTCAAGTGGATGGAGTGAGCGAAATTTCGATTCAGGGAACGACCCTCGCTGCGCTGGTCAGATCGCTGTCTGGAAGAGAATTCTAGGGGATCGGTAGTTTTCCGGAACTCTCCAATACCCCAACTGAATCCAGGAGCAGTACCCTGTGGACCCCGTACAGTGCACGATATTTTCCTCTTCCTTGTTGTACCCTCCTCCTTAAACGCACCACACTACCACACATGTCGGGAGCTTAGCCTCGGCTGGGGCGTTTCTCCGCTAGGGGAGATACCTGGAAGTAAATATCCTCGCAGGTACACATTAGGTCGGAACCGGATATCACGTTCTAATGGGGGAGGAACAATCGCCTTCCAGGATATAACATGCACTACAATCACGGGACTGACCAAAGACGTTGCATTTGGAAACGCGAAATACTCATGCACGCAGACAGCAAACCTTCCTTCTCTAGGTACATGGCTTCAAATCGTTAAATCTCCGTCTCTCCATTAGGAATTTATGGTGAGTAAGGGCTCGTCCATAAATTACGTAACGCTAAAGAGGGGGAGGGTGTTTGAGAAAGTGTGGCGCTGTATTCATGGGGCTGTTAGTTTAGTGTTACTTTACTCTGATATTGTTTTTTTTTCATTATTTGCTGAAATAATACATTTTATTCAGTCTTATGCTAAAACATGAAAATATTAACAAATGAAATTAAAAAATATAAATAAATAAAAATGTTATGATGTATAAATGTTTACAAGCATTGAAAATAATGAGATAAGCCAAGAACCTTGGGTTTAATTTGAATGCTAAAATCAGCATCCAACGTTAGTAGTAATAACGGCATTGTATGCAAGCTCGGAAGTCAAAGAATACGCGTTGTTAGGACTTGCGATCAACGAAGTGTAATATTCCATGCTTGGTGTCATACCGCGGTGTTCAGATGGGGAAACACGGCCCCGAACACATTACATGCAAAAGGTGTGGAGAGGGCATTGCAAGCCGTGAACTTGCTGGACGCAAAGAATCACTCGTGAAAGATATTGAAGCATACACTCGCAAGCGGTTGGTGAGGTGCGAACAGATTTTCAGCATAGGCCGGGGTGTTATCTAAATGGTAGTGAGTCGGAGCTAATGATTAGTCTGATAGCTTGATATTATTTAAATATTAGTCTTGAATTGTAATTGTGAACTTTTTTAATGTAGTAGTTGAAATTTGGAATTAAAATAGTTTCCGTGTTTCGAGGGGATAACTTCATAGATAATATATTTTGATAAGTAGCTGAAGATAGATATTCGCGTGTAGGTGTTTCATACGAAGCACATTTAAGGAAAGTAGCGCCCGCGTATTGATTTTATGGGAAATATTAAATCTTATTAAATAGCACATCGTTGAGGACATTCGGGGAGATTTTTACTTTGTTTCAATGATATGCAAGAACGCGAGAATAGGGATGCCAAGAACATTCCTCGAACAACTTTCTGCTGATTCGACCGAGAAGTCATCTAACAAGACATTGTAGTAAGCTTACGAACAATATTCAAAACCGTACGGTATTTTAATGTTGTACACAGAGAAAGTAATTATTCATGAGCTCAATCGAAGTTGTAAATATATAAGAATAAATGCTAAATTTTTATTGTTGAGAAAGGCTGTTAATTTATATTAGATGCCATGAATCTAATAATTGAATTTAATCAATAGAACTTCCAGGACTCGCGATTCTGTATAGAATTACACTTCCACATGCAACAGGTAGGGAGTAAAATGTTGTATGTCGAAACCCATGATTAAATTCAAAGTGAATTTAATAAATTAGTGTTACATTGAGAGAATTTGTGAGCATAGCAGGGCAACGGTAGAAATAACAATATTAATAATAGCAATGCAAGTAATCCCCTTCATAATATTATATGTTTGTTGTAAATAGTATCCTGATTTAGCAATAGTAAAAATATCGAAGTGACGAAAAATATTTTACAATATTTTTTTCATCAATAGTATGTTGAATGAATCTTAGATTACAAAGACAAGATTTGAGACTGATCTACAGCCTTTTCTAGAATACAATTAAATTGACGCAGTTGGTTCTCGCCGATGCATCGTCCACGGCTCGTGCAGTAGTCATTTTCTCGCCAATGCTTCCTTCGCCTAAAAATTGTTCTCCAGTCTTGTTATGTGTAAACATCGCCAATTAATTCTCACTTTAATTGTCATTAATTTTAATATATAACCCAAAGTTAATGTAAATTCCTTTCATTGATATGTATTGTATTTTTACTTTTTGTAAATGGCAGGAGGGGAGGGGTACTCAAAATGTCCCAAATTTGGGTTGCTTCATTTATGAACGGTCTATAATGCAGAATAACAGGAAGTTTTCTTGGCGGTTCTCCTGTTTGCCCTCCTCACTTCACCATCACCTCATTGTCTCTCAAATACCATCATCAGAGCTATTAGTCTTCATCTCAAGTAGTATGTCCGAATGGGTATTGAGTGCAAAATAGAGATTGCAGTGGATGAAACTTATTTGCGTTATTTTCGATCCTTGCCCACCCTGCTTCCCGATTTGGGGACAGAAGCGAAGAAAAACGAAGTAAACAGTTGTAGTGTTGAAGATCAAGCTTGTGTTTATTGAATAATTTTTTTTCAAATTTTTGGGGTAAACAAAACTGTATAACGTGCTTGTCATAGTGTGATTTGAGTTATGCTACGAGTCATTGTGATGGATTAAACACTCCGATGAGCTTGTTCTCAGAGAAGGACAAGTAAATAGAAAAAGTGTTTGAAGTTCCAGAGATTCAAAAGTAGACTATGTTACCTCCTATTTTTGTTTTTTCATTATTTTTACTTCTGGACAAAAACACATCTATCTGTATTATTCAACGAATTGTTTGTGTAAATTGAGATAATATTTATGCATTATGAATCACTTTTTATTGAAATATATTACAAATTATGTGTATGGTCTGGGAATGAAAGTGCACATTATTGAGGAATTCCTGAAAGGCAGGTAATTGGTTCGCTAAAACATTGGCAGCCCTCAGCGAGAAATTTGGTTTTCGTAGTCTCCTTCCTTTTTGTTCCCCATTGTGGTCGAGGTGTGTGTAGCTTCGTCCGTTGAAGTTTCCCCCAAGAAGCATCAACTGCGAACGTTGGCGAAGTAGAGTGTAACGCAGAGGTTGGCAGCCTGTGGCGTAATTGGTTTTGTTTCTGAGAATCTGTTCTTGCTAGTTCTGAATATACTCGTAAATCCATTACGGCTGCGAATGACGAGCGAGGAGCTGTGTTCGTTGTTTTCGTTGATCCATTTCGACACAGTGAACCACAAGCGAAGCGATAAATGCGGTGTTTCGGGCACAAATCTTGCTGGAATTGAGTGGAATAGAGTGCTTCGTAATCGATTTGATTGGTTGTGTAGTGGAGGAAAATCGTATTCACGAATCATACTTTCTTGCAGATGTTCTGCCGATGTTTGTTATTTTCAGAAATGAAGTAGTGGTTGATCTCAGTGTCAGTGAAATCTGATGAATAATGCGTTTTTGAAACTGAATCACTAAGTGGATGTCGTTAAAAGCAGGTTGTTTATTTCTGTTCTTAAATCTTCTGGCGATGTGAGTTTTTGTTTTAAATTTCGTTCAAGCAGTTTGTCTTGTGTTTTGAGTTTGTGTATTTTTACGTCACGCATATGTGAGACATTCGCAACTTTGAACTATAAATCAGCGGCATAAATCCAATAGGGGAACGCCCATATGGCTTCGTTCAAAGAAACGTACTTCGGTCCAGTGTTTTAAGCTTTGTCACTCTATTATTCTCATTTTTCTTGTCAACTTTGTCAAAATTTTCCTTATGAAAAATGCAGTACTCGTTTGTAGTGATATATTAATTATATCCTCTGAAAATTATCTAGAATTGTAGGACGGAGTTAGCTCTGCTGTTGGAACCGATGCGGTGATGCTCTAGAAAATGTGCGGAGAATGTTCTTCATGCGTCACATAAAGTTTTTACTGTTTTTGGACGATGCAAAAATCAAATAAATGTTACCCTAAGCTCCTAAAAAGCACATCACCGTTTCCAAACACTACACATTTCGTTCTTTCTGTTTACCTGGCTCAGAGAGTTGTTCAGTTCGTTACATTATTATCTTTTTGTGCGTTTGTAATTCACACAAAAGTATGGAGGGAGTTATCGTATTTGTAAAAGTAATTATGAGTCGTTTTGTCGTTTTTATTTCAGCTTAAAGCTTTTTCGGCCGCATTGTGGCCATTTACAGTATTAAAAAACAAAATATCTAATTTGTGTATTAGAAAATTTAATTTATATAATATTCACTGATTTTTGGTCCGCATTGTAAAGTGTTTGTTTTCTTTATTATGACCCAAATTCAAGAACCATTAGACATAAAATATAATTTATGAATTTTAGTGAACAAATAGAATTTGTGAACAATTGAATTAAAGAGAAGTATCAATTACGAAAATGAATTACATAATTGTGAATTAACAATACATGAAATAACAAATGTACGAAGTGAAATAATGGTTAAAAGAGATAAATGAACTATTGGTAAAAGAAGAAAATTTATTTTGAAATTGACATAAATTATAATGCTAAGATGAAATAAAAAGGGAGTAAACAGAATAGATTGATAAATAAATGCAGGTGAGCAAACTGATATACAGATTATGTGGGGGCTTCGGTCTCCAATGAAGACAAAACAGGGAGGGTCAAAAGCTTTGCTCTGCTATTTAAAGGTAAGCTGACAATGGAGAGGGGAGAAGAAAACATATGTGACACAACAACGCCTCATAATTACTTTTATTATGCTAATATCTTAAACACCACGTCATTTGCTACCAATATTATATTTGGTACAATGGACGCCATTGCACACGTTCTAAACTTAATCTTGGATGCACCGCCAATGAAAAAAGGCCTCATCCGAAAATCGCGGCTTTGGTTTTGGTACAATTGCACAGCTACGTTCTTCCATGACTTAGGTAACTGGGTGTAAGCTCGAAGTCGTAACTCCTGAAGGTTGTGCCGGATTTAAACGTCCCTAGTCCACGAAATTCCATTAACTTCGTAAAAAATTCACGAACAGCCATCGACTTCCTTAATCTAATTTTAAACACTGCCGGGTCTCTTTCTCCCCATTTGAATTGACTCTCGTACAGCTCTTCGAAGGTAGATAGTTATTAAACCCATTGGGCCGATATAGAGCAAATAACTGACGCGGTCTAAGTTTGTAAAAAGGGCCAGACTTAAATCCTTAACGGACGCTCATAGTTACGAGTGGCCTTTTGCTCAGTGGCGTAACGTAGTGGGGATGGCCCACCCAGGCGGCACTTTTAGGGGGCGGCAAAATTTCACGATAAATAGTAATAATAATAATAATAATAATAATAATAATAATAATAATAATATCTTGTAAAAACTTACTCTGTGATAACTTCTATTCCTTTTATCAGATGAGACTGGCAACACCGTCTGAACTCACTTGTAAGGATTCCCCGCATTTTATTTTGTTCTGAGATTGTTTGTAACTAATATTCAGCGAAAATGATTTTTATCTTTAAAAGAATACTCTTGAATATTGAATAATAACACTTGCAAATCAGATTACACTACGGATACGTACTAGGGATGTTCGGGCATACTAGGGATATCTGTGAGTGACGGTTTGCCATTTCAAAGAAAGTTTCATTGATAGATCGTCAGTCGTCCAATGCACATTTACATAATCGTGTGTGTATATATATATATATATATATATATATATATATATATATATATATATATATATATATATATATATATATCCAAACTGTGATTTTGTGCTCGTAAATATGTGTAGTGATTGTTAAATTATTGAACTTCGTTGAAAAATTGTTTTGTGTACGTATACATTCGACTATGTAAATATTAAGTATTTTTTATGGTTTTATTTATATAATTGTAAGTTTGACTATCTGCTACGTTTGAGAACAAGTAAATTTCGGTAAAGTAGGTTATATTTTCTAATTTATTAGTTTACTACAGAAAATGAATCCATGAATGACCGTGGATGCGTAGTTCCTTCACATGCCATTGTAAAACTTTGCCAAAAGATTTACCTTTTATTCCAATGTAACAGATTCCAAATAAAAATATATAAAATAAAAAAAAACTTTCGTTTACAAATCCTTCTAGTATTTTTATTCTTACTCTTTATAATTTCTGCATATTTTAGTCTTTCAAATTGAAATACCTAAATAAGGCAAAATTTTCCACCGCCCTGGACGGCTGACACCCAAGCCACGCCACTCCTTTCGTTCCTCTGTGTAGTTGCATTACCTCAATAGAGCGTTACAAAAAATAATTTACACGTGACGCCGCGGCGTCGATTCGCGGCTACGATAGGTAGAATAAAATAGAACATTACCTAGAAGGACATAAGAGAAACGACGACGATAATACATATTTTTATTCAAATTCATAATCGTAAATATCGTAAAATGCGACAATACAGAACTTTGCGTTCCCTTTATGGAAATGTATACTTTCGGTGGTTTCCCGGACAGTGAGCGGTCCTCCCATGTGAGGTCATTAAACGGTTCATAATGGGTGCATGCGTGACTGAAAAAAAAAACGCTGCAAATTAAAAATTAAACCTATAGATAGAAATTAACCTAATTCTATTAGGTTCTATTCTATCATTAATATTATCTATTAGATTAATTATTAGGTATAATTCTATCCGTTAGGTTCTATTCTACCGAGAAGAGCATAGGAGAAACGACTGCGAAGATTCTGAAAGGAAATATACCAAAAGGGCCTCTTGTAAGATACTCTTCCCCGTAATTAAGAACAAATTCATAATTTTCAACATCGTAAAATGCGGCATCGCAGAACTTGACGTTGACTTAATTGAAAAGTATATTTTCGCGAGTGGGCCGGCCGGTGAGCGTGACGTCATTAAACGGTTCATTATGGATGCGTCCGCGACTGGCAACAAACGCCGCGGCGGCCGCAAATTAAAAATGGATCTCCGTTATGAAAAGCTAATGAGTCGCCCCTGCGCGGCCCGGCTGCAGCGCTGTTAATAATCATTGCGATAACGACGCCAATGTTGCGCGAGCAGCGAGCGGGCGCAGGGGAGCCAACCTGCCAATGAGGGGCGGAGTGGGGTAGGCGGGGCGGGGAGGAGACAGCGAGAGAGGGTTGGGTGGAGAGGGCAGGCGGGGGAAGGCTCAGGTGGAGAGGGTTGGGGTGAAGAGGGTTGGTTGGACAAGGAGGGCGGGCGGGAAGCGGAGGTGGAGAGGGTGCGAGAGGGTTGAGGGGAGAGGGCGGGCAGGGCGGGAGACGGGGTGGAAAGGGGTGAGGTGGAGAGCGGAAGGGGGCTAAAGGAATTGTGTGCAGACGGTGGGCATGGCGGAAGGCGTCGATGAAGAGGGTTGAGGTGAGGATACACTTGCAACATAGCTAGGTCGAGTTCAGTGATTGGCTGGAGAAGAATTCTAGCGACCGGATACTCTTAATAGTCTAATACTCTAATATTTCCATACGTTCTCCGATCAATAACAGGCGAATGCCGGAGCAGTACCCTAACAAACGGGCCACGGACCACGCGCGATCTTTCCTTCCTCTTCCTTGTCCTATCCTCTCCCCTTACACACTCACACTAATATGCACTACACTACCACGTATTCCGGGAGACCGGTCGGGAGCTTAGAGCTTGTCCCGGCTGGGGCGGTGCCCCGCTGGTGGGAGAGTCCTGGTTAGGGGGAAATCCCGTTACCCGATGGTAGGTCGGTGCCAGATCTCACCATCTAGCAGGGGATGATCACCGCCAACTCTCTAGGAAAACTCATACACTACACTTTCGGAACTAATGACATCAGTTGACGAGCCCGGAATCATTCAATCAGTTGGTAGTGTAGGTGGGCCGACATGAGGCGGAAGCGGGTGAAGTTGCAACAGCCTTGTGTGGCAAAGAGGGTTTGTCGGTTCGACTTAGAAGTCAGCAGGCGGGGGGAGGTTTGCACCACTGTGCGAACCGAGCGGGGATAGGGATTGCGGAGCCGACGGGGGTGCGGCCTGAATTGTGTAGCTAGTTTGGGTTGGGGCGGGGCGGTGGGAGTGGAAAGGGTGAGAGAGAAGGTTCGGTCGGTTTCAGCACCAGAGTGGCGGGGCGGAATGAGGAAGAGGCGGTGAGTGGACTCGGCGGAAGGAGGGGGGTGAGAGGGAGGAGGGACCGGAACATGTGAATATTTTGGGTGCACTGTAGATGAAAGTGGAATGGTCGTCGTGGTCATGTTACGATATTACTTATTTAGTTCACGTCGGTGAAGTTGGGAGGAAATGACGTCTGTGTTCATGCTGGTGGGAAACAGTAAATGAGGTGTTCTAGAATTTGAGCTTGGAGCAGTACACATAATTCAATCTTCAGCGTAATGTGTATATTGCGGATTATAATCTAATTATTGATAACTGATTGTGTCATTATATAATGTTAACCAGACATCATTTCGAATATTGACGAATAAAGTCATTCTTCTTGTCATCAGTGGTTTGCTAGGTTTAAAAATCAGTTCAAAACCCTCGCGTGTCCATACATAAGTTCTTGACTTTAGTCTTAATGGAGGAATCTGGAAATTCTTTAATGCAATTTTAAATCCATAAAATGACTTCAGTATGATTGACTTCATTTATTTTGTGGTAGTTTGAAACTGAAACGTTTATCTGTAGGCTAGTGTGATTTTTTTGTTGCCAAGGAAGTTACCGAAATCTTACCATTTATATTTATAAATTGCACACTATATTTATTGGTCAGAAATGGTAAGTACTCACAACCTGTTCCTTCGATAGTTTTTCTATAAAGACTTCTACATTTCCATAATGTCAGTAATATAAATATTTTTTTACTGCTGTAGGTTTTTCGTGCAAGGAGATAGTCTATTGTTTCGCGAACATTCACATATGAATTATACACGAGTGGTTGACTTGTGCGCCCATTCAAAAGAAGATACTTCCATTTAGAGTTGCAGAACGCTACTCTTCAGTGATTTATGAGTAGTTTGGGTCAGCGTCTTTTGAAACAGAACATTCATCAAACTGTTGCATTCTTTTTCGTGGGCTTTTTTTTTCTACTGGGCATATTTTTTTAAAAAACATATACATAACTAGCGTTCTCGTGCAAGAATTCTCAAATGTTAAACCCCACCCTCTTCCCTATTTTTCCATTTTCATATTAAGCCTGTAATATCTCTTTTTCTTTAAGACTCTGTTGTCCTCCGTCGCTTGTTCTATGTATCCTTGCAATTGACAAGAATACAATACACCCGTGCCAATACAAACTATTCTTATTTAACGTTATTACCGAACAGAGAGGTACACCCTTGTAATTGAATTGCGTAGAATATCAAGTAATTAGTTCATTTTCACATACAGTGCAGATTCTACCGACTCTGAACTGGTGGGATAAAATCGAGAAGCGTCGAACCAGCAAAAAATGTAATAGAATACTCAAGAAAATCTCATGTTGTACAATAAGGTCTGAGTAACATTTCTTTGAAGCGTTCGGCCTCAAAACTTTAGTTTTTGAGGCCCTCACACGCTTTGTTTAAGAGTTATTTAATGATATAAGTTAAAAAATCCGACCGAGTGTTGCGGGTTGAATTTGACATGAATATTTATATGCGTTGTTTTAAACAAATGCTTCATATTTTAAAGTAAAAGTGCAATTCGTCACGTCTCCGTGAAATTCTCTTTCTTTAGAGACCTCATTTATAAAGATTGGTTGCATATGAAAGCCGCAAAAGGTAGGTATACAACTGAAATAATATAGGAGGCGATTGTTAAGTGTGGAGGAATGATAAGCCTCTGTTAACGGCAGACGTCTTTTAAGGATATAACGGTTCGTCGTTCGTTATGAATAGAAACAAACTATAAGTTATAACTAACAACTGCGGCTGAATACACTTATACCAAGAAATGGCATTATTTGTTTATGTCACTTTTTTCTTAAACAAATATGGTATTGTGAAAAGTATTATACGACCCACAACTTCTAATACAAATAAGATTCTCGGTTGGCTATTTGCCGTTTACTATTCAAAATTCATAAATTGCTATAAATGATTTAAAAGTTCGTGTATGCACCCCCTTGTGATGAAAATGGTGCAAATTTCGCAGAGTGCACCTGGCGCGTGTGCCCGTTACAGGCCGTGCCTGGCGACGTGCGCTGCTGAGTAATGCTGGAATTTCTTGGTGGCGGCGCACTTAATGTACTGTGGCCTTCGTGGCGACGCCTCATTAAATTCCATCCACAGGGCGTGTGCACGGGCGTGCGACCTTTCGGCCCAGCTGCACCGGCGCGGCGCGCCCGCGCGACCTGTTGATTATATTTATTCTTTTCATATTTTCGTTCTAATCTATGGCGTGTTTCTTCTTAAAATGTTACAGATTTTAATTTTCAAAATTCTTAATAATAATAAATAAAATAATAATAATAAATAAAAATAAATAAATAAAAATATCTTTCCTTTGGCACCAACTGCACCTGCGCGCCCGCACGACCTGTTGATTATATTTATTCTTATCTATGACGTGTTTCTTGTTAAAATCGTTTAGTTCTTAATTTTGAAAATTCTCAATGTTTTCCCTTTGGCACCGGCGCGCCCGCTCCACCTGTTGTGTTTGGCGGAGGTTAAACGAAATACTCTCGCGCTTGGCTTGCTAAGGTACTTACTCAGTTTCGTCATGGGAATACTTTCTGCCCAATGCGTTTGTAATTGTGCAGTTTTGAGTAATGCGCTCTTTTCATGATTTTCAGTTCCCCTTATTTGATTATTTTCATTTTTTTCATTCTCTTCTTTGGCGGTTTCTTCGTAAATTTGTGTAGTTTTTAATTTTTTAAAATTATTCTTAATATTTTTGTTTCCTCTCCATTACAAATGTGAATAAAAAATTAATATATTTACTCTTGTTCCTCCTACTCTCACCTTCAGGTATTGAAGAAATAATAAATCATGTAATCAAATCTAACTTGTACCACCCACTCCATTTATAGCTGTTAAGTTATTGGACGCCTTTTGCATTTAGAAGACCTCTTCCCGTTTGTGTCTTACAGTTTATCACAATCGCCATTCTAATGTCTACTCCTGTCTGCTTTACGAGTATTTCTGGATTCATCCTCGACTGCGTCTCTGTGATTCTTACTTGAGTTGACACGTTTATTGTGAAGTCATCTTACAAGCAGTGTTTTCTTTTGTCGTGTTAGTGGTACTGCATTTCTCCATAATCCGCCCTATATCTTTCGCCGCCATCCCACCACTTTTCATGGCATTGACGTCCGCTTTAGACATCAAAAGTATTACGTTGCATTGCTTCTTCTTATTGAATCGGCGCTGTTGGCACATTGGCTGCCAAATTAATTCAAATATCGTACTTGGAATTCAATCATTTATAAGAATTCTTGGAAATTTGGACTTTATTTCCATTTATTTGGTTGTTAACAAAGCCAAACTAGCAGCCAAACACTTCATTGCAGCCAATCTAGTAAAAGCATTGTGCGATGGTGGTAGAAAAATCTTCTATTTCGTGCAGCATTCGGTCTGACAAATGGCGACCGCTGAAGGCGGTGTTGATAGCGCAGCCCCTTGACCGCGCGGAGCGCTAGTGAGCTCGGGGCGGCGTGGGCGGGGCCGGAGGCTGCAGTGAGTGGAACTTGCCAGAGGGAGGTATCGCCTCGCCTCGGCCCCCTGTCTCCACCGCCGCCGTCTGCCCTGGCGTAATCCGGCGAGCACGTGGGGCAGGGGGCCGGGGCTTAAGCGGCTTAGGCGCCACCCCCTCTCTTCCCCCCTCCGCCCACGCCGCGGCTCAGCAGGCCGTGCACCCCCGCCCCGCCGCCTCCTACACGCTGGTCGCGCTCGCAGGAGCCCTTTTAAACTTCAAGACGTTCCACTCCAGTGGCGAGGGAACCGTTTAAGATATTGCTGCAAAGCAAATTGACTTACGGGGATCTCAGCGAATTAGACGGCTATTTGTGTTTTTTTGTTGCTGATGTTTGCGTTTTTTAAAATTGATTTATACTACCATTTGCTGTTGATAGTAATACGAAAGTACTACTTACGAACAAAAGTGGCTGATGGATATATTAAAATTGTGGCTGAGAGACGAACTTATTCGTCATCTCGTAGTTAATATTGATGCAACAATTTATCTCCAAACCATTTTAACATGCAAGTTCTGTGAATGGATTCAAGTATTTTAATAGAGGTGAGACATCTGATATTGTAATGACAGATCACGTAATTGATAATAAATGTTCGTATGTTCCAAACTTTGAGTTAACTTAATATGTTCAGTACATTTAAATAATGCTTGGAATGTTAAAATGACTAGAATTTACTAACTTCGTTTCTGTCAAACATGCAATTCAGCTGATAACTCATGAAAAATAAATTTCACAGGAAAGCAATGTGTGCCATCGAGTCGTTATTTGATATTTGATTGTAGCGTAGAATTTAGTTTCTTGCATGGTAATTAATGTGTTGAAATCGTTACTTCGGCATAAGTAATCACACAACTCGACTTACTGTATTAGACTTGACAATTTTAAGGAAATTACAAATTCATAAATACAAATAAGCTGTTACTGATCACCTATGATGATTTTAAATTGGCTAATATACAAATGTCAGTAATGATTTGGAGAATCCAGTAGACACTTATTTTATTGTAAGCGAAAAGTTGTCTCGTGAGCTTAATCACTGGAGCCAAAGAAATACTGTACTAATGGAGTGAAGAAGGAGAAAAATAAAGGTTGGGAATTCAATTGTTTTGCAGCCAAAGGTCACTAAAATCTTTACAAGTATGATGAGAAAATTTTTGCTCAGTGAGTAGTTTTATAGCATGCGTCAAAGTGAATGCGATTTGCCGTGAACGTAACAGCTGCTTTGAAGGCCGCTGTAGGTAGGCAGCGCTCGGCCTCCGTGTAGGTGGCGTGCCGGCGAGCGGTGCGTCGGGCGTGGACGGGCACTGGTCGCCCGTGAAGTGGCTGCCGGTTCACTTAATTGCCCCCTCGCCCCCGCGACCACCCCTCCTAAGGGCTGAGCCGCCCTTAAACCGCCAGGGCTTAAACCGCCCCCGCCCCCGTCCGCACGCTCGACGACGGATCTCGCTCTCTCCCCCTGGCCCGCACGCAGGCGGGGGTGGAGGAGGCCTTGGGTAGCGAGGAGAGGGGAGGGGGCCTTGGGCAGAGAGGGGAGGGGGCCTTGGGCAGCGAGGACAGGGGAGGGGGCCTTTGGGCAGCGAGGACAGGGGAGGGGGACTTGGGTAGCGAGGAGAGGGGAGGGGGCCTTGGGCAGAGAGGGGAGGGGGCCTTGGGCAGCGAGGACAGGGGAGGGGGCCTTTGGGCAGCGAGGACAGGGGAGGGGGTCTTTGGGCAGCGAGGAGAGGGGAGGGGGCCTTGGGTAGCGAGGAGAGGGGAGGGGGCCTTGGGCAGAGGGGTGAGGGCATTTGGGCAGCGGGGAGAGGGGAGGGGGCCTTGGGCAGCGAGGAGAATGGAGCAGGCCGTGGAGAACGACCGTTCACAGTACCGGCGCCAAGTTTGTTGCCGCTAGTCAGGCTCTGTGACGGGCGGCACAATGAAATCTTTGGTCCGCGCTTTTGAACATTTGTGAAAAGTAAAATTTTTAGTCAAGATAGCTCCTTTTATCTTTATGAATCAAATGTCAACGGACCCCACGAAAGACCAACTATTTTCATTTATTTCTATGTACGTCCTCCGCAAATCCTTCGGTGTCTGTTACACGTCTCTCCACCCTGGTTGAGGCTAGTAATTGCACGTGCAATCGCCCATCTCAGTCAGGTATTTTTTTACAGTTTTCCTGATTCTTCGTTAGAGTGCTGAGATGGCCCCTTGTTTTGCTTCTGGACATAAATGTAACTTCACTATTTGTGCACGTCTTCTAGAGTTCAGTGCGTAATATAGTTATTGAAATTATCGTTCTCCATGTTCTCGCAGCAAAAAGTCTCCATGATTCCTTCAGGAAGGGCACGACGAGGGGTATATGTGCCAAACTCTCTAGCTTCTTTGCCTTTGCAAATTATTACACCGGAGCGAATATTTCGCATCAATTCTTCCCAAAAATGTTTACTTCCATCTGTTTTCAGAATTCAGTTTGTATATGGGTTAGGGAAGGGATCCCAGAATTTCAGAAAACGTGCACAGCATACACTTCTCCCCATAGCACTTCACACAGGTTTTAACTGTTTTAGACATTAAATAAATAAATACCATCCCACAACATGTATTAGGCAAGATTCGAACACGACAATTTCGCTCTAACGCGTACTTGGGTGGAGGGCGCCACGCCCATGCTCCATCAGACAGGCTTTTGTTTATTTGATGCTTATTTATTTTGCGCCTCTGCTGTTGGCAGGATCCGCTGCCGTTGCTGCCAGTCGGGAGCTGTGGGTCCGTCGGTGGTGGGGGAGGGCCGACCAACGCAGCGTTCTGCCTCCCCATCAGGCCAGCAAGGAAGGTAAGGCACGGCCTCTCGAAGGCCTCATCACGCATGCCACATCTTTGTAGTTTTTACGCTTGAAGGCCGGAATGTTACGGTATGAATGTAGAAATTTCATAAGACTCGTGTGTAACTCGTGGAAAATATCAATTGAGTGAAGAATTGGCATGGATGGTCAGTTACCATGGACGCGGGGTTGTTGAGGGGCGAACAGGTTGAGTTCGCTAGAGATGGACGCCTGAGTGAAGGCCTATTTAATATCCATGTGATGTCAATTAGATAAAACCCTAATAGAAGCGAAACCTTGATGATGGAGATTCCTAAGTGAAAGCGGAGAAGGTAAAGTTGCTGATTGATCCCTGATGTATGAATTCATGAACAATATACATATTTTGTGTTTAGAACTTGAAGTCGTATTGATTAAACTACCTCAAGAGAGAGGGCAACCCGCCGCATTGTTCAGTCATTGGATGTGCGTACGCTGTGTCGTGAATGTAAAGTTTATAAAATTTGTAACAGTTACAAATTGATATGTTTGCAGAGGAGACAACGAAGAAGCTGACACTCGAATTTCAAAAAGAGTAATACCACTCTTCAATCCGTGTGTCGTAAAGTTTTATTTCGCACGATGTGTCGCATTTCCTTCTGTTTAGTTAAATATTGCATCTACCTCCGTGATAAACGTCACTAAACAGTTGCTAGCGCTACGTAAGCCACCCAGACTCTTGATATGTTGAACCCAATTACATGCATTGAAGATTTTAAAATGAAAAGCGCCGAAAGAAAGCTTGGACTCTGCAATGAAGCATTCGAAGAAATAATACCTAGAAATCTAAAGAAAGGTATAGAAAATAATACCAACAATTTGGGATTCGTAAGCTTCCGCGGCCTTAGTCATTTGATTCTTGGCTGTCCAGAATGAGCCGCGTCTCACATGGTCGAGCTAACGTTTCGACCACTTCTTCAGAGCTATACTGCTAATGCAGGTCACAACATGATTGCCGAAATGTCAGCTCGATTGACTGAGACGCGGCTCATTCTGGACAGCCAACAACCATATGAACAATTTTGTTTGTTCAAAAATGGAAATGTTAAATAGTTGTTTGCATTTTATCCACTTTATTTGCGTGCGAATTTTATCCACTTTATTTATAAGCTTTATTTGTGGCTGCGTGTCTTTCAATACTTTTCGTACCATCTTCTTATAAGAAAAACAGTATAAAGAAGAAATACCATTTCTTGGAATGAGTGTACTCACACGCCATCTTTAGCTACAATTCATTTGTTTCGGTATTTCTCAACGGGCGGCGGACTGTTAAACCTTTAACGGACGCCGGCTTTTCGGTTTGTTAGGCCATCTGATAGGTGAAGAATGACTTTCCGTTTTGTTAAGCTATCTGTTAATGGCTTACTTTCAGTTATTTAGCGTTGAGTCCATATAACAGTCCATAATTACGAAGCAGGATCTCCCTCGTCTTAATTACCCGGTGCCGTGCCTGCTGGTAGCGTTGCTCCGAGCGCCGACCAGCTGAACAGCGCGAGCGTGATCCGGGGCGTTTACGTGCCTAAGGGGTCGAACGCCTTGCAACTCTTGTGCAATCTTCCGGCCCGCGTGGGAGCCGGCGCGCGCTCGCACGCGAAATTCCCTTCGCGGCCGCCCGCCGCCGCCTCGCAGGTAATGCTTCCTGCTCCCGGCACCCGCTTCCTATCAAGGCCCCCACACGTTCACTAGCTAACCCCGTGCAATTGTTTTCGCACTCTGCTTCAGAACAGCCGTGCCTTTTACGTTCGCCGGCTAAGGTGGCTCAGGGCATCCACTGATGGCATTGCAGAGTATATGACCTAGGGATCGAGACCCGGTGACCCGGTGACAGGATTTTCGACTCTACACAAACAGCCAGGTTGAGTTCAGCTGCTGGCTGGAGGAGAATTGTATCGGCCGGCTGCTCTAATGGGTAGTTTTTTCGTGGTTTCTACGAAGAACACCAGGCGAATGACGGAGCAGTACCCTACCAAACGGGTCACGAACCGCGCGCGATCTGTCCTTCCTCTTCCTTGTCCTATCCTGCCCCCTTACACACAAACTTACACTAACATGCGCTACACTACCACATATCACGGGAGACCGGTCGGGAGCTTAGGGCTTGTCCCGGCTGGGGTGGTGCCCCGCTGGTGGGAGAGTCCTGGTTAGGGGGAAACCCCACTAGCCGACGGTAGGTCGGCGCCGGATCTCGCCATCCAGCGGGGGAAGATCACCGCCATCGCACGAGGAAAAAAACATGCACCACACTTACGGGACTAATGACCAAAGCAGTTGACGGCCCCGGGAACACGAAAAATCAATCAATCAATCTATGCCCCTGCTTTCTGCCTGCTTCTCCCTAGCACGTGCCACCGCCGCCTCCTTCCCTTGCAGCATACGCGACTCTTGGGCGACCGCACGTGCTGCCGGCGTTGCCCCGAGGGCGAGGGCCCTGCTGGAGCTTCCGGGTCGCCGCCCTCGCCGCTCCGTTGCTCCGCCCTGGGCAGGCGCTCCACTTCGGCCTGGCCGTTAATGCGCCACTCCAATCGGAGGCCATCGAACGCAGCAAAGGAACCAGAACGTGCGAGGGCTTGGGTTACGTTTAAATATCTATTATATATTATGCGTATGTCTGTCGCCCATAGACGCGAAAACTACTCGTCCGATTTCGCTGAAATTTTCACACTTTGTTCTTATTAGTAATGGGAGTGTTTAAAGAGTGGTTTGAATTAAATAGGACATTGGGGGCGATGTTGAAGATTACGGAACGGATTTCCTTGTAATTGCATGTTTTTACACGAACAAGATACCAGCATTCAGTTATATTTTTTAGAGTTTACAAGACATTCTGAATGAATTAGAACTATTTTGATTTTACATATTTTTAAATATTTTGATATAATTACATATTTTTACATATTTTACCAATTATGACATATTTCGCTACATTTTAAGATATTTGTACGTCGAAACGAAACGTTTCAAATGCTCGTTTGCAATACATGTTGCTGAATCATCTTTCTTATAAATCAAATGTAATGCTACTACAGTTCCATGACCACCATATCTTCGCCACAAATTGTCAAACTTACTTCCCCCTCCCCGCTTACTGCGTACTCGGAGTAAAGGATGGTGGATTTTTGTGAACAAAAGTAATTTCAACTACGTTCTTGCTTATGTTTCAAATAGCACATTGGTTACTCGATCGAAAATTAACAAATACTTTTTGCAGTAAATTGTCTCGTCGTGTTCGATTTGGAGGGATAAGTGCATACCCTTGTACCCCCTCCTCCTGGGATCCATTACTCGCTACACAGTTCTACTATTCACTTGTACACCGGCTCCTCGTAAACATTGTAATATATACTATGAACGTATTTTTGATTTCAAATAAAATTATTATATGTGGTGAAGATTAGAGTACAATTACTTCAATAGAGATAGAAACTACTTTCAGACACTCCGAATCCTTCTAAAGGACTGATCGGCAACGTTTTATGGTCGGAGAATGCTTGTAGAGAACAATTTTAATCACAATAATGAATTTCTATGTTACATGTTTTGGAAAAATGTTTTTAAATGTTTTGGAATTTTTATTTATTTTTTCTTACATGTTTTGGAAAAAAATAAACAGATATATGCACATATTTTGCATTTTTTATTGCAATAAAATCCGATCGTTGATGATTCATTTGTTTATAACGACTCAAGCGCTCCTAGGCAACCCGCCACACAGTTATTATGCGCGTCTTCACTGCATATTAGTATTCTGCCCCTGCGATTGTGAAATATTGGCCAGAATTATTACTTGAATCTCGAACAAGAAAACATTTCTCCTAGGTTAGGGTCATAGCTAACGCATGCCCAAATTTGAAGAACGTTTTAACAATAGGATAGTTGACAACCCTGTCGAAACCAGAACATAGAACCAACCTATACTTGCGCGAAAGTCTTTCTTCAGTTAAAATTTTTGCCCAGAGTATTGTGAAACGTGATTAACAATCACGTGAACAGTTGTGTATGATGAGTAATACCCTGCAATAGCAAAGCATTGCCGGGTCCACTAGTTCGTTATAAAGCAGGGTAGCCACTTTCTGGAAAATCGAGGAAATCAGGGAATTTCTTTGCTCTGGAAAGGCCAGGGAAAATCAGGGAATTTGTAGAAAAATCGTTAAAGTCAGGGGACATTTTGTTACGATTTTATAACTAGATATTATTCTTTTAAAAATAGCTCAACAGAAATAGTTACACAATTTTCATTCGTTGACTTTTTTAATTATTACTTGATTATGCTGAATTCATAAAGTTGACTAATAAGGCTTGCTTCAGTATTTTTTTAAAAGTGTAAAATACTTTACTAATCTGATCAATGAAAAAACAATGCACTAGAAAACCGGGAAATTGGGGGTAAATTTATACTAGGAAGTGAGTGGCTATCATGGAAATGCCCATCTGGGATCTGTACTCCGATGTAATCACAGTAGCACTTAAAGGTCACGAGCTGGACAGAGAGGGCAACTGCCATCCAATAAACAGCTTCGTTATGACTTAAAGTTTTGAATTGGTGCTCCTGACTGGTTGACAGTGCCCCACTCTCGTTCCAGCTCGTGTGTTTGAAGTGCCACTTGCTTAAATCGGAGTATAGGTAACCGCTGGATGGATGGAGTATAGGTAACCGACGAATGATGGTCTCATTTAAAAGCGTAAAGTTCAATATTCCCGTCGGTTTAATTACTCGTAGTTTTGGCCATTTCGGAGTACTAGAAAGTTATTTACGCATAAAGATTAACAAAGATACGTGTTGCCTCATCCTCCGGTTGGAAAACCTGCAAATAGAGACGCTGGATTCTGCCTGAATGACCGCCGCCATTTAGTATCCTGACACCCGACAGGCTTCACAGATACCACACAGGAGATGGATATTAACTAACCAAATAATGCCAGGCTGTAAAACTCTGCGTACCTGGAGCAAGATCGCCTGCTAGAGTCAATATATTTATCTTGTGTAGGACTGTTGAACCTAAAGAGGTGGACACACGTTCCACGAAACGTCATGAATAAAGGCTTCTGACACCTAAACTTAGGGTTTCTTGTTGTCTTTCAATAACAGGGTTCCCACGTATTTATTCCATGCATTATATTTATTAGTTATTATCCGTACTGTATGTGGTATCTTTTTCTTTGAAATATTTATTATTATTATTATTATTATTATTATTATTATTATTATTATTATTATTATTATTATTATTATTATTATTATTATTATTATTATTATTATTAACATCATTATCAAGAGCTGTCAGACAATTTTATGATTCATTAATTTCAAGCTAAATTAAGTTTATACGAATCCGTACATTCATAGTAATAACGTTATTGAATAGCACTTCTTTTCTATTAACTTAATGAAGCCTAAGAGTTGGATTGAAGGTAGAAGGCATGCCTTGCTATGTTTTAATTTTTTGGATGACTTCGTCCTCCTGAGTTTTGAACCTTTACCACTTAAATGATCGGCATATTGTATACGTTTTGTGAGGTTGAAATGATTATATTTTTCAGAAACAGAAATAAGACTATTTTTTCGAAAGCAATTTTTGAAATTGTTTCAGTAAATTTAATCTGTTTAAATGAACGTATAATGGTTCTATTTTCCCTCACCTTCAGGTGAAACGGACTCAGTGAACTGTTTCGAACCGTATGCCAATATTGGCTCGTTGGGAATGTGCGAATGCTTTTTTAAGGGATCTGGAAACTATAAACGCGAATTTAATGAGTGTGTAAATGACAGGTTGCCGAATTTTTAACATGCTTCATCCAATAGCTGCAGGTTATAGCAACTCGTTTTTCACAGTCATATTCACCATTTCGCGCCAATGGTGTCCACGCGTTATGCTGTACATATTGCTCATAAATTAAGTTCAATGAGATGTAACATCAGCACAGTAGTGAAATTGTTCTGTCCCACACCTGTTTAAGTGTACATTTAAATTGCAATAGAAGCCAGTAATTTTTATTTGCAGAAATGAATGACTGTATTTTTCATGTGTGTGTCATAAATAATGCCTGACAATTTGGCGTTGCCCATTTTGGGGGACCTCTTACCAGAATGTAGAATTTAAAATAATTGCGTTTAATACACGCGTTTGTAGAACTCATCAAGGATAAGTTTTTGTTTAAAGTTTGTCGAAAAAGTATATTTCTTACTTGAAATTCGGGATTTGTTTATTGGAAGTGTGATTTTTTTATCGCTATTATGTATATTTTAATTACAACGGGCGTTTGAGTACATTGCATATCAAGTTTCTGTGCCTGTCGTACAGGTACGACATTATATCATAAGACGCTGTTAAATTAGTATGACTAGTATGATAGTCGGACTCGAGATAAGGGCTCACCTGTGTCATATTGCAATGTGCCAAATGTACGTTAAAATTCAAGTAAGCACTTCAATATGTTTCTGACTAACCGGAAAAGAAACAAATTGGGATTAGGAAAATAATGGGCCATATTAAATATGCTTTCGTATCATAGAAGAATCTCCTCTCTCTAAGAAAACATGCCCTCCTAATTTGAAAGCCAAATTCTTTATTACACGTTTACATAATCGCATAATTTTAGAAAATTGTTTCAGTGCATCAAAATTATTTGGGTTCAGTGCATTCGGTACAGCGTCTTTACAACGCACCTTATTTCGCACAATTCGGCATTTCACGCCCCGTTTTGCACTCTGTTTATGTTCATGTTGAATTTCTTTCAAATAAGAACTGAAGTACGTACTTAATAAGTATATTATATTTTATAGCTATATTATAGGTTTGTTTAAACGTTTACATTAAATGTTTATTTTAAATACATTATTATCTTTTGCTGCACATTGTTTCAATGGACTGACACGCTACAAACCCCACCGTTTGTTTGAAGAGGGAGCATATTTATTCAAAAAATACTTTATTGTTCCAGGGTAAATTAAACGAGAAGTGTTTGTTAAAATAGCAACTTTTCTTGATCACCTTCATAAATGAACGTTTCTAGACGCTTAATGGACACAATTACCCACGTTTTCGCGCTTAACAGTAGGCTAGAATGTGCCAAAATTCGGGCACATAATGTCTCTTTCATTTTGCATAATTTGTACATCTCTATTTATCCTACTGGTTATTCCGGTTCGCATTTTCATGGAACCGAGAGCATATATGGTCATTTTAAACAATTCACTTTAATTGAATCTCCACACTCAGTCGTATTATCACTCAATCACTAGGTTAATCGTGGTTTTTATGAGCTAATAATAACCACGATGTACTTTTGATGAGCCAGCCTCATTGGATGGATTTTTTACTATTCAATTGCAAAGGAAACTGCTAATTATCTACGTAGAATTGAGAGATTTAGAAATATGGAAATGCGAATAAACACCGTGCGTGATAGGTACATAATTCGTGCGTTCAATTCGAACACAAGAATTGTTTTAAGGGCGGAAGAGAAAAAAAAAGACAGGTAGCCTGTTTCGTTTTAATTGAACTTGTAATCGAAAGGCAAAGATCGAGAGATTAGGCACACGAGCCCCAACATTAGCATAAAAATACTGTCTTGATGTTTCCATACTTTTTAAATAGATATGTTTCTATCAGACGTTCAATCATTGTTTCTACAGGGGCCAGTAAACACAGTTCCACTGTTGATGTCTGATTTCATCCCTTTAAAAGCAATGGTCTCCACCGTGGCCTGGGGGTTGCAGGTAATCTTTAGCTTAATTTTTAGTGCCCATGTAAGTCTTATATAAAACATACACGTGTAAGTCGTTTAATGTTACGCAATCCTTACATATATTGTAATATAATAAGAAATATTTGTGTTATGTATGTATAATGTTATTTTCTGATTAAATAAATGTTGTTCAAGGTTAAAGGCGTCTGTCGTAGAGCCACAGTTTTAGAACTCTGCAACTTGTCGTATTAATCTGGGCGACATCTGAAGGGATTCCCTACAACCAAAGAACGTAATTTCGGGTCTCTCGCAGGACATTTTGCATTGATATTTCTCACTTTCCAGTGTTTATTCTGTATCCCGTCGGCGCGGTGCCGCCTCATAACTTCACATCTTAAACAAAGCTCGAGACGATGCCATGCGTCCTACATTTGTCTCCGATTGGCGAGACTGTAAGACTTTCACAGCTTGCTTGCTGTTTACTTGAGGTAGTTTACTGTTTCTCTTCGTTTCATCCCATCAATTATTTCCATGTATTTCATCTTAAGTAATCGCCCAAGGTGGATATATCAGATGCATGTCAACTGTTTTTTTATTTATTTATTTATTTTACTTTTTTAACTTCCTTCAAAAGTTATCGTTGTAAACTTTGAAGGATGAATGATTCTGTTGCTTACTGATGCTTGTTTAAGTAAATAAAATGCATATACTTGGGATGAATAATTTATAATCCGTTTGCATCCACATTGCGATAACTAGAGCTCCATGAGTAGCAATACATTACGCCCACGTGATGAAGCGAAATGTTCCCTAGTCGTTGCCGTATAACTGGCATATCTCTCTCCTCCTTTTTTTCATAAATAACATTCAGGCAGCTGTGAAAACTGTTCGCAATGTTTCTGAGCGCGACATAATTTTAAAAAAATTAACTAATTTTATTTTTGTCATTTCGATTACAAATTATTTCTACGAACTCAGCTTCGCCATGTAATTCGTTTCCATCAAAAGTACGCGTATTTTTTCTTCTGTTGGGCGAATTTGTGGAAAAATGTTCCGTAGCCTGAATTTTTTTGAGATAATTACAGAATTGTAAATTATTCCTAAAAAATAAGCCTTAGTTGGTAGTCCAATTTTTATTGGTTTAGCAAATTTAGTTAATTTTGTCTTGTGAAAACAGAGCTGACAAGGAACCCAAGCATGGGTTTTATTTAATATTTTCTTTAAACCGGGTGAAACACTCCCATCGGAAAAATTTTGCACTGGAAAAGAAAGAAAAAAAAAGTGCAGATAGCAGGAAGAGAGGGAGCACCTTCGTGTGTAATGGGTTTCCATGGTAACCACGCGCGTCGTCTGTCTTTCGCGTGTGCGGCGGCGAGGGGAAGGGGAAAGAAAATAGTTTCGCGCCCTGCCACGCCGCCGCGAGGGCGTGCATCTCGTTTGTCGCGCGGGCGGATCCGAACAGTAGGGTGGCACGTGGCGTCGTAAATTCCGGAAAGAGGGCGGGGCACGGCAAGTGCCAACCTTTGGATTTCCTTCCATTTTATTTATTTACTAACTGAAGGACCCTGCGTTGTCGGGTATTTATTAATTAAAATCGTCCTGCTGCTCGTGACCCTTCCCCACCGTTCTGTGTTATGTACAGTCGTTGTTGCTATGGGGAGCTGTGAACAGGTGGTTTATTGCGTACTCACGGCAAACTTTCAGTGACAGTTATCATCTTCAATTACTCTGAAGCTAATTGAATATTGGAAGGAATCAAAATGCATTTAGTAGGAAACGTAATGGGCTTAAAGTGTTGGTTGTATTTATTCACTGCCTTCAAGGTAGTTGCGAAAAAACGAAAGTGTACTTTAATATTGCTCTAAGGTGTAGGAAAGCTGGGTAGGAGGAGGTGTTACCAAATCTCATACAATGAATTTTTTCGTGTTTATTTAAGGTGGAAAAAAGTGAAAAGTATGACGTAGTACGAGGAAGTTTTGATGGTTTTCAAAATGGTATTAAGTTCCAAGTAAAATTATGGATTTGTATGAAAAAAACAACAACAAAAAAAAAACAACAAATGTTTTCTTTTGATACAAATAATGTGATAAAATTAGCCTAAGATACGCCCGACGAATCACTCTACCATCCAGTGCAAACCGTATCGAAATGGTTCACCCGTTCCAGAGATTACTCCGGATAGACAAAAATCGTAAAAACAATTGAATTGGTTTTATGTCATCTAAATAAGCTTAAGTGATTAAAAAAAAGGAAGTTATTTTGAAATCAGTTACTCCAAGTATATATTTGTAATGTAGGGGCCTTTCAACTACCAAGGCTAAGACTCGTAAGTGATGATTTGATGTTGGTGTGTGCAGCACCAAAATGTTGCTTTTGAACATAGGGAGTCTAGGGGCCTGCAGAAATACTGCTCGCGAATATGTGCAAAAGCATTTCTCCTGTTGCGGCCCATATTTCCAGCTCAACAAGCTTGCAAGCCAGCGTTCAATATTAGAGTATGGAAATGAAAGGAGAGAAAAATACTAAAGACACTTAATTCAAACAATATTACACTGCCTAGCCATAATAGCAGATTCGAAACTTTCTTTTTCGTCAAAATACACACTGATTATACGACATTCCCGCAAACATGCGCTCTTACTTATATTTAGTCAATATAACTCAATAGAAAACTGAGAAGAACTGTGAGAAAACGTACCGAGAGCTTGGTTTGTGCACCACAAATTCCATTGGATTCGCTTGGAATTGAACCCAGTCCCCAACGATGGTGGGCGTATGCGCGAGCCATTACGTCACAACCTTCCTCGACCCCTTTCCGACGATTGTGCCTTCGTGAATATTTTTCAGCCGCGCACGAGAGAAAACTGACAATTTATTTACAAAATCTGGACGGGCCACGAAGGCGACCATTATGAGAAGAAATGAAGCAAATGTTTTTCTTAACGATTTCAATAACCGTATATATTGAAGGTTAAGTGAAATAGCCCAGTTTCAGAATAGAGCTAAAACCATTCTTACCTCCAGACCCAGGTAGGTCGTACGGGAAGCGAATATAATTGACAATTCCTGCACACTCGTGACACAGTTTTTATTTGCGTCAAGAAAGTGTATAAAACGATGAATTTTTCGACATTGTCCTTCAGTGTGAAATCCACTTCATTCATAAACCACGCAGGCATGCAAAGGAGCCGTCAGATGGCGTCGATGGAACGGCCGCTTTCAATCTCCGCCTCCACCAGCGACAGCGCGACGCAGAGTCTTCTGTCGCCGACACCGCCCACACCCCCCTCCCCTCCCCCTCCCCTTCCTGTCCGTCGCCGGTAGGTCGCAGCACCGATTAATTGAGTCGCCGGACGCCGCACGGGGATTGAGAGGTCAGGGAGCGGGGAACGAATCGCAACTGTCTGCTGGAAATGGAAGGAGATTGAGAGAAAAGGGTTGGAGAGAGATTTAAAGGGAGGGTTTGAAGGATCCGAAAATAAACCAAAGGGAGGAAATTAATCGATAATTAAGGGTACGGGGACAAGAATGGAGATCAACTAATGGAATGGGCGTGTCCACATCTCCATGTAGATCATTTGACGTATCCAAGAACTGGATGGGATATTCAGAAATAAGGTTGAAGAGTATGACGTGCATATAGTAATGTTATGCTATACGTGAGCTATGCATTGAATTTAAATCTTACCGTTCTCTACAGCACTTTATACACGATCCTTCAAAATAGTATTAATTTCACAGTGTAATATTTTCTGCTGTCTATTCTTCATGGAAATTCATCCTCAAGGAACGAAAGAAGAGTATCCCGAAGTTGGACATGTTGCAAAAAGTGGTTAGATAAAATGGTTCATCCTTTCAGATGGAAAGGTAGTTGAAATTTTAATAATCAACCATTTTGACGAGATAGTTTGTATAAAACTAGTAAAGATTTTTTATATGATGATTTTATTAGAATGTATGCTGCTTGGATTACCCCCCCTCCCCCAGTCCGATATTATTTTTCAATGCGATATATTTTGCAATCGAAAAAAAACAACAATATGAAATCATTTCTCACTTTTTATGTGAGGAGAGCTTAGTTTCTGAAAAATTTAAGCCTGTAGAATATTTAGAATGCCTCCCGTTGTGGCTCGTTGGTTAGCGTGCTCGCTTTCCACGGCGCAATCCCGGGTTGGTTTCCGAGGTAACCGAGGTAAATTCTACATGTGCGCTTTCGTTTCAAATGTCTCTGTGTCTTTTGCTGTGTGACGATGAGGAAGTCCACCCTAAGGTTGTGGAGACCGGTATATACGGTGAAGGGATGTCTCCGTACTAACCACACGAACCCCTTATCCCACGGCCGAGAGCTGGGTCACCGCTGGTCGGGGAAGGCCCGTAGCGGGCTGTCGAGCCATAGAACAGGAACGGAGTATTTAGAATGGGAAAATATTGCACAAAAAAAAATCTCTTTCAATTTTCCAGTAAAGAATGTTTTGTATCCTTAAAACATTTGCATTGTCACTGAAGTAGATCCTCCAATCTTCGTTCTAACCGTTCACATGAATGTAAATGAAAAAGACTTTGCTTCCAGAGACCTAAAGACGTCGAAAGGACTCCAAATAAGAGATGTAGTTCATTGGGCAGCGAGTTGGTTCCCGTGTGGGAAAAGCCGAGCTGGGCCTGCCACCGCCAGGGCGGGAGGGGAGACGACGCGGCGGGGCGCCAATTAATTGGTCGGGACGCTGTCGCCGCCTGGCGGGCAATCGAAGCATCTCCATCGGGCGGGCGGGTGGGGGGTGTGCTTAATTTCACTTCATTGTCTCCGGGACACTCTGCCTTTCAACGGACGCACTTCGCGTTGTTGCCGACTGTTTCCCTCTGGCAACGCCGCTATCAGTGCGATAAATTGCTCTGTCGCCTGCTGCGACGTAACTGGTGATCTGTAGGTGACGATCGTTTTTATTGATTCATTGATTTTTGCGTGATTCCGGGCGCGTCAACTGCTTTGGTCATTAGTCCCGTAAATGTAGTGCATATTTGTTCTCGGGAGATGGCGGTGATCTTCCCCCGCTGGATGGCGAGATCCGGCGCCGACCTACCGTCGGCTAGTGGGGTTTCCCCCTAACCAGGACTCTCCCACAAGCGGGGCACCGCCCCAGCCGGGACAAGCTCTAAGCTCCCGACCGCTCTCCCGGAATATGTGGTAGTGTAGTGCATGTTAGTGTAAGTGTGTGTGTGTAAGGGGAGAGGAGAGGACAAGGAAGAGGAAGGAAAGATTGCGCGTGGTCCGTGGCCCGTTTTTTAGGGTACTGCTGCGGTATTTGCCTGGTGTTGATCGGAGAAACCCCGGAAAACTATCGATCAGAGTAGCCGGCCGCTAGAATTCTCCTCCAGACAGCGACTGAATTCGACCTAGTTGAAAAGCTCCTACACTACCACACATGCCGGGAGACCTGTCGGGAGCTTAGAACTTGTCCTGGCTGGGGCGGTGCCCCGCTGGTGGGAGATACGTACCTGATTCACGAAAACCCTGTTAGCCGACGGTAGGTCGGCGCCGAATCTGGCCATCCAGCGGGGGAAGACTACAGCCACCTCCCAAACAAGAAAAACACGCACTACACTTATGAGACTAATGGCCATAGTTGACGCACCCGGAAACACTAACAATCAATCAATCAATCCAACGCAGGGGCGTGGCCCGGGGCTTGGGGGAGCGCCCGCGTGCGCAGGTGCGGCCGTCCGTCGGCTGAGCCCGCGCTCAGCCCGCGCCGCGCCCACCTGTCGCTCCGACCCTCCGCCCTCGCCCTCGCCCTCGCCCTCGCCCTTTGCCCGGCGACGTGGGCGGGGACGCGCCATTAATACACGCACGGGTTTCTCGGGACGAACCACGCACCGCCCCTGGGCTCGCAATAGCCGGTAATAGAAGCCCTTGACATGGGAAAGGTCTGTCGGGTCATGTCGACACCTGTCTCGATATTTTATTCAGTGATAGTTAACATCGAATGCGAATTTTATGCAAAGTTCTAGTTGCCGAAACAGACAGCAAGTTACTAAAAATTCGTTATTGGGGCGTAACTAGTCCAGAAAGTGAGCCTGGCGGCAAATAACGAATGATACTTCCATAGAAGTTGCTTTTATATATTTTTTTAATTAGTGCGAATTTATGGAAGCTTAGAAGAATTTGCTCTTGGAATCATTGTCAATATCCGAGGTGACAGCAATGTTGATTCATGTCACCTCAGTGTTTTGTTTGCTTTTCAGTACCCCGTTCTTTTATTTAGTCAAGACTTCCTTCCGTTACGTGTGCGGGCAGAGTCTAATTCACTGTGCGCATATCGCGAAGTAACTTGTTCTAATCAATACTGTCGATTCCGGTTATAGTGAACTCTCGGTTATAGTGAACTGGTCCTGTTTCACTGGTTGGTTCCTAATCATTGGTCCCGTTTCACTTACAGTACAAAGAAGCACACGAAGATTCAGTTATAGTGAACCTAAATTTCGTTTGTAGTGAACCTCTGTGATAGGTAATGCGACCTAGAAATTAATTCTCTCCTGGAAGAGAATATATCTTCACAGTGCCACAAATTCCAATATTAGGCAGCTTGAAAAAGTATCAGCCATAGGTCATGACGAAGAAGTGGAACTTCCTGCACAGTGCAAAAGCATTGACGGGTGTCAAGGCTGCATTACGATTTGTAAAGGCAGTGGACAAAGCAGAATCAAGTACGGAGACATCAGGAACTCTGGAGAAAAAAAACAAGTAATGAAAGATGAACGAGGCAATAATTGGAAATAATTGATATTTTAAGGACAAGTAAAGGTATTGCAATGTTTAGTTCCTGCTGTTAATGTATTTTGCTGTATCTCTATATTAATTATTATGGAGACATTTTATTTAATTTAGGCATCATCGGATATAGTGAACCAAAAATGTTAGTCTTCAGAAATTCACTATAACCGGAGTCGACTATACTAGTATCCTTGCGTGAGTGCTGAAAATAAATGAAATAAACAATTTTACACGTTTTTTTAATCATGAAACTTGCGTTTGCACGGCCGTGCTGTGCCTTCAGATAAAATAACCGCAATGACGTTGAACAGGTAAGCGAGCCGAAGCAAACTAGTTACCCCCAAAATAAATTAAATAAACAATTTTCCATGTGATTGTTTCTTTGGAAACTTCTGTTTTTACAGCCATGCTCTGCCGTCAGATAGATGGGCACCGTAAGTGCTGGGGATGTCTTCTCAGCGCTGTTAAAAATTCCTCTTATTCGTCTCTGTGCGTACTAAACCGATTTTTGTGATGTTTTAACTAACCCGCGAAATATTTTGGCACCTAAAATTTAACATACAAACTTCATGTACTGACACTTACTGTTATGACTCAAAAATATTACGAGTTAATGTTTGGGAATCTTCAAAATTAAATTATAAACTTGTTGCGTGGTGTTACAAAATTATTCGTATGTTCTATGAGTTTTTAACTGTTGTCAACTGTGTCTGTTTGATGATTGGGGTAGGCCGACATTTGTAGCCTTCGAGCGTACGTTGTCTTTTTGTGGAGCTGTTTAATTAGTAATCTTGAGAACCATTTGAGAATAAATTGGTTGCTTAAGTTGGGTTCTTCTTCTGTGTGATTTGAACAGCGCAAAGAAGTTGAGAATCGTTTTGGCAGCGTATTATGCAGAAAACATCAAACTGAGCTTCATTTAAGAAGCTTAAGATTTGTTTCGGACGCCTCTCGTTTCAGTGATACACCGAAAAGTCGTAACAAGTATTTTTACCCGACAAGGCGAAAGAGAGGGGAATGTTTCTCATCGTGGACTTTTGCTGCCGCCCGAATTTTTGAATCAGTCAATAAATTTTGCAGATCGAAGAATAAAATGTACTCACATACAGAACTGGTACACCAATCTCGGCTTACTTACCTGCAACAAAAAAGAATTACAATTGAAATTGAAAATATAAGCTGAATGAGGAACAATCCTAAAACATGTTTTTATTTAAATTTAACACTTTGCCTGAATCTAATGCACAGTATATTATCGCACGTGTTATGTGAACATATGGCGTTCATTTTAGTCTTCCTACTGTCATTTGCCAGTGTAACCCTTAATTTATGGTTGGGTCAACCGTAACCTTTTGTCCGCTGTTGACCCCAGTTGCCGACTAGAGGCTTCTGGGAACCTACAGGAACACACATTGTCCAAGGGCACTCTGTTGGGTGTCGTCCAACCTCATACTCTAGCAAGTCTCCTCGCCAAGGTGATCCTTGGGCCCGTCTCGGCTAGAACCTTCCGGAAAGCCTGAGGTAGCCCATGGTCTTATTCGTTGCTTGAACTTCTGCTTTGTAGCAAGCAGTTCCCGTTAGTGTCATTTCGTAATCCGCAGATTTGTCGCGTAACATATCGTCTCTTATCATTGTGGGCAGGGGGAAGCGCACTGGAAGTGTCCCCAACACGAGAAACAACATAAAACATCGATGCCTTACGGGGGATTCGGATCCATACACGTGGGTATATCTTTCCCCTAGCCTCTGCGTCTTTAATATGACATGCTCTCCAAGTTTTTCCAATCGTTCGAATTCAGAAAGGATTATTCTCTGGGGGAAGGTGTTCAGGTATACTGTTCAGCCATCGTCATGTTTCCTTGTGAATGAATTTTTGTTAATGCTCAATGTGGAATGTGTTTTTGTCTTACAGTTAATATTTATAACGTAAACTATTGGCAAATTTAATGACTTTTGTTAGTATAGAAAATTAGTAAAAGCTATTTTTTTTAACATGCATTTTTTGCGTGTGGAGAGTGGTTGAAGTCACTGGGTGCACCGCTGTTCGTATTCATCACTATTTGTTTCTGGATGCCTCGTACGACAAAAGAAGTCTGCACGTCTTCAAAAGTCACTTTTCCCCCTCCATTCCCTTCACTTTTCGTTATTGATGTCTGTAGGGGGAACCGTTCTCCGCTCAGGTGTTTCTTTTCTTCCCTATTCGGCTGCGCTGCTGCGAGCCCAGCCCAGCTGTGTTCAGCCCCGTCCCCCCGCCCAGCGTCACTCCCCGCCCTCCCGCGCTCTGCCTCGCCACGCAAACGCCCCGCCCTTCCCCGCCTCGATCCACCCCGCCCTACCCCGCCAAGCCGCGCCCATTCCCGCCGCGCAAACGCCCCCGCCCCGCCCCGCCCCGCCCCGCCTCGCCCCTTTGCGCTTTGCCGTGCCCCGCCGCGCCCTGCCCCGCCCATTCCCACCGAGCCCCGCCTCACCGTGCCCCGCCCTGCCCATTCTCGCCCCGCCCCTCCCCGCCGAGACCCGCCCATCCGCGCTTTACCGCGCGCGGCGTCCCATCCTGCCGCGCCCAGCCCCGCCTCGCGCCATCCCCTCGCCGCTCCGCCCCTCCCCGCGCCGCCTTGGCTCTTTCGTGCACCTGTCACTTGGCGCCGTCACGCGCCCTCCGGAAAGAGAGCGCTGTTTTCGCATCGAGGCCCCGCCGCGTTGTCGCGACCGGAAGTGACGCTTCGCTTTGCTTCCGGGGCGTCGGGAAGCGGCGAATCGGCCGTGCGGGCGGGCGTCGCTCCATTTGGAGCGGTGCGAGGCGCCCTTCTGCGCTTGTTGCTCGTCATTCTTCTCAAAGGTGCGAGTCATGTGCTGACTTGTTTAGCGATGCGAAGTTGTCAGCAAGGGAATGGAGGTGCAAAATGTAATGATTAGGATCTAGGAATATTTTGACTGTGAACGTAAATAACCATTTTATAACACATGATTATATATGTATATGTTTAGTGTATTGTATTTGTATATGTTTAGTATACTGTATTTGAATATATTTAGTATACAGTGTTTGAATATATTTAGTATATAGTATTTGTATATGTTTGGTATACAGAATATGTAAATATACTGTATATATCCACAAACATTGCTCGGTTGTGGGAATATCTCCTTCATCAGGAGAGGCCGTTGCTCACCCAGGAATTCTCGGGCTTTATTTATTTACATGTAGTTATGTTTAGTATATATAGGTATGTATTTGCCTATAAAGAATAGAATATATATTTATCTTCAGAGGCACGCAGAAAGTCTTTTGCATTCTCATTGAGATTTTTATGAAATTCTACTACAATCAGGAATCCTTAACTCGGTGTAATGGGTAGCTGAAATTTTATTCGTCGACTTTTAGAAAAACCTAGAAAATTAGTTTTTAACTACCTTGTAGTTGTACATTCCGGGAAGTTAATAAAATATTTTCCTCAAATTACATTTTGTATTCACGTATTAACAGCGCATATTTAGAAATTCCCTCTGTCCATGCTACAGTCGCGTTTTTTTTTTCAATTTTTTTTTAAAAAAAATTCATTACTTATTTTTGAACTGCTGCTTATTGTCCTATGACAGTCTGCATTGTTCTGAAATAGTTTTAGATCTCGTAGCGTAATAAGTAGTTGCTCGCTTTGGTGTTGGGAACCCAACATTGCTGTATCAGGTGTACGAAATTTTGTACCATGCAGAAGCGTGTTATATGCTTCAAGGCAATTTCAGGTATAACGGAAAAAGAGCTCGGAAGAATGAAGCAATGGAAAGCAGTATTTTTTGTACATTTTATATGAATGCAACGTCTTATTCCATAAGAGATAGAGAGATATAAGATTTTTAAACGTCTGAATATTTAGACATGAAGTAACCTTTTCATCTTCCTATTTTCTTAAGGGCTGTTATTTATAGCATCGTAAAGAATCAGAACAAAACTATTTCTTTCCTTTATATTATCTGTGTTTTCGCAAAATACCGAACCATTTTTATCAGTGATACTTTCTTGTTTTCAGTGTCGTACTCGTAAGTTTGATTGCAATAATTGTTCATCGACAAAACCATATTTTCATGACTTAAATCAATGCTCTATTTACAGTTAGTTATTTGAATGCAAATTATGAAAATATTGTAGATGGAAATATTCCAGGGAACGTTGTCCATCTTATTACAAAAAATAAGCCTTAATTTATAGAATAATAGTAATATATCACAGACTGCTACATTAGAAAATCAATTTTATATCTTTTATCTTCGGAATCGGTAAATTTAATGAGTTAGTTGAAACTAGTCTCTTTCCGAAACAAGTGAATGTTCTTGCAATGCCATCTATAATCTGGGTCGTTGCGTAATGATCTTTGGGAAGACAGATTGAAATAGCCCTGCTTAAATAATTACGTCCCTTCGTCCCGAGCCGGTCGGCCGTGGGATTTGCATTCTGAATGAGGCCCTTTATCAACCCTCTAACATCCTCTGTGACGTAAAGCCAAACGGAGACCTTGCGAATAGAAAACGCTCAGGAATTGTTGATAGCGGGGCCGATTACGATAAGTTTCGACTAGTACCACTCTTTTGTAATGGAAAAGGTGTCTGCACTTGTTTTGTTGAAAACATGAGGTTCTATTGCTTCCATTAGAATCTGTAGTGCTTACATTTTTTTTGCTCTCTCTCGTTCTCTCGCTCTGTTTTTTTTTCTTGTTATCATTTCTCCTTTCCTCCTTTCCACTGTGTCTTCCTTTTTCCTACTCCCTCTTTAATTCGTTTTTTCAAATTCTTTCTCTTTTCATTCGGATCTCACTCTCTCCCTCTCTCACCCTCTCTCTCTCTCTCTCTCCCACCCTTTCTCGCTCCCTCTCCCTCTCTCTCTCTCTCTCTCTCACACACACACACACACATTCACACACCTATCGTATTAATCCTTCTTGTTAGGAGCAGTTTGTCGCCATTAAAATAGCCAGTTCGTCATTTTACTCTAACAATGCATTGAAAATATTTATAATGTATTTCCTGATACACTTCGACATTCTGTCACTTTTGGGAAAAAAAATCCAACTACGTTTCAGGAGCGCTGTTACGTTGACTGTGACTGGATTGACGTTCTTCAGAAATTATGTTTGCAATGGATGTTGAGTTGCCTTACAAGAGACTCGGGTGTTAAGCGTTTCTTGTTGTGCTACGCCGTTGAAGACGATTTCTGTGATAGAGGGAGCAAAGACGTTGCAACGGAAAGAAAGTAGCCTCACAGAGAGCGCTGCTATCGGGGAATACTTTGAAGGCCGCCATCGTAGTGGACACGTGCGTACCTCATACTCATCGCTGGTATTGCGATAGGAGCAACTCAGTTGTTTACAATAACGATATTTTTTTGGGGGGTGTATATTTTTAAGTGTATGAAAATATATGTGATATAAAATAGTCGAGAGTTGTCGGACATTTATTACGTGCACGAACAAATTTATTGTTGGAAGTTCAAATTCATATACAAGTTCGTAGAATGTGACACTTCAGAACGAAATATTACGAGGAGAAATCTGTGTTGTTCCTTAACAGTAATTAATTGTAAATGTTGAAGATCTATCGTGTGAAAATTTTGCATATCTGTATTGTCAAAGAAAAGTGTGAGTTGACATAGAAAACGTGTTTGTAAACATAATCCATATTCAGCTAATGTTTTAGTTTTTCATTTTATATTAGTGTTTCTGTTACCAAAAAACAAAGATAGTAACTTTGATGTCGATGCGACGATAAATAATAATAATAGTAATAATAATAATAGTAATAATAATGATGATGATGATGATGATGAAAACGAGGGCACGTGCAATCAGAAATGAATCCCACGCGCAAGTCATCTACTACAATGGCGACCACGCCCCTTTCACTGTATCCTGTCCGTCCACGGAAGGCGTCGAGTATGAGAAGTGGCGCTGCGTGGGCGCCGGCGTCCGTGGGAGCGTGCGAGGGCGGGGGTGTGGTGGGGGCAGGCACGGCCGCCTGCGGGCCGCGAGATAGCAAGGCCCCCCGCGCCGCCGCGTCACTGCCTCGAGCACACGCCGCGCCGCGTCGCGCCAGTCGTAGGTGCGATGCGCGGTCGCACTGCCAGGGCGAAGTCGGCCGCGCTCTGGAGGAGAAATTGGTTGCTCATTGATGGTTTTACTTGTTTCTCCAATCAATGGCTGCCGAATACAGGAACAGTACTCTAAGAAGCGGTCCACGGACCGCATACAATCTTTCCTTACTCTTCTTTGTACTACTCCCCCCCACACACACATACACACATGTACTTCTTCCCTACTCTACCACACAACTAGGGAGAGTAGACGGGAGCTTAGAACTGGACCCAACTAAGACTATTCCCCGCTGGGGGGGGGGTACCTCAAGAAACAAAACACCGACTAACTGGCGTGTACGTCTGCACCGTGTCTCACCTCCACGTGGCCTGCCATTTTTCGACTGTAACCTGCCCGTTGCTCACGGCAATAATGACCAAGAATAGTTAACCCACCATAAAACATTACTCGTTCGTCTCCGCGGTCGGTCGATTACACTGAACTGGGTGCAAGAGGTAGAGCGCTCGACCGTGTATTGCTTCCTCGTGTCTTTATTTATTTATTTATTTATATTTTTACGTAAAAAAAACAGTTAAAAACTGCGTATGACGTGCTATGGGCAAAAGTGAATTGTGTGCACATTTTCAAAACTCTGTGATCCCTACACTAAGTCATATACTACTTAAATTTTGAATTTTTGAAAGGGAGAAAAAAAACAGAAAGAAAAAAAAACTCCCATGTAATAAAATCTATTTTCAAGGATAAATAAGCAATAAATTTTGAATTTTGAAGGGGAGAAAAAAACAAACAAAAAAAACTCCCATGTAATAAAATCTATTTTCAAATCTATTCTTTGTGTACATCTACGAAATTACGGAATTTTAAGAAACAAAATATGGTGAACGATGGTCTGTTTGGAAAATTTGTGAATTTTAAGAACAAAGTTTAGTGACTGTCATTCAGGTATACAGTGTTATTGTTGATAAATAAACTGTTGCGCATATCTGCAACAAATTACAATCAATTTGCAATTCAATAAATGGCTTGAATAGAACTAGACAGTCTGGATTCTGAAATAGCTCAATGTTATAAGATTTTAAATTTGAATATGGCTTTATAATGTTTTATTGAAAACTCCCCTTTTAACCAGACTTGTTTCTTCATCCTCTTGTGCAACCTCGTTTAAAATGTCAACAAATCCAGCCACTCTTGTAAAATAAACCGTCAAAAAAATGACTTCCGTAAACAAAATGTCCATTTCGTGTGAGCCAAATCCCCTCTCCCGTTCAATCTGCACCCCCCCCACACACACACACATCACAGCGCCGCATATTCCGGGCGACTTGCCGCAACACAAGAGCGCGCCACCGCCGAAGTAGGTGAACGCAGCGAGCGGTGCCTCATCGCGGCGGGGGCCGGCGCAAAGGCGTCCAGTGAGCCAAAGCAATCAGCAGGCGCCCCCCTCGCCCTCGCACTCGCCCTCGCCCTCGCCCTCGCCGCGTACAAAGTGCGGGTGCAAGCGGACGCCGCCCCGCCCGGCGGGCGCAGGTCGCGTCGCTTTGCGCTCTTACCCGCTGTCGCTCGCGCCATCCAACGCCCACCGCCGCTCGGAAAGCGACCGGTGCAAACAGGCACGCGCCGCGCCGGCCGTCTGGAATGATCGCGTTGGGCCGGGAGGACGGCAGCGCGCCAAGCGGGGATTACAAAGCGCGGGCGAGTCAAACACGTCTGAAGAAGACAAAGGAAGTGCGAAAAATAAATCCGTATTCGGAAAAAGAGGTGTCGGCCTATGTAAACCGGCCCCGGGTGGTGTAAGGAAGGAGTTCTTAACGGGGGTCGATATCGACCCCCTGGGGTCAATATCGACCCCGTTATGGAACTCGATGAAATTTTGAAATGGGTTAGTGATGATTTAAGGGGTCGAATATGATGCGGCCACTGATTAGAATCAAGATTCTATTGAATACCAAAATATATTAATGAAATTAATTTACTTTTTCTAATATAAAGCAACAAAATGCATGATAGTTAGAAACTCTCTCCTCTCCTTTCGTATCCGTTGTTCATTCTTAGGAATTAGGATGTTTAGAAAACAAAACCAACATAGAACAGCCTTACCAACGATATGCGCAAGGAAGTACTCTCCGCAATACACATTGAAGATATGTAATGGTGAGTTCTTTGAAAAAATAATTTAATAAAACAAAAGCAAAATTGAAATCATTGCATTTCAATGAAGATTAGAAACTCAGCTACTCAAATTCGTTCGAAAAGCGTTCGCTATTCGTTCGAAAAGCGTCTTCGTTTATTGCCCGGCCCCCTAACAGGTGAACGGCACACTTTGCCTCGCTCCACGAGAACCTGCTGTACGCGCCATTCAAAAGCCACGGAGCCAAATAGGCAGACGGCGGTCGAACTGGAATATTGTTTCATTTCGCAAGACGTTTCGCATCACCAAATTATACTGGATAGTACAAATTGGACGACACTAGCTTCTAAGTTAGGTGGAATTGAGTCGCTATCTGGAGGAGAATTCTAGAGGCTGGCTGCTCTAATCGGCAGTTTTCCAACTTTCCTCCGATCAACACCAGGCGAATGCTGGAGCAGTACCCTACCAAACGGGCCACTGACCGTTTTCGGCCGTGCGATCTTTCTTTCCCCTGTCTTGGCCTATCCTCCCCCCCCCTTACACACACTGCACTATCACATATTCCGGGAGACCGGTCGGGGACTTAGAACGTGTCCCGGCTGGGGCGGTGCCTCGCTGGTGGGAGAGTCCTGGTTAGAGGGAAACCTCGCTAGCCGACGGTAGGACGGCGCCGGATATCGCCATCAGAGGGGGACGAATACCGCTACCTCCCGAGGGGCAACATTCACTACACTTACGGGAATAATTGCTTCATTAGTTGTCGTGCCCGGACTCACTAACAACCTACCAAACAACCATCAAACAAACTGTGCGACTCCAGGGTTCGCATTCGGATTACCAGGGTTCGCATTCGGATGACACGTCATCTTTTCATTGCTGCAATCTACACGTAGCGAACTCGTTAATTAATGTTTATCATGAAATATAGGTGATAGAAATATGTAGTTATTGGGTCATTTTTTTGCATTTTTAGGTCATTTTGTGCGACCGTTGCGTCATTTTTGTTGTTTTACGCATTTTGTTTCCTTTTGGTGTTTTTTGTTAGTGAATGTTTCATTTACGATGACACACTAAAACAAGGTTTGTATTGTATCATCAGTTCATGACGGAATTCACTACTTCTGTGAACCCTGTTTTTCGAACTCTCAAAATTACACGGATCCTCGGTAACTTCCTCGACCTTTGAAAACTGCCGCTTGGAAGATTGGATTTGTTTCCTGGGACTTTTCTTCTAAAATGAAGACTTTACATTTATTTAAAATAGTAAAATTCATTGAATAAGTACTTTTCATGCAAATGTTTGAGTATTTTGTTGCCAATTAGGTCATTTTCCCCTTGCAAAGTCTCCACTTCAGAGTCTGCATTTGAAGCCTGGTGCTTGAAAAATGCCTAAATTCGAGACTGGTGCCAGATATTCGTGTCCAACTTTTTAGCTGTGTCGAACGACATTTCTGCCTTGATGTTTCCAAATAAAAAGTTGCATATCACGATTTGTAAAACAAGCATTCGACGCAAATTTACACAAATATGTTTAGTTATAATGAATAGTAAAGAATATCTCTAGCGTGTGATTTCGTCAAACATAGGGCATACGGTTGGGCTGAGTGAGCTGTGATAATTTTCTTATGAAAATTATCGCTATTTTATTTATTTTGTGTTTGCAGACAGGTTCAACTAACAGTCTTTTGCGAATGAAACAATGTAGATTGACCGTTTTGCAATGTGATCCTGAAAATTGTATTCCCCGACTTCCGAAGCAGGATCCAGAAGATACTTGGAAAGCTTTGTATCTTGGAAAGCTTGTGCTTCCAGTTTTCCACAGAAATTGCGAAGTGACTCGTCCTGGATATACCGTATACACAATTGGTTTTACGTCTTTGCGATTTTCTTCCCAGTTTCGAATATATTAACTTCGTCAGTTCGCTGTTAACGTGCAATGGGAAACTACTATGCCTGCATCGACGTTCTTGATTAGTTTCTACTCCAGTTGGGGAAGTGCACTTGCTGATTAAATTGCATCTCCTGTTCTGCGTACAAACTTCTGCAGAACACATTCCATTTCTCGGTTATGTTCTGTGCTTGGATTAACGGGCGAAACTCGCTCACCAGCTGCGGAGAGTAGAGGCTTCAGAGATGCCAAATCCTCTCGGAATCGACCTTGTGAGTCAATCACTTAAATCGCCGTCTCTATCTGCAACATCCAATCTGTTCCCGAGGATTCCATGGACCAGTTAACTTCATTTTCACGGTAAAACTCATTGCAGAGCAGCTGGGGTTGAGATTTTATTGGAAAGTGTCATGAGAATGTGAAATGCTTCTTTCGTCATTTCTGAACTTCGAGTGTACTCGTAAATTACCCTGAAAATAATTTTTGTGGTATGTTTGAGTTTTAAAGCTTTTTATAGCGCATGTCTCCACGTTCATTTTGAGTTCATTTAATGAAATAATTCAAAGAAAGCGACCAAAGAAACTGATAATAAAGGAGAGAACTGTTCATTTAACTATTGTGTAATATATTTGTAACTATTGTATAATACATTTTCAAGAAAATGCCATTCTTGATTATTATAGCTGGGCGAATATTGAACAGATGCCTCGAATCAGATGGGAAAAGAGGGAAATTTTGGTTTTGATCATTTAATGCCATGTTAATTTATCAACTAACATATTTTTATTTACGATTACAATTATAACTGTTACTAATCTAATTTTGCGTTAACTGTGTTAGTGCATTAAGCTCAAATAAATCATACAATGTTGTTAGTTCTCGAATTGAGTCCGAATCACACACCTGTCTACGTACAATATAACTTTGACGTGCTCCGCTTAGTTCTAATCCTCGTATTCTCATTGTATAGATATTTTCGAGACCCTCGGCTTTCGCACACCAAGAGCAACCCCGCTGCCAGCACTCCCTGGTGAACGCCGGGAGAACTGAAAGAGAAGAGGGTGGGGGAGGGCTTTGAAACACGTGTTAGGCGAACTCGGAACCCCTGCCTTCAGCTCAGGCGCTGGGGGTTGCAGTATAAATATGTTAAATTCTTCTGTAGGTTATGTTTGGAGTCGGGCTGGCTTTGTGAGGATAATGCAGTAGGTCCGAGGATATTAAAATTTATTATGTCTGGAGAAAGAACGTACCGGATGCTGTGTGCCGCCCGAAAAGTTCTGCCGTGCTGCCAGTGCTAACTTCGTTTACGATCTGCCGGACGGTACAGAATAAGCTCGTATTTTAGTTTTATTAATGTACTTAAGGAATGTTTGTGTTTTATGGAACCAAATAAAGTCCTCTTAAACCAATGGATGGTTTTTACAGACCCGGGAAAATGTATTCTCTTACCCAGTAGAGAAATGCAAAAATATGTTTTCATGAATGTTACGTTTATTTTAAAGTGTAGTAGGTTTAAAAAAGGTTATGAACCGCGTCAACTGTTTGGGATATTGTTTCGAGTTAGTAGGGTGGTTTTATGCATACTAGCACTAGAGTAAATGCATTAATGTTGAAATCAAGATGCATGTTGTATTACGTTTCAACTGTGAATGCATTATGCTTATAAGACTTTTTAATGTTATAAAAGTTTTCATTCAGTTTTAAACAAGATTGAAAATCACATAATTAATCTAAGCTTATAATAAAGTTTCATAGTGGTATTCATGTGTAAATTACGTATAAAACTGTACTATAAGAATTTTTCACAAAAATATTTGACTGCATTTTATGACTTCAATGCAATCATCTTGCAGAAAACTTCGCTCCTGGAAATTTTAAGATACATCCCAGCTTTCCAAGCCTTTTCAATTACATTGTTTCTTGTAGCTTGAATGTTTCCTGCATAACTTCATTGAATCGGATGATCTTTAATTTGTTACGCACTTTGAACACACACCTTGAAACTCTTGAAAGACACAACTTAACACATCTTGAAAGACAGATGATTTCATTTTTGGATGCGCTTAGGAGTGTTTTTGTACTTAAATATGTCGCTTTTTGGTGCATTTACATTTCAAGGAAACGTAGGGCAAATAAATTGCAGTATTCCGTTCGTAATAGCGAACAAGCGAAATCTACGCGGAGAACGGTTGCTTACTCCAGTGTCGCCACCGAAAACAGATCTCGGGGAGCGGGCGTCTTCTGTTTTTGTCACGGGCCCCTTCATTTTGGAGTCAGCGGCATTTGTCTGCGGCCGCGCAGCCGCCACCGACCTTGCCCCGCCCACGCCCCCTTTGCATCGCTACCCCCATCGCCGCCGTCACCTCCACTGCCGGCGCTACTACCACCATCCCACCCGCTGGTACCCTCACCAGCTGCCATCCTCCCTGCCACCGCCTGCTGCCACAACCAACGCCCAGAAATCCGTCTCTGCCCCCGTCAGCAGCTGCTGCCGCAACTATTACTCCCGCCACCATCAGTTGCCACAGCCTTCTCCCCCGCCACCGTGACAACCGTTGATTCCAGCTGCTCCCACAACCGTCACCCCCGCCACCAACTGCTGCCACAGCCGTCACCCTCGCCTCCAGCTGCTGTCTGAACCATCACTCCCCCCCACCAACTGCTGACACATCCTGATGGATCCCCACGTCATCGTCCCCACGCTCGCCTCCAGCTGCTGTCTGAACCATTGATTGATCGATTGATTGATTCCGGTCTCCCGGAATATGTGGTTAGTGTAGTGCATGTTAGTGTAAGTGTGTGTGTATAAGGGGAGAGGATAGGACAAGGAAGAGGAAGGAAAGATCGCGCGCGGTCCGTGGCCGTTTGGTAGGGTACTGCTCCGGCATTCGCTTGGTGTTGATCGGAGAAACCACGAAAACTACCGATCAGAGCAGCCGGCCACTAGAATTCTCCTCCAGACAGCGACTGAATTCGACCTAGCTGAACAGCTAGTGTCTAAAATCCTGCCGCCGTCAGGACTCGAACCTAGGACCTCCCGATCAGAGGCGCTGCAGGTCTGAACCATCACCCCCGCCTCCAGCTGCTGCGTGAACCATCATCCCCCCACACACACACACACCAAGTGCTGCCACATCCATCACCCACGTCACCGTCCCCACCCTCGCCCCCAGCTGCGGCCGCAACCATCACCCCCGCCACTCCCGTAACCTCCACCCCCGCCATCCCCACCGCCTCCGCCGCTGCGTGGCGACCTCTGTGGCCGCCGGAGTGAAAAAGCGCCGTGGCGCTGTTTACGGGCAGCCGTCAGCGCCCTTGACGCCGAGGGCCCTTGTTTTTGTGGGATGAAGCACTCTCCGGGGCGCTCAGGAGGGGAGGGGCTCCGCATTGTAATACACTCGCGCCGTCTTCGGAGGGCGTTCGCGCCGCCCGTCATCGCCCGCCTGTTGGAGGGGCGGGATCGCCCCGAGCGGGTATTTTCGCGGTGAGCGGCAACGCAATGCACACAGAGGGGCTCGTGTGGAATGCGTCACAATGGCGAAGAGAGGACGGCCCTGCCCAAGGGCGCAGGCCGTGAGGGGAGGTATTGGTGCCAAATGTGTGGCAAGACCATGTAATGGTAAATGCACCTAGTATGAATACCTAGTAATGAATGTAATAGTATGCACCTAGTAAATACAATAGGATGAAGTATTGCGTAAGAGAAGCAACGGATATTTCTCTCAAAAATGTACGCGAGAGAAATATCGCTTTCCAAAATTATCTAAATGAGGGTCGCGACCGGAGCAGGCGCTCTGTTGCTTATCTTAATAATATTTATGAGAGGGCTCCCAAAACCGCTGTCAACGCTAACATGGATTCAGATTGTGAATACGGGGATGTTTGGAAACTTATGAGACAGTGACTTCAAAAGGGCAACAGTCCTCAGACAGTAATGTCAGATTATTGTGTCCAGGACATGTAGAGTTCTGGCGGGGGTGGCATAATGGCCTCATAAATTTCCCTGTTTTCTATATAAGGATCCTCTAGCGTTGATAACGGACAGACAGCCCAGAGACTTTGCTGTATTCACTTCACGCTGCTCTGCAGCTCTACTTTTCAATTAAAATTATTTCATACTTCATCGGACTCGGTCTTTGTACTTGAAACCTCGCTCACTACCACGCTCCTCCAGGGAACTTAGCTTCCTTGCGAACTCAATATTTTTGCATCCTGTACTGGAAGCATTGGTAATTGCCTGCAATCACTGCTAGTAGTACAACACCTGCAGTGAAAGGCATTACAACCATGGGGTGGCGACGTGGTCACAGCGAGCCTATAAAGGCGGGTGGCCCCTGCAAGGGGGGGGGGCAGTTGTTCCACAAACCTCTCTCGTGAGGATTAGTGTGCTTGAGAGACCGCGACCTTGGGGTTATGAGCGGCGACGTTCATGTCGAGCGATGCGTTCGAAAGTTAGCAGTTGCTAACGGGGAGCGAATGCTTCGACTGTAAATCGTACGGCTCACATGTATGTAAATAATAATAATAATAATAATAATAATAATAATAATAATAATAACAACAATAACCTGTATGCAGTTGACTTATAGTGAACTCGGATATTGTGAAACCTCGGTCACTGGTCCCGTTTCACTTACAGTACAAATAAGCATAGCAAGATTCGGTTATAGCGAACCTGAACTTCGGCTATAGTGAACTTAGAAAATACAACAACATTAATTTTTCCGGAAAATAATATATTGCCTCAGTGCCACAAATTCCAACACCAAACAGCTTAAAAAAATATCGTCAGCCAAAGTTCATAATCGAAGAAGTCTCTTCTGTAGTGGAGATAACCCGGAATGTTTCATTCCGCGATCAGATTTATTAGCAGCTTGCGCCGTACCACTACTCAAACGAATCTCGCTTGTTATAGGTGAGTAAATGAGCCTCTAGAGGGGGAACGGAGTTCCAACAGTGAAAGAGGCATTGAAAAGTGTCAAGGCTGCATTACGATAGTTATAGACAGTGGACAGTACAGAATCAGGTATGGAGAGAGCACAAACCCTAGAGAAGGATCTAGAGGGTTTACTAATGAAAAAAGTACGAAGCAAATAATTAAAAATAATTGATTTTTTAAGGTAAAATAAAGATATTGAAATTTTCAATTCTTGCTGTTAATGTATTTTGCTGTATCTCTATACAAAAAATCAATCATTGTGGAGAAATTCTATTTAATTTTGAAATTATGGGATATAGTGAACGAAAAATGTTTGTCCTCAAAAGTTTGCTATAACCGGAGTCGACTGTATGCACCCAAGCTATCTTGTATGTGAGTTGTGCAATCCACGTCACAGTGGGAACTTACGAGTTACAGCTGAAAATAAGGTCAAACAGTAGATAGAAACACCGGCATGCTAAATTGTTCCACTGTGTGATTCACAGGTACGTTTGGGCTGCGTCATGATATTATAGGTCGTATGTGATTTTCTTGCGAAATCCCAGACGTATCTTGTGCGTAGATTATCACGCGATTGCATTATTTCAGCAAGTTGGCGTTGACAGATCGTTCTATCGAAATGCAGTGTTCAATAAACCTCTGCCCCTTTATATTGTATATTTTTGTATTAGTTTCATAACGAAGGCGATTTTAGTATATCTTTTCGCAGAAATAGCATCGTATTGAATAACAGAAGCCCCGCCTCGTGGTGCGCATGCTGTTTTCAATCACTTTGTAGAATATAGATGACGGCGAAGGCGCTGTTGTGGGGTGGGGTTGCTTGCGTGCGCTCCATTTAGACGTACGCTTGCGAAGTATTCGCGGCGGCACCTCCCTCCACCCTGCGACCGATTCGCTCGGCGGAAAACCGTGCAGCGCGTCTCGCGGCGCTCCCGCACCTCCCCCACCCCCACCCCCACCCAACAGATTCCCTAGAAACACCGACGTGTTCGGAGTTCTGGGTGTCAAAATTCATTTCTTTTTGGAGCTTCAAAGGCGCTCAGAAACGGCGCTTGCAAAGGCGCTGGGGCCGAAGGTGCCGCGCATCCTGCGCGACGCCGGCCGAGAGGCGAACAGCGACACGCGTCGGTCCTATCTACGGAAAGGACCGAAACACGTCGCCTTCACCTTCCGTGCGCTGCCTCACGACACGCTTGCTACCTTGTGCGAGCAAGCGGAGGCAGCCGAACGCGGAGGGGAAGACTCGCCATCTGCCGAGGCACGCGTGGGCAACGCGACGACGCGCCCCTCCCGACACGCCTCCCAATGGGCCTGAGCGCCGCGGACGCTTTGGGTCTAGTCAGTGCCGTGGCGAACAGAAGAGTGAGTGTAGTGTAGTGAAGTGGTTCAACCTCGTGCTACGAAATACCGAATTGCCTTTTTTGCCCAGTTAAAACATGCATTCGATGTGAAGGATGTAAATCCGCTGTACTGCGTTGAACAAATAGCAGTGGAACCGATTCGATTGGCAAAAGTAAGGAAGAGTTGCCGTTTGCCTTTTTCGCATTTTCGTTCTATCTCTGCTCTCTTGGCGTTGCAATGCATTGCAGGTGCGAATGGTGTCTGTAGTGTGAGGTGGTTATATATTTATATATAAAAGCCAGAATGAATGACGCATGAATGAAAAAAATAAAAAGAAAATTTTAGAAAGAGCAAAATAAAACATTTCTTAGGATTAAGATAAAATAGTAATACTTTTGTTAAAGGTAGGTATGCCAAAGTGCTACACGATAACTAACAAATTAGATTTAAGCTAATATCAAGTTAGTTTTAGTTAATATTAGCTAATTATTAAGAAAATCCCTCCCTATCAGCTGCTTAAACACCAAGGCAGTAGTTTAATTGTAAACCATTTAGTAAACAAGTTCCCACCTCCTCAGGGTACTGTGGAGGGGAAGCATGGTCTGGGTGAAGAGAGACAGGGTACAACTGGGCGGGTGGGTTAGATGGCACAGGGCGACGATACACCGTAGAGGAATTAATTCCTTTTACTCTAACAGATGTTAATTACACTTGGGCAACTAGCAGTGGTGGAATTCGAAGCAGAGAAATGATAGTACTCTGGAAATCTGCCACAAAACTCTTCGTTAACAAGAGGACACACGTGCATCGATCTGGCTATGAACTCCGGTCCCAGGGATGGAGGTGAATGGTTCTCCCAGAAACTTCCTTTTATTTTTGTATCTTCTATTACATGAAACCTCGCAGCGACAATTTACAAAATCACCAATCCCAGTGTATACAAAAACACACAGTTTCGTTTAGATCATTCGATTATCTCAGTAGACCGTTACTAACTCGTAATTATTGCGTGCATCCTTTTTATACTTGCTCGTTTTTTCCCCCTGTCGAGCATGCGCATTTTGTTATGTAGATCAGATTATCATATACAACATGAGCGAATGCATTTTTCACACCCGCGTAACATCGCTTTTTGCAGCAGTAGACAAACTAGATCCCTTTGATACACGAGCTGGCTACTTTTTTTTATTTTTTCGAAAGTAGGTTTCGGGTTATTTGAATACGTTTGAGCTGCTCTTTGACTTCGGTGTAAATTTGTGTCGTTGAATGCTTGTTTTTCAAACGGTGATATGCATCGTTTTATTCGGAAACGTGTTTATTATTACAGTTTCGATAGCACTGATTCGATGTAATGCATATAGGAGAGAATTTTTCAGTACTAAAATTGGAATGATTGATAGCGGATTGTTGGAGTACCGATATGCTTGTGGCCAGACCAGTTTTTAAAAAGCATTTTGCAAATTGCATTTGCGCGTTCCTTAACTTTGACTATGCATTGGCTGTAATTCACTGGAACTTGTTATTTTTGCGTTTATTTCAGAATTATAAGAAATGCAGTAAATTCGTTTGCAGTGTACAATTGAAAAGTTGTTTGTAATTTGATTCGAACTTCAACCTCGTGCTACGAAATACCGAATTTTCTTTGTTGCTCAGTTAAAACATGCATTCGATGTGAAGGATTTGAATCCGCTGTACTGCGTTGAACAAATACCAATGGAACCGATTCGATTGGCAAAAGGAAGGAAGAGTTGCCGTTTGTCTTTTTCGCATTTCCCTTCTTTCTCTGCTCTCTTGGTGTTGCAGTATATTGCAGGTGCGAATGATGCAAGGGAATAGCAGTGTCTATCACATTAGGAATAAAGAATTGTGAGGTAAAATAGAGAATTTCAGGAAGAAAATGGTCAATTTTGCTTTTTCTAAAATATCATGCCACGTTGGTGATCTCATTCAGCCCTGTAGAACCCGACACTTTCACGTTCCTTTTTACTCTATCCTTTATATTTTCATGCCTAAGAAGCTAACGACTTGTGGTACCAGGTTCCAATAACATTTCTAAAAATCACCAAAAGTATAGGGTTTCACTCCTACCACTTACAGCAAGCTACATTCTGAAAAAGCTATATTTTGTCGGAAGGAAGTGTGAACATAACTAATATTTCAGAAAAAATAACAACATTCAATGTGACTCGGAAACTACTGAGTACTAATGGCCAGCAAACCTACCTGAACCAGCCACTAATAAAGACATTACTTTGTTCAAGTATTTGGTAGGTTAGTGGTTCCAGGCGCGTCAACAGCGTAGGTCATTGGTCCCGTAAGTGTAGTGCATGTTTTTTTCTCGTGATATGGCGGTGATCTTTCTCCGTTGGATGGCGCAATCCGGTGCCGACGTACCGTCGGCTAGTGGGGTTTCCCCCTAAACAGGACTCTCCCACCAGCGGGGCACCGCCCCAGCCGGGACAAGCTCTAAGCTTCCGACCGGTCTCCCGGCATGTGTGGTAATGTAGTGCATGTTAGTGTAAGTGTGTGTGTGTAAGGGGAGAGGATAGGACTAGGAAGGGGAAGGACAGATCGCGCGCGGTCCGTGGCCCGTTTGGTAGGGTACTGCTCCGGCATTCGCCTGGTGTTGATGGGAGAAACCACGTAACTATCGATCAGAGCAGCCGGCCGCTGGAATTCTGTTCAAGACAGCGACTGAATTCGACCTAGCTGAGAAGCTAGTCTGATTGCCTGGGACCTCCCGGTCAGAGGCTCTGCAGTGACATCAGTTAGCTACCGCTCCCGGTTTGAACAAGAAATTCAAGTTGAAATGTATGCTGTGTCGTCTTTTAAAGTGAGCTTCGTCGCATCCGGAATGGTTTAGCTATCACCCATGCGAGAGTGGAAGTCGCGTGAGCAGGAAAGGGCGAGGCCTGGGGCCTTCTCGCGTGAAGTGTGGGCGGTGGCGAGCGGAGGGCGCCGTCCGTCTGCGGCTAAGGGCCGAGGCGCCGGCCGGGCTCGTTTAGCACCCCGCCCCGCCCCCCGCGCGGGGGCGCCTATTGCATTCCTCGGCGGCGGCGCCGCTGACGCCTGGCCCGGCGCGGCGTGCCTCCGCCCCTCCCCCTCTGCCTCCTCCAGCTCGCAGCCAGGGCTGCCGTTGGCACTGCAGCCACCCTGGCCGGCAGGCCATGTGCCTACAGGCCCCATGCTGGCGGCTTCTTGTGAACGCTAAATGTACCGGCACTACTTAAAATTCCCTGTGATAATGCTGCGATCTATTGATTATTCTTATAAGTAGTTTTCGGTACTTTTAGTTTAATTCGAAAACGTTTCCCTCCAGTTTTTCTGGTATAATAAAAAAATAATTACAACAATCGCTAATATTAACAGTAATAAATGCCAAGGAAATAAAGTATTTATTAATCTTAAGCGATCGAGGGCGGCGCTCTCCCTAGGAAAAACAACCTCGGGAAAAATTGCGAAAGGATTAAACTTTCTGCAATTCGACTCTAATTTGTGCTTACCACTAGCCTCATTTTGAAGGAGGAATTTGGTTTCGGGCCCGATTATGCGAAAGAAATATTTTCGCAATGGGGGAGTCCGTCCGTCGCTGGTGGATGGGAGGCAATGGAACCTTGAGGACGGGCTAGCATGCTGCTATTAGGGTTTCGTTCGGCAGTGTCCGCGGCTATTAACTAAGCTAAAAGTACAGACTCTTTCTTCTGATTTCATAATTTACTATTTTCTTAGCTGGAAGTATTTTTTTGAAAATCTTTTATTTTTGCGCGAGCACTATTCTATCTTCCGTTATCAATGTAAAAGATTAAAATCCCGATGCCTACAAATCGGTTGTACTCTACAAGCCATAGTTTTCATTGTTCAAGAACTATTTTGAAGAGGTAAAATGTATGTGATGGTTCGGACGTACTACATGCCACTCGTCCTAATTCACAACCCAACGGCCGCCACACATCTTTAGGTAACGTCAGTCTCTGCATAGCTTCGTAAAATACAGCCACTAGAATTCTTAGCGGCCGGATGCTCCGACTCGTGGTTTCCTTGATCAATACCAGACGAAAGCCGGAGCAGTACTCTAAAAAGGGACCACAAACAGCCAGTGATCTGAGATTATTCATCCTTGTCGTCGTAACCTCTCCCCCTCTCTCTCTCTCTCACACACACACACACACACACACACACACACACACACACACACACACACACACACACACACATGGACATATCGACAAATTGGAGCGTGTCCATGCTGGAAGTGCCTCATTGGGGGAGGTACGTGGAGAGGGAAATCCCAGCATGCCGTCGTGTAGGTCGGCGACCGATCTCACCATCCAGCATGGGAGGAACACCGCCACCACTCGGTATAAAATGTGCTTCGCTAACGGGACTAATAACCATAGCAGTTGACGTGCTCGGAATCTCCAATTAATTATTCAATCCCATTCACCTCTGTGCTCCTCTCCTTATTTCCTATCTTCTCTATCTCTACGTGTCACCTTTTTCTCCCCCTCTCATCTTTAGGCATGCCCTCGCGCTCCTCGTCTTATTGCGTTCCCCTTCCGCCGCACGGAGATCTCGCGGCAATTGAGCTACGGGCAGGCCACGCACTGAAGGAAGCCTTCCCAGAATTTTATGCGAAGTCTCCAACTTCATTATATCTTGGGAAAACATTTTACCCAAAAGTAGATATTGTAGAAGGCTTTTCCTTCCTCTCCCGTGGACACTGCGAGCCAGTCTGATCGTTGGGCTCTAATTGGTCCATTACGCCATATTTTCAAAATAAATAGAATCGATTTAATTTTTAAACAAGGGCCAAGGGCGAAACGAAGTCACTCTTGTGTTTATGGACTAACGAAGTAAATGTTTAGTATTTTGTTTTATTTACCCGGAGAGTACTTTTTCTACTGAAAATATACGTAAAATACGTCATGAAAAATTACTGGAAGCTTTGTTTTTTGTTGAGAGTGAGAGAGGGGGGAGATGGAGAGAGAGAGACGGAGACCGCGACGGAGACCTAGTTGGAGACCTAGACGGAGACGGAAACCGGGACGGAGACCGGGACGGAGACCGAGATAAAGACTGAGAGAAAGACAGAGACGGAGACCGAGACCGAGACGCAAACAAAACAGAATGGGAACCCACAACGTAACTCGTTAATCCCTCTCTTGCGCGCCCGTTCCCCACGTCCCTGCGTCGGCAGGGCGGGCAGGGGTCAAGTTACTTCGAAGTAGCCTCTTGGCCGCATAAGCCGTGGCTCCCTCTTGTGGAATGAATGGCCGCCTCTGGAGGGGCGCGGGCGAGGGAGGCCCGTGTGGGATGACGCACGCGGGGGGGCGGTGGAAGGGGGCGCTGTCCGCCCAAGGCCTCCTGCCTCCTGACAAAAACACCCGACACGGGGGTGCCGCCCGCAGCGTAAACAGCCTCCGGGAACGTCTTTCCTTCTTGGCACCCCACCCCCACACACCTCTCACGTAAGACGCGGGGGTTTGGGCTCCCATGTCCTTTTTTAGATAACTCAGGTTCACCAGGCTTTGTTTTTTTTCTGTTCTTTACACATTTCGGATGCCCAATCTTAATCGTAATCCTCCCCTCCTGAAAAATAAGAATTTAATTATTTTGAGTTTTCACGGTTGTCAAGTAGTTGGCTCATTGATCCCAAAAGTGTACCATATGAACTACTGTTATGAAACGAATTAAGATTTTCGACTCTAGCTACAAAGTAGATCGAATTTAACCGCTGTCTGTACTAGAATTTTGGCGGCTTCCTGCTCTGATCGGTTTTCGTCGTGTTTTCTTCCGTCAATATCAGTCGAATGCCGGAGCTG